>CM022179.2:7461591-8061591 GCA_011420285.2 Erysimum cheiranthoides | reverse complement strand
CATATTTATTTTTCAATCTAAAATTAGTTGATTTTGATTTCAAATTTGATTCAAATTGAGAATTTGAATTGGATTTCATTATGCCCATTATTTTGGTATGCACAGTGGGTGTTTTACCATCGTTTTTGGGTCGATTATGACTTAAATTGTTAACAAATGGATTTCAGTGATTGAATCGTCGTGAATTGTAGATTAGAACCCGAAACAGATTTTATGCTCATATTACGGGCCACTTTTGAAGCCCTACCCGATATCCAAATTCATTGATTTTGGTGTCTATAGAAAGCTTGAAGAGTCTAGTTTCACCTCCAACTGGAATTTCTCAATTCCGATCAGAAAATCTGAAGTTATGAAGAAAACACTGAATACATATCCCGCAGACGCGAGATGAACTAAGCTGAAGAGATTGTCTCCTATCATCCGCGATTTACAAGCCCAAGTCCAACGGTTTATTCTCCCAATAAACAAGGTCTGAAGCTTACTAAATCATGAAGAGCTCATTGCCAAAGTCCAACAATAGCGATGAACAACTCAACGTAAGTAGAAACAACGACGGACAACGACGGCGATGAACAACTCAACGTAAGTAGAAACAACGGCGGCGATGAACAACACTTGAGAAATGAATGCGATGAACAAACGATATCTAGATAAAACTCATTCATTTTGGTTATGAAGAGATTCGTGATTTGTTTGTTCTCGAATGATTCTGTAATACCGGTAAAACTAGATAAAACTAGTCGGATTTTATTTTGTAATGAAGCGTTTGTTGTAGAGACAAAAAAAAATTTAGCTTGCCAAAAAAAAAAAAATTAAAGAAAATTTAAATTGTATTGCCACGTGTGCAATATGTGCGTTCACACTGTGTTCTCACACTGTGCGTTCACACATAGTTATACCCAGTATATTAGTAGTTCTAAAATTGTAAAGAGTTATACTTTTTGGGTTTTTCCATTTAATTAGTTTTACCCAGGCTTAAAATTATACTTTTTAGTTTTACAATTGATTAAAGTTTATTAACATATAATTATGAGTTTTTTATGCATTCATATGTGTAAAACTTATAATTCTACAACTTTGTCATCCTAACTTGGTTATTATTTACAAAGTGACCTTAAAAGTATATGGAAACACTTGTTTAGAAGACAAAGTTGTAGAATTGTAGGTTTTACACGTATGAATGAATAAAAAACTCATAATTATATGTTAATAGACTTTAATCAACTGTAAAACTAAAAAACATAATTTTAAGACTGAGTAAAACTAATTAAATGGAAAAACGTCAAAAGTACAACTATTTGCAATTTTAGTACAACTAATATACTGGGTATAACTATGTGTGAACACTAAGTGAGGTCTCTAGTGTGAACAAGTGTGAACACACATATTGCACACTTGGCAATACAATTCAGATTTTTTTATTAAAATTTGGCTAGTTTTATCTAGTTTTACCAGTATCACAAAAATATATTATTTATACATTTATATATACCTTCTCGAGTTGGTTCCCTAGTTTGAATTTACCTCATCATTATCTCCTTTTCTTTCTTCTTCTTGAGATTGTTTCAGACATTGTTGTTCATCGCCGTCATTTCTCAAGTGTTGTTCATCGCCGTCGTTGTTTCTACTTACGTTGACTTGTTCATCTCCGTCGTTAGACTTTGGCAATGGGTTCTTCTTGAGATTGTTTCAGACATTGTTGTTCATCGCCGTCATTTCTCAAGTGTTGTTCATCGCCGTCGTTGTTTCTACTTACGTTGACTTGTTCATCTCCGTCGTTAGACTTTGGCAATGGGTTTTTCATGATTTAATAAGCTTCAGACCTTCGTTATTAGGACAATAAACTGCTGGACTTGGGCCTGTAAATCGCGAATCATAGGAGACAAACTCCTCGGATTAGCTCTTCTCGCGTCTACGTGATATGCCTTTAATGGTTTCTTCATAACTTCAGATTCGCTGATAGGAATTAAGAAATTCCAGTTGGAGGTGAAACTAGACTCTTTGAGCTTTCCATAGACACCAAACTAGTTGAATTTGGATATCGGGAAGGTCTTCAAAAGTGGCCCGTAAACTGTGTGAAAACTGGTTTTCTTTCTATTTGATTTTACTTAGTTATACTAGTTATCTCGCGTCTGCGGGATATGTTTTCAGTGTTTTCTTCATAACTTGAGATTGGCTGATCGGAATTAAGAAATTCCAGTTGGAAGTGAAACTAGACTCTTTGAGCTTTTCGTAGACACCAAACTAGTTGAATTTGGATATCGGGAAGGTCTTCAAAAGTTGCCCGTAAACTGTGTGAAAACTGGTTTTCTTTCTATTTGGTTTTACGTAGTTATACTAGTTATCTCGCATATGCGGGATATGTCTTTAGTGTTTTCTTCATAACTTGAGATTGGCTGATCGGAATTAAGAAATTACAGTTGGAGGTGAAACTAGACTCTTTGAGCTTTTCATAGACACCAAACTAGTTGAATTTGGATATCGGGAAGGTCTTCAAAAGTTGCCCGTAAACTGTGTGAAAACTGGTTTTCTTTCTATTTGGTTTTACGTAGGTATACTAGTTATCTCGCGTCTGCGGGATATGTCTTTAGTGTTTTCTTCATAACTTGAGATTGGCTGATCTGAATTAAGAAATTCCAGTTGGAGGTGAAACTAGACTCTTCCAGCTTTCCATAGACACCAAATTAGTTGAATTTGGAAATAGGAAGGGCTTCAAAAGTGGCCCGTAATCTGAGCATAGAATTTGTGCGAAAACTGCTTTTCTTTTAGGATATACCTTCAGTATTTTCTACATAACTTCAGATTGGCTGACCAGAATTGAGAAATTCTAGTTGAAAGTGAAACTAGACTCTTCAGGCTTTCAATAGACACCAAACTCGTTGAATTTGAATATCGGAAAGGTCTACAAAAGTGGCCCGTAATCTGAGCATAGAATCTGTGCGAAAACTGCTTTTCTTTCGGGATATGCCTTCAGTTTTTTCTTCATAACTTTAGATTGGCTGATCGAAATTGAAAAATTCCAGGTGGAAGTGAAACTAGATTCTTCAAGCTTTCCATAGACACCAAACTCGTTGAATTTGGATATCGGGAAGGTCTTCAAAAGTGGCCCGTAAACTGAGCATAGAATCTGTGCGAAAAGTGTTTTTCTTCCTTTTAGTTTTACTAGTTATACCCAGAAATTCAAATACGAACATAAACCCAGAATTCACAAATTATAATTCCAAAACTTGTTTTTTAGACTCATCTTTCTTATCAATTGAACACAATAATAGAATACCTAGTTTCTCAGGTTTTACAAAATCGATTTTGAGATAGCAGTTTTGATTTCAAAAATTTCTTAGATTTTAGGGATTGGATCTAGTTTTTAAAAAGAAAGAATGGATTTGCCATCGTTTCTTCTTTTCGAGTTGGTTCCGGAGATCGCTTGTTCTTGCCGTCGCCGTTCATCATCGCCGTTCATCATCGCCGTTCATCCTCGCCGTTCATCGTCCGCCAACGAAGAAAGTGAAAAGAGTTAGAAAAAAAGGAAGATAACGATTATTGTTTAGTTTAATTTTATTTTTTTTTTGTTTTAGTTTTAAGTTATTTGTTTTATGTTTCGGATTAGATCCATTTGTTCTTGGGTGGGTGGATTAAACCCAGGTTTTCAATGTAATTGTCTTGTTTTTTCTAGGGTAACATAGTAAAATACCAGTTTTCTGAAATAAAAATAATTCAAAAAAAAAATTGTTTTAAGAGGGGGTGGTTTTAGATTTGGTTTTGAGCAAAGAGGAGGTTTCAGACTTTGTCTCCTTCTTAACGGACTGGGCTTAATTCTTTAATGTGTGTTACATTGATTTCCTACTGGGCTCAATAATTCAATAATTCTGATGAATTCAGCTTGATTCAGTCAGATCAGATTGAACCATGACATAAATGCTTATCCGGTTTGGTTTTAAAAACAATGGTTTCATCCGTTTAAAATTTTTAATGCAAATATACTTTTAACTAATATTATGTATTTCAAATTTTCAATGTATCACTCTATCAATATTTTGTTTAGTATATCGTACTTAATAGAGTATACACTAAAATTAGAATTAAAATTTCAAAATTTAAAAGTAGTTCTTATGATGTATGAGAAAAAAAAATACTAATTAAATCTCACAATTGACCAACAAAAAAATTCAATCTTTTGTTTTTGGCACGTTTTCCCTGAAGTCTGAAGATGTACGTATTTACTCGAACTGTTAAAAAAAAAGTTACACAGCTAGTAAAATCCACAAACTGAAATTAAAAAATTTACAATTAAATGAAACAAAACAAAACAAAAATTGTTTAAAAGAAAAAGTCCCTTCCAGCCTAAAAAGTCTTCATTGAAGTTCAACAACCCAAGAACCACTAAAGTTAGCTAACGACGACCGGTTTGATTCTTTCCGCCACTTGCCGTCGACCTGACCAGAGCCTCTGCCGCTGCCGCAACCTTAACCGTCCTCCTGCCGGCCTGAGAAGCCACGTCATCACTTCTTCCACAAACCGTCGACCCTGGACCCATCACAATCATTCCCTTCCACAAACTTGTCTTGCTCACTTTTTTCATGAAGCCACCATTATAACTCTTGTCATTATTTGTTCTACTACTATTAGTAGTAGTTTTATTATCATGATCATCACAACCATAATCATCATTACGATTGTGATTATGATGATCATTGCCGTTGTGCCACAAAACACTTCTTGAACTCGAGGAGAAACTAGAATCATCAGTGTTAAGCCTCTTGGACATATTCTTGATCTCATAAGTATCAAGAAGACGAGAGTATTGCGTTTCTTGATCCCCACGAAAATTCGTGTACCAAAGCGAAGACTTAGAAACCCTATTCTCGGCTAAAACCCTATTCTCAGATAGGATCATGTTCTTGGTAGCTTCAATCTTGTACCGTGAAGGACGAGGTGTTCTTTGTGCTCTCGTTATATCAAACTCTCTCATGATTGGTTTGCCTTCTTTCCTTAGATACCAAGCCCACGCCGCGGCCTTCACCACCGCCAAATCATCTCCTCCTCCATAAACCGTCATCGCCCTTTTCTTCTTCCTCCTCTTGTTGTTGTTATTGCTTATGTTCTTCTCGGATATGGATGGTGAAGGAACGTAGTAGTTGGCAAATGGGAGCATTGTGGAAAATAGAGTAAATGAAATTTGTGGGATAAATGATAATAGTGGTGAAGGGAAAGGCTAAGAAAAAATCATTTGATGAATATATTTTATTTTGTATAAAGAAAAATAGTAAATAAAAATGAGAGAAAGTAGGTGTGTTGGTCTTGCTTTAAGGTCCACCAATAGATACGGCAAATCTAAATAATTCCATAAAGAAAATGTTATTTTATATCTTGTGTTAGTTGGATTCAGAACTGTATAGTGCATATCCTACGTATCACCAACGGTCCATCTATACGTACATTTATTTCGTGCATTAATATCTCAAATAATGGATGGGACTTTAAGTCCTTGTTATCGAGTGCGAAAATATATATTTTTTCAAAATGGATTAAAAACTATAAATCTGGTTATGAAAAATAATAATACAACTACAAAGCAAAATGCCAAAATACATGATTCAGTTTTCCAATTTTAATTCATTTTGAAAAAATTCTGTCTCCTACTTAAAGTATAAAGCTTTCGGTCTCGATGACTATCCAATTGAATTCTTTAAGTCAACTTGGCTTATTGTGGCTTTGTGGGGATGAAAAATGTTGTTATTTCTTCTTTAAAGTTGTTTTTTGCTGTTTCTTCTTTAAAGTTCAAACTATGCTCGGAAAAAGGATGCATATATTGTAACAAAGGCTTTTGATTGAATACAATTTAACATTCATTCAAAAAAAAAAAAAAAAAAAATGTTGTTATTTCAGTCTAAGAGTTCTTTCTGTCCAACAGCTTTATTAAGCAATTACATTTCAATAACATATTTATGATGGTCCCGAACCGGTCCAGTACCGGAATAAGCTTTTGTTAGTTTGTGGAAAGTAAATAAGGGGTTTCCTTATTTTCTCAAGTTCGAACATTTTTGTAAGTGTTGAAGCATTGAATTCGTTTAGTCAAAAGTCTGAGTTTTACTAAATGTTGACAACGGTCTTAAGTGTCAAATAAGCTAAGCGCCAAAAATGGTTTTAAGTGACTAGTTAAGTCAGATTTGGATTTCAGGAAACTCTATTTTTTTAAAGAAGGTCGAAAATCGATTATCATCCCTAAACGATTTCTCCTCTGCAAAGCCAAGAGACGTATAAGTATGGTTCGCAACAAGATGATAAGATTTATCTGATCTGTTTTCAAATATAAGGCTTTGTCTCCACTCATAAACATCAGTACAATGATGCATTTTAATATGTAGGTAGTCTAAAAGACTCGTTAATGAATAGTAAAACTGTTAAAAATGGCAAAGTAAATGGGTTAAAATGTGATAGTTGAACTTGAACATGATTGTAAGACGGCCCTATTGCATGTGGGAATGACCCAAAATGAGTATATCTTGAGATAGGCCATCAGGCCATGAGAATCATAAAGAAATAGGTGAGAACCTAGAGACACGAGAAGAAAGAAGTAAGTTAATTCATTAATTCTTCCATCATGTCCTTCAAAAGATAACTTTAGCTAAATACATGAATCAAACCTAATAAGACTCGGCTTAAATATAATCCACTAGATATTAAAGCCCACTTTAGCCCATTATTCATTTGCTTGATCCGTATTATTAGTACCCCGTCATAGCTTTTCTCGGTCTAGCTAGTGATATGAATCCCACATCGTCGGTGGTTTGATTTGCAAGCCCAATGGTTCAAAAACTCGATGATGACTACGCAACGACCTTGCGAGTCATAGACCAAAACGGACCAGCATTGATGTTGCAAAATGAAAAATAAAAGATTGCTTAGCCAATCGACCAGCCAAAGTCCCAAAGCCAGACTGATTCGGCTTATAGTTTTCGGGCCACGATAAGAAACCTTACAAAAGTTGTATTTTATATAATATTGGATCTTTAGTCTCTAACATTGAAACATGAAGAGGCCTTTTCAGATCGTATTATTAGTACAAAAATACGAAGAGTTCAATAAAAGGTCAAACAAACAAAGCAAACCAAATTTGCTCTAACCACAGAACCCAAAAACCCAAATCACAAACCCCGGCAATATCAACCGGTACAATTGCTTAATAAAACAAACTTGGAACTTCCAAGAAACCCAATCAGAAGCAAAGTCAAGATTCTTGAATCTTCCTTTCAAGGGTTCAAGAGGAGTGTAGTCTCTGCAATCATGGAAGTAACAATGTAAGGGTCCATGTTTGAAGCTGGCCTTCTATCCTCAAAGTATCCTTTCCCTTCTTTCTCGGTATCACGTCCTACTCGAATCGATGCTCCACGGTTCGCAACACCCTTTTGTAAACAATATATTCAAACATAAAGATCAGAAAAATGTTATCAATTCTTTACAAATAAAGCAAATGTTTTAATATCTTTACCCAAAGGAAAGTGTTGATATCAGCGGTTTCATGGTGTCCGGTTAGGCGTCGCTCGTTGCCTTCCCCGTAAGCGGAAATGTGTTCCTTGTGTCTTAACCCGAGCTTCTCGATCGCCTTCTTGATTACCTCGTATCCTCCTTCTTCCCTCATCGATTTAGTACTGTAAAAAACCGTTCAACATATTTGAATTTTTTTTCACAAACATTGTTAAGATCAACTAGATAACAAGCTAAAAGATTCTTTTACCTGTAATTGGTGTGAGCACCAGCTCCATTCCAGTCACCCGGAATCGGTTTTGGGTCAAAAGATACAACCACACCAGCAATCTCAGTGATCCTCTGTTTTAAAAACCACAAAAACTTGTGTTTTAAGTTTATATTCCTTAAAGATATCAACAACAATTGAGAGTGGTTTGAGACTATACCTCCAAAATGTAACGAGCGATCCACACTTCATCAGCAGCTGAGATACCGACCGATGGGCCGACTTGGAACTCCCACTGTCTCAACAAAATGATTTGGTTAAGCAAAAAGATTGAATCTTTTGGGTCATAAGTGATCTAAAGATTAAAAATTTATTGGTTGTTGTGGGAGATTACCTGACCCGGCATGACTTCCCCATTGATCCCACTGATGTTGATTCCAGCATACAAACAAGCCTTGTAGTGAGCATCAACAATGTCTCTCCCAAAAGATTTGTCAGATCCAATACTGCAGTAGTATGGTCCCTGCAAGAGAATGGTTCAGACGCCGATAACAGAGAATCAAGGAAGAGCGGAAAACAAACGAAAAAAAACCGTGAAAATGGAATGTACCTGAGGGCCAGGGTAGCCACCAATGGGCCATCCAAGAGGCCAGTTCACATCCTTTTGCAACAAAGTGTATTCTTGTTCGATTCCGTACCTAATTAACCGGAAAAAATCAGCAATCTAAGACCGGAAAAACCGAAAAAAAGATAGAAGCAAAAACAGGGGAATTTGGATTAACCATGGCACTTCAGCTACAACATCAGGGTGACTAAAGATCTCAGCTGCAGCATGTCGCTTGTTCGTAGGGATTGGCTCGCCCGCAGGAGTGTAAGCATCACACATAACCTGATCAAACCGATAAAAAATGGTTAACTAATCTTTTAACTGCTAAAAACAGAACATATGCAAGAAAAATCAAAAGTTTTAACTCACAAGAATGTTGTTGCCTCTACGGAAAGGATCTTTGAAAATCGCTTGAGGGCTAAGAAAACACAATCAAAAGAAGAATTATTAATAAATAAAAAAAAAACAAAAAACAAAAGAGATTGGTCTTTAAAGAAAATGTTGAATAGACTTACTATAAGATCACTTCACTGTCTTCACCAGGAGCTTGATTAGTGCTTGAACCATCATAATTCCATTTCGGAAGCTTCGATGGATCGGTCACAGGTCCAGGGAGAGTCTATAGAAAACAAACAAGAAACTCAGTAATTCAATCTAATCAAACTTAAAAAAACATCACATAAGTCTTATCCTTTTGTGTCAAATTTTCCAAGAAAAATTACGATTTTTCGAATCGAATTAAAGTAAAGGAAAGATTATAATACTCTTGCTTTGCTTCTCATGTCCATACCAGAACCACCAACCCTGTTTGAAAAAATTAAAGAAAAACCAAATTAGATGTAATTTTCAAAATGTTAATGACAAATATTGACTTTAAAGATTCCAATCTTTGACTCATCATGCTCTTATTTTCCGGTAAGAACAAGAAAATCTTGAGAAACCCAAATGACAAAAGCAGAGGAAGAAGAAGACGAACCATATGTACTCAGCGATGATTCTCTCAGTGTTGTCTGAGAGGTCAAGGTTAACAAGATCTGCAAGAAGACTCATGGTTGTGAAAAGGGAACAAGAAGGTTGAATCTTTGTAATGAATAAGCAAATCTTGAGATTGTGTGTATTTGGTTTTATGAGATGATGTTTTGGAGTTCGTGGTTGTGGTAGTACTTATAGTGCAACGAGGATACATAGAGATAGAGAGAGGGTGACGTGAGAATGCTTTGTTTAGAAAACATACAATTTGTATAATATTAATTAATAAATAAAATATTATAAAGCAAAATTGTTTTTAATTTTTTTACCAATGGGAAACGCGGCGTATTAAATTGAAATACTTTGAGTTTATTATTGTATTTAGTGTTGGTAGAATTTTTCATGTTTAGTCATTAAATTGATTGTTGACTTAGTTTTGGGATTTATGTATATATTAAAGATAATTTATGTAAGGTGTTGAATTATTAGTTCGTATGGGTTGGTATTCTTGAGTTATTCTTACTTACCCTTACATTATAAAGTTACCAAGTGTGAATGGGAATAGCATATAACAGAAGGTTTGAATAAAATAACATCAGAATGAATCGTAACAAAGTGATCGAATAATGTAAGTGGAATAAGTGTGATTAATATGAATCCGATGAATGGGAACGGAACAAGCAGTGGAAAAAATAAAAAATGATGATAAAACGAGCGATGCAAATAAAACATTTTTTAACCAAAAAATCGTAAATCGAAATCTAGATTTATTCTTTGAAATTTATAAAATTCTTTTTTTTTTTACTGAAAACGTTTACGAATGGCCAAGAACAATTGAAACAGCAGTAAGAAAACTTGAATTCTACTAAAAAAGAGTATTTAGAATGAATCTTTTAACCACTAGACCACCACTTGGTTGCAAATACTAAACATTGATTAATATTTATTTTAATATTTAGATTTTTTTTTTGGTGGAATATTTAATATTTTAGATGATTCAAATACTTTTTTCATATAAACTTGTATGGCCTATAAAATTTATTCTAAAAGTTTTGATGTTTTTCCTTTCCATTTATCTCTCACTACATAGTCTTTTCTTGTGTTTTTAAAATTTTAACAATTTACTTATACCATCTATTACATCATATTTTCTTTTGTTTATTATCTTTATATTTAAAAATGATAATTTATCATGAATCATAGTCCGATATATATGTTTCAATGAAAAATAAAATCGTCAAGAAACCTTCATTGCCATTTATTTTAACTAGCATCTTCTCCATTGCTATTAGGTACAATTTACTCAAAAAGAAATGGATAGACCACAAAAAAGGACGTTGTTTTGATGTTTCAATCAAAACAAAACACCAATAGTTATCCATGAGTGATAACGAAAGAGTAATTAAAAGCAAAAACATGTGCATAGTTGTTGTCCCAATCGAACCGGCTAAACCGGTTAAAAGACAAGTTGGAAGACAATCGTACGGCTTGAGGACGGGTCGGTCCTACACTCCATCCACTAAGTAACCGCTTCCTCAAAGTGATTGCTAAACGAATGCCTTAAGCTGCGAGCCTCATCAGCCAATCGTGAATCATCTACACACTTTCTTTTGTTTTGTTTTCTTGGTAAAAACTTTCTTTTGTTTTTTGGTCGAATCTATATAAATTAGTAGTATAAAATAAAGAATAAAATATCTGAAAAGAGACAAAAGAGATTCGATTTTTTCGAGCAGAGGTCGCTGTTGTTTGTTGAAGATATATACTCCCTCTCTTTCACAAAGAGTGTCGTTTTAGAGTTCTGCACACAGATTAAGAAAACATTAAATTTTCTAAGTAACCGCTTCCTCAAAGTGATTGCTAAACGAGTGCCTTAAGCTGCGAGCCTCATCAGCCAATCGTGAATCATCTACACACTTTCTTTTGTTTTGTTTTCTTGGTAAAAACTTTCTTTTGTTTTTTGGTCGAATCTATATAAATTAGTAGTATAAAATAAAGAATAAAATATCTGAAGAGAGACAAAAGAGATTCGATTTTTTCGAGCAGAGGTCGCTGTTGTTTGTTGAAGATATATACTCCCTCTCTTTCACAAAGAGTGTCGTTTTAGAGTTCTGCACACAGATTAAGAAAACATTAAATTTTTTGTTTTTTATAAACAAAAACATCATTAACTATACACCTAAACACATTCGGCCCAATAGTAAAAAAATCTGTAGAATACTAATAGTCCTAAAACATAAAAAATCATTAAATTTTGTATTGAAAACCCAAAACGACACTTTTTGTGAAACAAAAATAAAACCTTAAAACGGCATCTTTGTGAAATGGAGGGAGTATAGATTACCTATTAACATATCTTCTAAAAATTTGTGTAGAGGTGGGGCAAATTTCTTGAATTTTGAGATTTCCCAATTTTATGGGTAATAAAACAATATATAATCAAGTTTTGTTAAGCATGTTTAATGTATGCCACCTTTTCGAAAAAAGAAACAATTATATATTTATAGTGTTCTCTGGACTTTTTCCATTGAAAATGTTTTACTAGTATTTCTTAATTTATTACGAATGCATGTGACTTAATTCTATTTATCAGAATTGAAAAAACAAAAGCAGATGCTTTGATTTCTGATCGTACGTATATAATTTGGACCTCCACATTACCAACCAAATAGTTTTTTATTTTCTTTTTCTTTTCTGGTTAAAAGTCGAGATGTGGGTAGCCTTTTATGGACTAGAGTTTGTTAGAGAGGTCTTTTTACAAATCTAGATATATGGAACATAACCTTTTGTGGAGTTTTGTATATTTTGAACTAGTTCCAATGCAGATAGAACAAAAATAGAACAAGTATTAGTAGTAACATGTGATCATCACTAATAAGTTAGTGCGGACGTTCTCTTGCTAAAATCTGATTGCATATGACTTTGGAGTATACGACTTTTGAAAACTACCAAAATGTTATTTTCGTCTAGTATTTGTAAACTTTCATATACTTAAGTATGATATTTGAACTCTTAACTACTAATTATGGCTCCGACTGGTAGCATGCGGTATTAAAATTGAGTTGCAGTAGCTGTTATAATTTGATGTAATTCGCAGTAAAAATTATGTGGTAAAAACTGCAGATTGATGTAGTAAATTTGCTGTAAAAATATGAGTTATCAGTTTAATCAAAACAGTGACTGGTAACTTGTGTTTTAAAAGTTGCAGTATATGTTATTTAAAACAATTGACTGGTAACATTTATGATGTATTATTTGCAGTATGTATTATTAAAATAAATTAAATATAAAAATTAGTAGTAATATATTATTTATAAGTTTAATAAATAAAAATAGATTAATTAAAATGATACTATCTTAAACATAGTAAAATAAAAAAAATATTTCTCTAACACAAAATAATCATAAAAAATTAACGACGTACATTCCACAAAGAAATTATTTGATCAATTAGACTTGCACGTTAGAAAGAAATTTTTTTCCTCGTAACATGTGTTGTACGTATGTGGACATCTAATATTTAGATTTAAGATTTCGGATTTAGGGTTTAATTATTTTATGTATTTATATAAATAAATAAGACATACGTGTAAACAATTACATGTTACAGAAAAAAATATCCGTCGGATGAATGGTAAAATTAGAAAATTAGAATATTTACTATGTCTTCATTACTTCATAAAGGGACTTCCACTTATTGCCAATTTTCACTTTATATTATTTGTCTTCCATCTTTTGCTATCTACCAAATTCATTCTAGTTAAATAAACTTACCTTGTGTTTTAACCTACTTAACAAAATCAAAAGAGCAGAAAATAAAAATAAAAGAATTGAAATGTTTTGATGTAGAATTTAGTGGACAATGAGAACGAGGTAAAAAGAAAAGAAACAAAACATGAATTGAAGAACAAAATTGATAAGAGAAAGAATCGTTGAAGCTGGAAAACTACGCGGACCAATAAAATGAAAAAGATTTAACTTAACTTGTACAATTCAAACAGTTCAGTTTATTATTTCATTTGCAACTTGCAATGTAGATGTCGACGCAAAATGTGTTCATTCTCAACTGCAAATAATTTTTCTTTTATAAATGCGTATAAGTACGATTAATGATACAAGTATATAACGTAGTATATATTTCTTTTACCAGTACAAAATAATCGTAAGTGCTCGTACCACAATTTGAAGCGGTAAGATATTATGGTAAGAAATGACGATAAGAGAAGACGACATATTAAAACTTAAAAGATAGTAATACGATAATAATAAACAAAAATTGAACTTAAAAAAGGAAAAAACAATAAATTTTTTTAAAAATATTATTTAGTCATTAGATTTTAAAAAACATTTTGAACATTTTGACGATATAATTTGTACCAATACGTTAAAAATAACCAACCAGACCTATTAGTCACTCATGCTACTATTAAGGATAGACATATTATTTGCATATCATATTCGACTCAACTCAATATTCGTGTTAATCTGCTAAAATTTTTAAAAATATTCATAGTTTTAGGTTTTGTCATATACAAATACAAAAATAAATTGATCATATCCACAGTTAAAATTATAGTACGAATACTCACTATTTTCGTCCAACGTCATTACGAATATATTATCAATCAATTTAGAAGTTGCTGAATTTTGTATACAATGACGTGGTTAAGTCCCTAAGCTGACTAATTGCATTGTTGAATTAGTACACTATTTTCGGCACATTATATAAAGTAAATTTTGCTTCAATAATTGAATTAGAATCTGAATCTCAACTAACTTTTAGAATATAGTTAAAAGTCAAATACTCCCTCTGTTTTTGATAAGTTGTCGTTTTAACTGTATTTGGACAAATTAAGAAAATGTATACAATTACTACATTAACCTCATGAAAATGACAAGTAATTATTTACAAATAATTTGTGCTTAATTAAATGAGGATAATTTGGGCAGTTATTGGCATAAGTTACATTATTACCTTAAAACGACAACTAATTTAAAACAAAAAAAATGCTCTAAAAGGACAACTATTCGAAAACGGAGGGAGTATACATAATCTAGTGGTACCATGGACATCACATTATATGTCATCACGAGATCGAGCCCCCTCATCTATGACTATGCCTGTAAATTTGCAATTTATAAATAGAATCTACAACTATTTATATTAAAAAAAAATTGTATACTAATTACATGGAGTATCTTTTAATAATACTATATATTTCTTAGATCTATGTAGTGTAGTTAAATATCCATGATTGGTCTCCTCTTACATACGCAAGCAGGAGATTAAGGGACAAATGTTAGTCAACTTTGCCTTTTGGAAAAGACTTAAGCCATTGTCGCTCTAATTAATCTTAGAGGTTACGACTTAAAATATGGCCTTAAGTACATTGGTACAGCTACATATTCTAATCACTTATACAAACTTATTCAATATTTTATTTTATTTTTCCAAATATAAGAGAGAAACTCAAAGTTCATTTATATAGAGAAGATAAGTTGGCTGAAAACGAAGTTATCAGTTTCGTCTCAAGCTACATATCATCATTTATACTTATACAATGTTTAAAACAATCTTTTTTTTTTTAACACTGGATTATTATTATTCAATTACAAATCATGATAAATAATACATCGGCTACTCATATGACGGATAATTCTACCGTCTGGCCTCTACGAAGATCCATATCTAGCGCCACCTGCTCCACGCAGAAGATCTCATATAAACTTGTCTCCTTAAAAACTTGTCTCCTTAAAATCACGCCTTCCGGGGATTGAACCCCCAACCTGATGTAGAAGCATAATCAACACCCTTAGTCTCAACCACTGGACCAAGTGGGCTTCCACAGTTTAAAGCAATCTAAAAGCAAAATCTTTTTGGCCAGATTTAAGAACTTTTATTTTAAGGTATGAAAATTACACGTCGTACAAAACTTCAATGCTAAAGTGATAAATGCGGAGAAGGGAAACCGGAGAGATGACCGTAAATGTCATATTCGTTTTGGAAGCTTATAAAAAATGGTACCAATTTCTGAATTATTAGCCCCACCATATTATAAAAGTATATATATTGAAGCCATATATATAAATAGCTCTACCAATACGAATAGGCTCACATGGTTTGGTAGAACATTTCTAAATGACCAAGCTTAACACTTATTTGATGGATAAATTTGCATTATAGTTGTTCAATTGGTTTAACATAGTGAAATTAATAACTCAATCAAATTCTTGTATGTAGAATTCAAATATCATTTAGTCATCTAGATATTTGTATGGTATATTTTGGAATATCCCATAAGTTTACTATTGCTAGAAAAATAAAGTCTAGTGCACAAACATCTTCGTCCGGAAAATGAATGATTAATTTTCAGTATTTACATGATTTATACCATAATTCCATAAAATATATTTTTTTTTAAAAAAATATTTTTTAAAATATATCTTAATCTAAGACTTCGATGTAGTTCAAAAATATTTTTTTTCTGTCATCCTCACATTAAAGTAAAAACCAGACACTTGAAGAATGGACCAAACATATATATTTCTTAATCTCTTCATCTCTTCATTTTCTATTTATCTGATTCCAGAAATTTAAAATTTGGATGAATTGTTTAACAGTATAAAAACCATAAAGAAAACAGTCCGGTTTTTTATTCGTAAAGCTGACGGAAAAAAAAAAAACCGGAAAGACAAATATACATATATCTATTTTCTTACATAGTGTATTACTATCATTATTTGACAAAGTCATTGTCAGCTTTAAAAGAAAATGTAATAATACAAACTATATATACAAAAAAAATAATTATTGTCATAAGTTTGACAATGAACATGCATCCAACCATATATATATATATATATATTGATAAATAGGTAACTAATTATTATATTTTGTAGACTATTATTTTAAACAATAATAAAATTCAGGTTACTTCCGTTTCATTTTCTATATCCTCGTCAATAATATACAGCATATGATTACGCAACTCGTTACGTAAATATCGAATAGATGAATGCGTGTATAGTTTTAATTAATATATAAACACTAATTAAACGAATTCGAGCTTCAGTTTAAACTCAGTTCTGAATAGATCAATCCACAAATAGTTTAAATTCTAGTCAGATATGAACTAGTCAAATCGTGCTGGATCTCCGCATACAACAACCGATGGTTGGAAAAACATTTTCAAACTGTAATTGTCGAGTATTTTGAGAGCTACCATATTCATGAAGTTATAATATAAATAAATGAGAACACAAAGAAAGAGAGCTTCCTTGACAAAAAAAAAAAAAAAAAAAAAAAAAAAAAAAAAAAAAACAAAGAAAGAGAGCTTTTAAAATAGAAAAATATTATACATCTTATATATGTTCTATGTTTTTAAAAAAATAGTTCTATTCTTTTTTTTTCTATCAACAATCTTTAAATTACATAAACAAACGAAACCATAATATAGACAATTTTTTTTAATGATTATCACTACTCCAACAATTATAAGAAGTGGCATGAAATAAGGGATATTATAAAAAGGTAACAAACAAATGGTTCTTGTTTTATGCATGATGCATATCCAGGATAAAACCAAATAATTATCTTATAATAAAAAGAAAATTATATAAATTATACGATTGCTTTTGTTTAGAAACAAAACCAGTAGTTTGCTCTGGCAGAATCCGATGCGAATCACCTTTGGAAGTACTCTTCTTCCTTTTTTTTCCTTTATATGTAAGAGTGATGCAGTCTTTAATGTCCTAAACTCGAAAAATATCCATTGAGAAAAACATTTATTATCTTTTTTTTTTTTTTTTTTTTGTCAAACAAACATTTATTATCTAGATATTATGTTTATTATAGAAACTTTTAGAAGATATCTAGATATTGGAAGTATTCGATGGTTCAAATAAAAATAAGGGAAAACCGCTATAAACTGTTCAAAATATTATATTTCCCCCACTGATTATTTTTTGTAGTATTTATAACGTAATTTATGAAACAGTTAAAAAAAAGTACAACCGAATAACATATATCTTGTGAATTGTGAAATCAGTTTGTTTAGAATTCATCACATAGCCAAAATATTTAACATGTCGAATATCATATTTTTATTAACCTGGAACATGCATGTATATCGATGGTAGATAGTTTTTCATATATATATTGTGATATTTTTGGATCGACAAAACCCGATCCATAGCCAATTCTATTATACGGGGTAATGCGACTTAAAGGAATCGAACACAGGTGAAAAAGGTGGAGTTAAGTGGATTTAAGCACTTGATTAAAGACACTTCCCTGATAGTTTTCCATGTATTATACTAGCTTTTTATCAACTTTTAACTAATGTGTAACATTTTCATTTTATTGTTTATGCGACTCAATCGATCAAGAATCACTCAGAATCTACTTTTACGTCCGTTTTGATCTCACAAAGATAAAAATCCACTTTTACCCGAATATATGTATGTGTTATGTGTGTGTACCGAATGAGCATTGAGTCAATTTATGTAACGTTGGTGGACAGAGAGAAAAGATGAAACAATGAAATTTGCCTATTATTAGTATAGTCTCATTGGACGGTTGATGTTATTTCACTTTTTTTCCTCACATGTTACATCTTATCTTCAAGTATTCCACGTGAAAATTTCCACGAAAATAGAATCGAATATGAGGCTATAGCAACTATTAGCAAGTTTACGTTCTTTAGTCTAGGCCCAATTATAATTTTATTTTATCTTTTCTTTGGGACTTCATGAGTGTAGAAATAAATAAAATGAAAGAACCAATTTGAAACACAGTGATAAAAAAAGGGCTTCTTATCACATTTACATTGCCACCGATAGAAAACAAATTATAATACACATTGGTACAAATAAAAAAATATTATACAATAGTATTAATAATTTTGTTAGATTTTCAAGTTCAAAACTCTTGTTCTCATAGAAAGAGGGATTCTTACATTGTGGGATCCATTGTCGGTCCAAGTCAAGCTCCCAAATTGATAATCAGTATTTGCTTTATGAGTCGTTGAGACTTTCACCGTGAACGTAATCTTGTTGGTGTTGGAACTAAATTCAAGAGTCTCAGGACTCACTTGTAGTTTAATACCTTGAGGTGGTTGAATCACAACTTTGTAAACCGAATTAACCGGTCCAACATTGGTCACGGTTCTAGTTATGGTGATCTCTTCATTGAGATATGGGATTGTGATGGAAGGCAAGTTGACATCAAGCATTGATGGAATTGGGGAAGGACAAGTGTAGATTTTTCCAAGTAGTTTTGAGATAGATGTATTGTCGTAGCCTGCAGAGCACAAGTAATGAACATATTCATCGTGTCCCATGTCGTAGACAAGTCCCGGATCCGCTACTTTCCCCGGGTTTACAAGGCCACCTCCATAGTCAAAAGGGTCGGCGAGTTTGCGCGGGGAACCTTCGGCTGCAATAGGCTCTCCCGATGGGTCGGATTGCAACGCTGCAATGGTTAATCAGTCATTTGCGCGGTGTTACTTGTGGAGCAAGAAACAAATATTTTTGTGTGTGTGTGAACAATAATAGTATATGTATGTTTACCCGTTGTGACTAGAGCGGATCGGATCGCGGCAGGTGACCATTTGGGGCGTATTTGTCTAAGAAGTGCGACTATTCCTGACACAACAGGTGTAGCCATCGATGTTCCTGACAAGAATTCATATCGTCCCGCTGATGGTACGGCTGCGAGTACACCTGAACCTGGTGCTGCTATATCCGGCTGTACTTAAATTTAAAAAGTAAAATTAGAAAGTGCGAGACGATTTGAATGTACATAAGCAAAATGTAAATAAAGAGTTAATAATTCACCTTGAGAATGGCAGGAGATAGTGAATTGGGACCTCTAGACGAAAATCTTGCGACCTTGGTCGCTGATGGACGGCCAACGAACGTCTTGGTCGGACTAATCTTAGCTATTGGCGATCTGCGAAAATCATTCAAGGAAGAAAAATTTAATTACATCAAAAGAGTTCATAGTTTGATTTTAGAGATAAATGTGAAGGAGGATATAAACATACGTGGTTGTTTGGATGTACAATAAAATGTCCATCCCAAGTTCGAAGTCTACGTAGGCATAAGCGATATCTGCGTTGCCTGGTTCGATACTATCGGTTGGCTGCGTGGCGATGATGGCACCAGCGGCGCCTTTTGATTGGGCATATACCACAAAATCTTCTTGAAATTTGGCTGTTTGGAAGAAAAACAAGATTTTTCCTTTAGCTTTACCGGCTTGAATATCCTCTTTAGTCAGGTCGTCGAAGTAGAGAAGATCAGTGAATCCAACTTCTTTTCCGGTGTATAAACCTTCTTGACCCTGAGAATGAGATGCCACAAAAAGAGAGTTAAATGAACGGTCACACAATTTCTTGTGATACAAGCAACCAAATACGTACCAGTAAGGTTATATTGTTTCCTAGAGTGATGGGCGTGAAGAACTCTCTGTCCATGGTTGTAGCCGCGACGGTTATGATCCACGGAGCAACGTTAGAGATGGTTTGAGATTGAGGACCATCGTTTCCTCCCGCGCATACCACGGGAATTCCCTTCATAACGGCGTGGAAAGCAGCAATAGCGAAATCATCCCTATCAACCTCGAAATCAAGCGGTACTTCAGATCCGAGCGAGAGCGATAGTACATCGACACCATCGCGTATGGCATGGTCCATAGCCTTGACAATATCCGGTGTAAAACACTCCTCGTCGTTCCAACACACTTTGTAAGAGGCTATACGAGCCTTTGGGGCACTGCCTCTCGCAGTGCCTTGACCTAGACCAAGGAAATTTGCGTTTGGGACAAAAGAACCCACTGCTGTGGACGCACAGTGGGTTCCGTGTCCGATTTTGTCTAGAGGGGACAAGACCTCACCTTTCTCTGCCGCGTTGAACGCTCCATTGTACTTTTTCATGAGACCCTTTGAGTAGTAAGTAGCTCCAATCAACTTTCTATTGCAGCTCGATGCGTTGAATCCTTCTCCTGAAACACATCGTCCCTTCCAACGGACCGGGATCGGTCCAAGACCCTTGTCATTGAATGACTCTGACCCTGGCCATATTCCTGAGTCCAAGATTCCTACAATCGCTTCACTTCCCATATCAGTCTCATGCATGAGACCGGTTGGAGCGGTTGGACTGAGTCCCAAGTAATCACCAATCCTTGTTGTTTTCAGTTTCATATTCTTACTTCTTGTTATGTGAACAACATGTGGATGCTCTATTACAAATCCAAAACACAAGTTCAGTATTAATTAGTTTTTTTTTTTGACCTAATTCTTGTTCAACAAGTCTTGACAAGAGAGAAGTTTCAAATTTTACCTGAAAGGTCCCTTGCTTGAGATGATGTGAGTTTCGCTGCAAAGCCTGAAAAACCATGTCTATAACTATAAATCATAGACTTACGGGAAGCTTCTTTGCTGCATTATCAGTCAAAACATATAAATTCGTAAACCAAAATTTTTCGCGCAAACATCGATTATCTTCAGAAAACATATCATTCATTACCTTCCAAGAAGCGGTCCTAGAATATCATGATGTGATTCAGTTACAAGATTAGGATCATCATGTTGCCTCTTACCCAAATGCACCGTGTAAATCTAAATATAAAGATTAAAAATCGCGAAATTCTCAGCAATTCTGCAGAACAAAAAGAGCAAAATTTGACAATTTATAACGTACCTGGCTTTCTTCATTGGCGGCACTAATTAAGGCTATCTTGAAGATTAATACTAAACCTATGAACACAACTACAAAATGCTTCTTATTATTTGATACAACCAGAGAAGACAACTCCATGTTTTTTTCTGAGATTTAAGGAGTTGTTGTTGAGGCAAATTCTTTTCCTAGAAGGAATCTTCCAAGATTATAATTTTCTTTATTTTTGAACCTCCTCAACAATGTCCTCTCTGATTGCATCCCAGAAGCATAATGATTGTGTTCAACTCATCTCGTATTTAAATTGATGAATTGAAGAATTTTGTTAAGAATTTTTGTAGTTTTTTTTTAGCGTACAACGAAGCTATTTTTGTTAATTTGGGACTAGTCTGGTTTATGGTTTAGAACAAAAACGGATTTGTTTCTTTTTATATAATTATCGGTGTAGAATTAAAGCGAGTAAAAACTTAAAACTGTTGATTTCATTATCTGTCAAAACCATGATAAGATAAATGAATTACTTTTTAGGTTCACATATTAAGGTTAAATTTTTGGTTTGTAATTATAAAGTTCAAGAAAGTTTAATCAAAATGACAAGATCTTGAGGAGTAAATGTTACCGAACTATATATTTGTAACAAATATTCAAGAAGTGGTTCGTGCTCGTTTATCACCACTCATTCAAACTTGCATGTCTAAATATCGTTGACAAAAAAAAGCATTAACCAACTAACTTGCGCGTGAAACGCTTAGTCAAAGTCTACAGGTTTGAAGCATAAACTAATAGCTATAACGAAGGAAATTAAAGTTGTTAGACTTGCAATCGGAGAAAGAAAAAGAAAACACAAATTTGTCTAAAAATATTTTCTGGTTAAGAAAATAACCAAAAGTTGAAAAATGAGTTGGTTAAGTGTTTAGTCCGTGATCACTTCAGTTTTTAGAAAATGACGATAGATCCACATTAATATATGTGAAGGTCGTGGGTTTATCGTAAATAAACTTCATATTACAGTTTAGGTCAAATCATAACTTTGCGGTAAAAGATCAAACAGCTGAATTGAAATTATTGTTGAAATTGCGAGAGATCAAGATTTTTGTCAAAATATCATAATCAAGGTTTTTTTTTTTCATTCTGAATAGTAGAAGGAAATTTTAGTGTCTAACTCAGCTACTTATTCTTGACAAAAAAAAAACTATATGGCCTAATCATATTTTAAAATTAATTAGTCACTGAAAAATTACGATCTTTAATAACATTTAAATTGCTTAATCACATAATTGTAATCTGAATCGCAACGCATTGATCTTAAAAATTAGAAATACAAGTTAACTCCCTATCTAGGAATGGAGATTTTGATCCCAAAATGTAAAATAACATAATTGTAAGTCTGATTAATAGCTGAATAAATAAATTATGAAATTGCAGAATTAATAAAAAAAAAAAAATTGCATAGATTTTTTTTTTTTTCTAAAAACGTCAAAAGACTACTATTTAGTAGACAAGCATAATTTATCCCATTTAGTTATAATTTTCACACATGCGTATAAATTAAAAAATCACGTATTATTTTTAGATTTTGTTATTCAAAGAAAGTTTTTATAAATGGTACGAATTTGGCGGAATCATTTTTAAAACATGAAAACATTAAAAAAAACAACATAAAATTCAAAATTTGTTTTTTGTTGTTGTTGTTGTTTGCTCCCCAAATCTTAACAAAAACTACAACTTAAAATGTAGAATTGCTAAAAACACACAATAATTCAGAAATAATTAAGAGGAAATGAGTAATGTAGATGATGATGATGAGGAAGAAGGTTTTGTGAGGTAATGTTATTAAACAGTTGTTGTTGTTATAATCATTCTTCAACAATGATTTTTTTTTTTTGGGCTAACAACATTGATTCTTAACTGTTGATTCTCTGGCAAACTAATTCCAAAAAAAAAAAAAAAAAATCCCAAATTAAAGTAACAATATATGATATATCAATATTATTTAAATGGAAATTTGTTTATTTTCAACTGTATCTGGTTACTTGGGTATGTGTATTTTTAGAAACGAGTTAATTAGTTTCAATGTTTCATAGTTTCAGCTTTTCTTATATATAAGACAAAACAAAGACTTGTCCAAGAACCATTGTTGAGAAAATGGGCTACTCTATTCTGATTGTAGATCCAAGTTCTCTAGTCATTAGTCTCGTGTTAATCTTGAATGGAGTGTTTATCTCTGCGTCACAACTCAATGGTTTGAACAAGGTATGTGACATTTTTTTGCTATCTTGAGTAATGATGCTATAAATGGCATATGAAGTTTTTCTTTTTTTCTTTTTCCGATAATGCTAGATTCACATTGTGCATTTGGGAGCAAAGCAACATGATACTCCTGAGCTGGTTACTAAATCACATTACCAAATTCTTGAACCAATTCTTGGAAGGTACAGATAATCACAATGTCGATGCTATTGAAAATATTGAGAATCATTATAAGGGTATACTCATTTTCTTCTTTTATATTTTGTGACACAGCAAAGAAGCTGCCAAGAATTCTATAGTATATAGTTATAGGCATGGTTTTTCCGGCTTTGCAGCAAAACTTACCTCTTCTCAAGCAAAGAACCTTTCAGGTACTTAAATTTTTATTATGTTCAAAAGAAATTATGAAATCGCGGTCTAATGCATGTATTTTGTATCAGCGCATCCCGAGGTTCTTTGTGTTGTTCCGAGTCGAGTAATGAGGTTGAAAACAACAAGGACATACAATTACTTAGGACTTTTGCCTACTTCTCCAAAAGGTCTTCTACATGATACCAAATTGGGAAGTGAAGCTATTATTGGAGTCATAGACTCAGGGATATGGCCAGAGTCAAAGTCATTTAATGACACAGGTTTAGGACCGATCCCGAAGCGTTGGAAAGGAAAATGTGTGTCTGGAGATGGATTTGACGCGAAAATACATTGCAACAAAAAACTTATAGGAGCCGAGTTCTTCACTGAAGGTCTTGGTGAGTCGATGAATGGGGAAAATGATGAGTCTAAGTCCCCTAGAGATGTTGAAGGCCATGGGACTCACGTGGCTGCAATTGCTGCTGGTTCTTTTGTGGCTAATGCAAGCTACAATGGACTAGCTATAGGAACCGCTAGAGGCGCGGCTCCTCATGCTCGTATAGCTGTCTACAAGGCATGTTGGAAAAATATTGGATGTTCAACACCTGATATACTCAAAGCAATGGATCACAGTGTACGCGATGGAGTTGATGTTATATCCATTTCAATTGGTACTGAGGCTCCTGCAAGTTTCGATGTGGATCAGACTGACGTTGCATTTGGTTCATTCCAAGCCGTGATGAAAGGCATTCCTGTTGTTGCTTCTGCTGGAAACGAAGGACCTGACGCTCAAACGATTGATAATGTTGCTCCATGGATCATAACCGTAGCCGCAACATCCCTCGACCGTTCTTTCCCAATACCTATCACTCTTGGAAACAATCTAACTATTCTAGTATGATCCAACTTTTTGATACTTAATTTTTTCTGGTTAACAAATAAGTTTTGAAACTAACTCTATAATCTTTTCGGACCAGAATGTGATTCTTTGTTTTGCCTGACTATTTCAGGGTGAAGGTTTAAACACATTTCCAGAAGTTGGATTTAATAATCTTGTAGTAACAGATGAAATGATGGCCAATTCTATTGAAGAGGGGCAAACTAAAGGGTCCATTGTGCTTGCGTTTACGGCAAACAGTGCGGCGATACGCAAGGCGATTAGTATATTGAATGCTGGATGTGCTGGTATAATCTATGCACAATCTGTAATTGATCCTACGGTTTGTAGTGGCGTGGATGTTCCTTGCGCCGTGATAGATTACGAATATGGAACTGACATCTTATACTATATCCAAAGCACAAAGTAATAAAATTGTCACCAACTTACTTTAATCAACATATCTTTTATTTATCTAACACATGAGAACATTTTGATCTTGTAGTGTGCCTAAAGCAAAAATAAGCCCTTCAAAGACACTCATTGGCCGGCCTATTGCATCTAGAGTGCCTCGTTTCTCTTGTAGAGGACCTAATTCAGTTTCACCAGCAATTCTCAAGGTTTGTGTAGTAATTAATTTTGTTTTTTATTCAAATATTTTGATTTAAGTGTTGATTAAATTTAGGACTTTGTTGTATGGTAATGTAGCCAGACATAGCAGCACCGGGTGTTAATGTTCTTTCGGCAGTAACTGGTGAGTATAAGTTAATGTCGGGATCATCAATGGCAACTCCTGTTGTGTCCGGAATCGTTGGATTACTTAGACAAACACGTCCTAACTGGTCTCCAGCTGCAATACGATCCGCTCTTGTCACAACAGGTTCTTACTTTAAAACTATACCTAAAATTAGGAGTGTTTAATATGGGAATTAGATCGGTTTCAGTTTGAGTTATCTAATTTCGGTTTTAGAAATAAAAGAAATTATCAGATTAAATTAAAACATACAATAGTATGAATCAGTTTGGTACGAATCCAGCTTTCGAAAAGCTGTTACCAACTTACCAAATTAGTATGGATCAATTTGGTACGGTTTTGATTCAGGTTCGGTTATTAATCAAATATAATAATATTTTTATTTTTCGAAATTAAGTTTCGATTTTTTTGCTTTTTTTTCTCCTAAACATTCATGGCCTAAATTTGTTTTTTTTTCTTAGTTAGAGAAAATAAAACCATTCTAAGTTTCTAACCAACCGTACTAAGACTCAATTTGGATACAGCTTTATGGTTCGGTTTATTAAGATTGAACAACTTTGCAAATAAATGTTGAAAAAATGCTCTAACACCTTTACTTGATCTGTTTTCTATAATTGAAATGAAGCATGGAGGACCGATCCATTTGGAGAGCCAATATTTTCAGAGGGATCAACGCGTAAACTTGCTGACCCATTTGACTATGGAGGTGGCCTGATCAACCCGGAGAAAGTATCTGACCCGGGTCTTATCTACGACATGGGCATCGATGACTATGTTCATTACCTTTGTTCTGCGGAATACGACGACGAATCTATTTCCAAACTACTTGGTAAAACTCACAATTGCACTTGGCCAAAGCCATCGATGCTCGATTTCAACATGCCTTCAATCACTATCCCAAGTCTCACTGGAGAAGTCACTGTGACTAGAACCGTGACAAATGTTGGACCGGCCAGTTCGGTTTACAACCCTGTGGTTGAGTCTCCTTTTGGTATAGAGCTTGATGTGAATCCAAAGACTCTCGTGTTCGGTTCCAACACAACGAAGATTACGTTTAGTGTGAGAGTGAAAACGAATCATAAAGTGAACAGTGACTTTTATTTTGGGAGTTTGTGTTGGACCGATGGAGTTCATAACGTTACTATTCCTGTTTCTGTGAGAACAAAGATCTTGAGAAATTATGTTTGATCATTTATCACTTTGTAACTATAGTTTATTTTTTATTTTTTTGGTAATGATATATTCCTTCTTGATATTTGAGATACTTCGTTGGATAAATCAGATAATTTGGTTTTTCGGATATTTTAGTTCATATACTTCATATAGATTAAGACATGTGATCCATTTTAAAATTTCTGGTAGACATGATGAACTCACAATCATTGTGATTTATATAATTATTCCGTATAAAGGATCGTATATAAAAAAAGCTTACATATCCCTGATTAGATTAGTTCTCGGATATGTTCATGTATGAATATGTATTAACTATCAAGTTACCCTAACAGAAAGTTAGGCTAATTGTAGAATATATTGTTCACCTCCAAACCATTTACTATCTTTTATGGTATTAGAACACGAAACCTGATTTCAAGTTTTTTGTTTTACCTTGATCTTCTCTTAGTCTTGATCATAGTCTCTTTATGTTTTCACGTTAAATTTTACGCCAAATCCCATCTTTGTTCTATGTGTATAGGACACGATGCTAAATCGTTGCAACAAAAAATATACCATTCAAGTTCAGCGAAAACTGTGGTTCGAATCCAAATTATATATAGTCCTAGTCTTTTTTATATTTGTTATTCTTTTTTTTTGTCAGCATTTTTATTTATTATCCAAAATCCGAAAATATTTTAATCTTAAAATATATGTAAAAATGCATTAAATGATTCCAAACAAAATGTTTTTATTAATTACAAATTTGGTGGCCATAAAATATAACTATTACCTTAAAAATAAAGAAATAAGTGGTCCTTATAAACTTAAAATATTGATGGGTCTGATCTTTTGTTTATAGCCCGCGTGGACGGGGGCTGGATAACTACAATCGTACTTTTTGTGGTACATATTTTTACTTGTTGTCTTGTGTTGAGTTATGTGATTCCAAGTGGGTACTTATCTCCAACGATATGACACTGTCCAATGGAGCCGTGACGCACGCTGATGATCGCTTCCTCTTCTACTCTTTAATTAGTTGGTACTTATTTCATATTCGTATACGTCCGGTTGCTCACATGATTAGTCGATCGGACTATTTTGTCTTCTCTCCTCTTGAACTCTCTCCTATCCCTCTCTTTAGTAGTCTTTTTGGAGTTTATGGTCATATTCGTTTGGTCGCTGCACAACAGGCGGTTGCGGCAAACGCTGACGCTAAATTAAATCAGCGTTCAAAATTTTTAATCGTAGTGATCTGCAGCAAACACTGCAGCGACCAAACGTACAACGCTATTTGCAGGGCCGACCCATAATGTTTGGATGCCTAAAGTCCAAACAAAATTTGATGCCCATTTACAGATAAAAAGTTCAAAAATTGAAAAAACTTACCTTGCATGAGATTAGAACCTATCACGTTTCAAATAATAAAGAGAATACTACCACTGCACCACTAACAATTTTTGTAATATGATGCTCCTAAATGTTTGCGTCTCCCGCAGCTTGCTGGGCTTTAAGTCAGGGCCGGGCCTGGTTATTTGTGTCTGCCACAGCCACAACTACCTGTGGCGACCAAACGAACATGACCTATGTAAACTAAGGTTTGAAAACCTTTGGATTGGATCTACCCGTCTTAGTGATCCATCTTAAATCTCCATCGCTTCTCCCGTGTATTAGGATGGAACAAACCATTTTCTTTGGACACTCAATTATTATTGAGTACACGAGTGTTTTGATGTCAGGGAGGTTAGATATCCTAATGTACGTGCTTTATACTCAACAAGCCTACAAGTCCTGGCTAAGTCTTGTCCATCCACAAAATTGGAGATCCCATCTTAACTAGTTGCCTGCTAAACTAGCTGAATTGTCTGTCTACGTGTCCTAGGACGGGTGTAAAATAACCTCAGCACTATCTTTTTTTTTTCTTTATTATGAAAACATAAGAATAAGGTTTTAGTCATGTTTTGAATTTTTAGGGACGCACGAGAGAGAATCTCAGACTTAAAATGGAAGCAAAGGAGAAAAAGCGGATGAGGTGGCTTTCCGACCAAAACGTTCCGCGTCCACTCCTCTCTTATACTCAGTCCATGTGTCGTTTTGCAATTAGACCAGCATGAGCTACTTAAATTGCAATTGTTTTGCCAACGAGCAACTTTATTTTCAGAACTACATAATGCATGACTTTGACATAAAAATGTAGTATTAATGATTATAAATAATAATAACAATGAAAGTTTTGGGAAAAAGATTGCAGACTTGCTAATATAATTCTTTTTATCTATCATAGTTCTATAATTACCGGATTTTTAACGGAGATTTTTGAGTATACTAATTTTTGACATATGTAAAAGTTAGATATTTTTGCTATTCATCAAAACATTTCTATAGTTAAGTATGATTAAAATCGCAATTAAAAGATTCAAATTTTAGTCTTTTAAAATTTATATGAATTGATTGAAATCAAATTATTTTCATCATTGAACTACTAGACCATAATCGCTCAAACTGAAAGTATTTTATCCTCTGTTTTTTTAATTAATTTTTAACTTATTTTGAAAAATTATTAACGTATCTAGTGTATATGTCATTGAAATATATAATAGAAATCATTATTGTATTGCACTCATGTATATACCATATAATAATATATGACTACATGTGCCTACAAAATTAGGTATACCGTATACATGAATATATCTGTTTTGTTGAGTTAAATAGAAAATAGTCATCTAAATAAACGTCTACAAATGCTTAAATAAAAAAATACATCGCAATGGTTAGGTGTAGCTAATTGGACTAGTGGCAAGAAGAAAAACTAAAAACAGTATGAGTCTAATTTTTCAATTCAAATACAAGTTTTACACCCAAAATAAGTTGTAAATGTTTGCATAACATGACTACGGGAGCCCATTGCATACTAATGTTTTCGTTTGTCACATAAATTTAACCATCAAATAGCTGAAAGGTATTGAATTGCATATATTTTATACACAGACACAATACAATATTTAAATTTAAGATAACAAAAAGAGAATAAAGAAATGAAGCTTTATTATCATGTCCATGAATATAATTATATTAAAAATAATAAATGGCAAAAAAAAAAAAGTGGAAAATGGACCACCTGTGTGAACCAGATATGAAAAGGTTGAATTATAAAAATTTTAGTGCTCAAACTTTATCCTTACATTCTTTTTGCTCTCTTTATATGATTTGTATGCATATATATAGGTGGTTGTCACGCTTACCCAACTCTCTCTTCAACTTGCAATAACATTAACTCTCTCAGGACAGAGACAGAGACAGAGAGATAGAGAGCGATAGAACAAAGCAGAGTATATACTCTGTTTTATTCATTAATCAAAACAAAGTCATAGAAACAATACACAGAGAGAAATGGGGAGACAACCATGTTGTGACAAGGTAGGATTGAAGAAAGGACCATGGACTTCAGAAGAAGACAGGAAGCTCATAAACTTCATCCTCACCAATGGACAATGTTGTTGGAGAGCTGTTCCTAAGCTTGCTGGTCTTCTCAGATGTGGCAAGAGTTGTAGACTTCGTTGGACTAATTATCTCAGACCAGATCTTAAGAGAGGTCTTCTCTCTGATTATGAGGAGAAGATGGTCATTGATCTCCATTCACAGCTTGGCAACAGGTTACAAACTTTTCTTACTTGCGGTTTAAGTTTCAATACGTTACAAACTTTTCTTACTTGCGGTTTAAGTTTTCGATATGCTCTGTTTCTGAGGTTTTGTTTTTTTGTATGTGAAGGTGGTCAAAGATAGCTTCTCATTTACCAGGACGAACAGACAACGAGATCAAGAACCATTGGAACACTCACATCAAGAAGAAGTTAAGGAAAATGGGGATTGATCCTCTTACTCATAAACCACTCGCTATCGTTGAACAAGAAGATGAAGAACCCTTAAAGAAGCTGCAGAAAAACCAAATGCCTTTACAAGAACCAGTCGAGCAGCCTTTAGACAACAACAACATCAAGAACATGTCAAGACTTGGAGAGTCTTTAGATAATGATCAGTTTATGGCGATAAATCTTGAATATAGCGTTGAAGAAGTCCCTCTGATTGATCCAGAGTCTTTAGAACTTATCTGCAGCAACTCAACAATGTCTTCATCCACGTCCACGTCTTCGAATTCCTCTAATGATTCGAGTTTCTTGAAGGATTTGCAGTTTCCGGATTTTGAGTGGTCCGATTATGGTAGTGATAATAATAATAATAATAATAATGGTGTTGACAACAACATTATAGAGAACAATATGATGAGTGTGTGGGATGTTGATGACTTTAGCAGTTGGGATTTGCTGCTAAAGGATGAGAGTTCTTCTACTTTTGGGTTGTTTTGAATTCATTTTAAAGTATATGCTCTCTTTTGTAAAAAAATGGAAACTATGGGAGGACAGAAAAAAAAACTAAATACCCTTCTTTATTTTATTTTTTTTGGGGATTTTAAAAAACGTTTTACTTGAGAGAAATTAGAAAAAATTAAAATATATTTATTTTGTACAGACAAAAGAGATCACTTTCTTTTTCTGCATGCGTTGTATTTTGGGTTCCATACGTGTTGAGGCTTACTATCACTTGAAAATATAAAAATAAAACTTTTTTAGTTTCATCTAAATATTTGTGTATGTTAAACTATAAACTAATGAATTTAACTATTTATATCACCAAAATACATTTTCTCTTTTTGAAATGCCTCTATATTTAAACATCAATTTGATCGATTTATTTAAAAGGACTTAAATGAAGAGTATATAAAATTCTTTTTGATTTTTTTTTCATACAATAACGAATAAAGATGAGGTCCACACAATAAGATTTAGGTGAGAGAGATGAGGTGTAACGATCGGCTTACAACATGACTTCCATTAAGGTCTTAAAGATTACAGAGCCGCAAATTTTGGTTCTTGAGTAAGAGGTCAACTTAACTTGAGACTTTTCGTTTTGATAATTATTTTAAAATTTTTAAAATTGTATATTATATGTATTTTGGTTGTTATGTCAAACTGTTGTTTAATCAAGTGAGAATGATCTAGTGGTTAAAAATAATTAAAATAATAAAATAATGGAATATAGATGTTAAAAAATATGAATATCATTGGTGAAAGGTTTATTGAAGCATTTGTAAGAAAGAAATAAGGTAAGCTCATATACATCTTTGCCTTTGTCTTAACTTAGAAAAATCTAAATAAGTTGTTTTCGCGTGTAATCTAAAACCGTAGAATACGAGTAACATTGACTTAAGTCCAACCACAAATTCATATATATACGTTTCATTTATTTATACGTCTTTTCGTTTTCGTTTCGCGTGTTCCCATTTATTTATACGTCTTTTTTTTGTCCTAAGTTTTGACCTTGGACGGTCATAAATTCATAACTCATAGTCTCATGATACGCATGCACATTTTATAATTCATGTGAAAATGATGGCATTTTTATACGGTATTCCAAGAAAAGTCGAAATGGATTTAGTTTGACATTTGTATGACCTATTATTATTGTAAATAACAAAACGATCGAACTGATCATGGTTAAGATAGGAAGTAGAACTATAGACATAGTCACATAGTCATTGTAATGTAAAGTTACATATATAAGCTAATTTAAACTTTAGCTCAATCTTTTTCTCTTTCAATTTTCATATTCCAACTGAAGATTAAGAAAGAACTCTCAACCATAAGTTAAAGTAGTTTAATAAGTATGATATTTAAATAAAAACTTTAGTTTAAAAACATAACTTTAAGCAAAACATTAGTTGTGAATTATTTATCAAGCTTAAGTAAAACCTTCATTTTATCTATTATATAGTTTATGAATTAATTAACCATATAATGCCGACTTATTTGCAAGGATGTCAATATCATAAATAAGATGAATCATTTATTGTATCAGTAAAAAAATAACATGAATTTCACATGTGTCTTTTAAACAAATATTTCATGTCATTTGTATAAAACCTCATATGATCTACCAAATCCACGATATAATATTGTAAATATAGAGTTTTTAAGAATCTCTCAGAAAGAACTAGACATAACTAAGGATTATGAGTGGATGACTCATTATGAATACGGAATGATAGAAAAACATAAGAGCCATTATCGACACTGAATGTCTGAAGCAAATGTCTTGGCAGAAACACACATGTCTACATCATGTGAATGTATTACTCAGGCTCAGCGTCATGCTGACCTAATAATTTAATTATTTTTCAGTAAATATGGTGTATTTTTTGGGGTCAAACTTGATGTTGATTTTAAGAAATATATGTCCTTTTCTATCACACTTTGTTCTATAGGAACCGCGTCATCCTAAAACAGTCAAAACAAATTGATAACGTTTATAGTTATAGTGATATGTATTATTGGGGATATGACTTTTGTTAAGTTTTGAAGGTGATTTGGTAGATCCTCCTATTATTTTTTAGTGGATGTTTCGATACTTGATTAGTCTGATCGAAAGTCACTAAAAATGAGTTTTGAGAATGTTGAAATCTAATTGGTTAAGAGATTTAACAGCAATAATTTAAGTTATCCAATTGTTCACTTATAATTGGGAAAAGAAAAAGGTCCTTTTAAAAATAAAATGAAATAAAAAGCGAGTGGTTGGTAGAAAAAGGCTACTTAGGAGTATATGTTTGTGTGGAATGAGAGAGGCCCATAAGTTAATAATGACACAAGAAGACTCTTATTACTCTCTTAGTTATTTTCTTATCATATCTTTCCATAGATAATATAAAAAGAACACTGATGCTATTATAGAAAAGCTATAGTGGATTTTTTTGAGATCAATGTAAGTTTTAGTGCATTGGTCTTGTTTCTTAATATGTTGTTTCTTTAGGTTTTGTCAATTTTTCTAATTGTTTGTTTGTTAGTTTTAATTTGGCTATGGATGTTTTGTAATCTACCGGCTTGTGTTTTCTTTTGTTTTGGTTTTAGACTCCGATGATATTGTATTCCAAAAATATATTATTTATGTTTTTAATAAAAATTCAGATGAAAAGAAAAATCTAATTGGTAACATAAACCGATTAAACATAGTTATAGTAGATATTGTTATGAATTTTGTTAAGAAAAAAAAAAAAGTAGATATTGTTATGAACATTTACGTTTATTTGACAGCCTACTCACAATTCTTAAAAGTTCATAAGATATGTCCATTAGAATTATTTTTTGTTTAGTTTTTTTTTGTCTCCATTTTCTATAATTGAAAGTTACCTATTATTAGACTAACGATTCTCAAATTACTAAAATCATTTTATCAGTCAAATTGTATTAGTTACAACTTACAACTCTCGTACATACCGTAGCAACCTTACAAATCACCGTCTTATGTTATCGAATAATAACTGTCACATCTGATGTTTTCAGTCGTCATATTTTACATAACCATTCGTGACCATTATACTTTAGAAATTAAATTTATTAAAAAGTATTAAAAAAGTATTAGAATATCTAATTACTCATCGTGAATATTCTAGCGATCAATTAATGGTTGGCACGGCTTTATTTTAATATTGAAATTATGTCTTCATATTATTGTGAGTCTATGATGTGGCATTTTTATCTCCAATTCTTAATAGATATGATTACTAGTTATTTTTAACGAAACTATTTCTTTGAATATCCAAAAGCTTGAACTAAGGTTTTAAAAGAGGGACAAATGTCATGTAATGTGGTATACATATATGTATATAGAATAGAATAATCATTCCATATGTTCCATTAAAGGCACTTTCCTTTCTCCACCGAATTCTAAACAGCAATGTCGATAGAAAGTTCTTGTCCAAAAGTTTTGTTTTTCTTTTTTTTTTTTTTCTTTGTAACCATGTAAATTTTATACATTTGGCATGTAATCTTGGTGTGTTGAATAACAATTTTTTTATAATATTCGTGACGGGTCTACAAGCATAAATCATCTCTTCTATAAATGTAACACCGAGTTCTCGAACTCTTCTAATTGGTTGAGCCAACCATACTTGGGTTCTTGTCAAAGTGTTATTTCCAAAAATTGTTTTGTCAGTGTTCTTTTCCTTAAGTTGGCAGAAATATAAACAAAAAACAATATAGACAAAACCCCGTACTCTTATATTGTCATGGTCGGTGCATGCTTTACTATTCGCCGAACTATATAGCAAACAAGATAAAGAGTTTTTTCTTCTTCCTTTTTTTTTTTTTTTTTTTTTTTTTTTCCTTTTTTCTTGTTAATTAAAGACAAACAAGATAAGAAGAGTTCATGCTATCATAGTGCTAAGGTCGGTTCACGAATTACTATGCAAAGAAATAGTATCAGATTAGAGGTCAAACAAACTGAAATGAACTGAAAGTCTATACTTGTATAATAAAAACTTTGAAAAAAACTCTTATCTATTATGAGAAGTTTTGCAAAGTTTTGCGAATATGGGTATGCTTGTGTATTGTGGATATGGGTGCTTGGATAATAAGAAAGTAATAAGGAATATAATATATAACTGAAAACAGTAATATATGCAATTTAAATATACTATTTTGATTCAATTTTCAAAACGTGCAATTTTTCTTTAAAAAATATTATTTTTCTAAATTTATGGTGAAATGATTTAAAATTTAGATAAATTTGCATAGAGTATATAGATATATTTATAGTCAACTAACGTAAAGTTACAAATATAAGCTATATATGAATATATAGTCGTTTGAGTTGGACTTGCATTTTTTTCTTATTCCGTAAGAGCCGCTTGTTTCCAATTACTTAATCCACTATCATCATACACCATAATTTAACGTTAAGTTGTTATTTGGCATATCAAATAACGTATATGATCCAATGGTGTGTTTTGTGTACGTACGTTCGTAATTAAGTTGTACATGTGAATAATTAAGGAAGTGGAGATAGGTGGAGAGACATAACTGGATGGGGCAGGCAGATAATGATGATAATGTCTTCCATATTGGCCCATCCAATATCTTTTATCGTGACACATGATATCCTCTCACCATTCCTTAAATATGCTTTTTAATTTATTCTCTTAAACAAATTATTATTGAGGAAATTAAAAAAAAATTATCAAACAATATGACAACTAAAATTATGGCTCTAAATGGTAATATACCGCACCGCAACAGTGCTGTAACAGTGTCAAAATATCTACATATACATATATATATATATATCTCTATGTATTTTCGTTATTATTTGAACCACACCGCACTTTTCCTGCAGTGAAAAACGCATTTACCATTCGGAGCCTATATATGAATTTCATTTCATTTCATCTAATTAATATGTATCTTAATTAGAATGTTGGTGTGATAATAGTAAAGTTCTTTTTTTTTTTTTGTTAAAGGTTTCTTTTGGGTTTTAGTTGATATATATAAATTTAAAATTTTAATTGATGATCTTATAATTCTCGCATATATGAAATAAGACTTAAGTGAAAATGTGTCATCATTTTTCATGAAATTTTCCTGAAATGCAGTCTCTGTAAAAAAAATTGTGCTATTTAAGCTTCGCAATCGATATCTAATTTCTGAGTGAAGATGGTGAAATAGCAAAAAGTCACCATCAAATCTATAACAAATTTGAAACGAAATTTTCACAATAAAATATACAATTAATCATTAATTTAAACATGGCGGCAGGATATATTGGATCCACAATATCACGACACATGCATAAGTTTCTTTTGCTTTTTTCTAAAATAAATAATTTTCTAAAAGTATTTTTGGATTTAGCATTTTGTGGAAAGGTCCTATTAATCCAGAGATAAACATGTTTTCTCACCAAAAAACAATATTCCATATTTTTTTTTCTTTATCAAAAAAAATCAACAAAAGGTTTTACACGGTGGATCTTAAAAAATGATGGAGCCGTCCATTGGGCCATAAATGTTTTCTTCTTTTATTTAAATTTATTTATTTATTATTTATTTTTTTGTTTAAATTATTTAATTGTTTTTCGATTAATTTCGATATATAATTTGTGAATGGAGAATCTAGCACTTAAATTTTACTCTTACCGTCGTCATCATTCCTATTTGTAGAAGCCGCAGATGAAAGCAAAAACAGAAAGAAAAAACCATTTTTCAACATTCAAATATTTTTTCAATCGATATTTATTAATTTTCTCTTGTTAAAACAATATTTTAATTTTTTTTAAAAATTTCATAATGTTCTACTTGCTTCATACATTTAACTCTCCATATGAATTTACATTCGATTTATTTCAGCTAAACAGATAAAAACTCGTACAAGCTAACATCATTAAATCGAAAATAGAAAAACAAAAATGCTCATGGTTATAAAGCAATTTTACATTCACCTCCACATTTTGATATTTGGATATTGATGAGTATTTTAGCCCAAAAAAAAAGGATATTGATGAGTACTTGGAATTTTTGGAGTTCTAGGAAAAGTTTCAAACGAACATGGGCCTAGCCAAATTCATGGATTGAAATTTTGATATTTTATGAGTCGTGTATGAACTTGTGAATCTACTCCAACAAATATGCTAGAATAAAGTCTCTGTTTCAGTGGCTTTTGAGGAAGATTGCAACATTCTTTACTTTATCTCAAAACTCTAAGATTCAGTTGCTTCCAAGGATTCATCTTCTGCTGTAGTGAATAACAACAAATCTTTGGCTAATGAAAAGAATGATTGGTTCGATTCCATCCTGAAACTCTCTAAAACAAGCTTGAGAAAAACACAATTTACCATGTCCAAGGGAAAATGTTACAATAAGACTTGTTGGATTAATCAATCATCTGTTATAGACTTATGGCTTTGCAGAGAAAACGAGATACTTTCACACGGTAAGAATTCGTGTAAGCCTGTTCTAAACATCGGTATACCGCTTGAATGGTCACAAGTACATGGAGTTGGTCCAGATAACTCAGGCTATTCAATCCATACCAAGCACCACAACATGAGGCAATAGGTGCATAAACATTTTGTAGGTAATGCAAAACATTTTGTACTTATTGAAAGACTATATTTTGGGAATGATTATTCAAAACAAATGTAACGAAAAAACAGAAAGGTAGGCTTTCAAAACAAATGAGACCAATACTCAGCACCAAGTCACAAGAAATAGAAGAGGAAATAAAACAATTCCCACATTTATTAAAAACAGAGTCACATAATATGCTCTGCCTTTCTCCTTAGGCCTTAGAAGTTTCACCCTCGGTTTCCCAAAAAGCCGTTTTCTTTCCGGTTTTCGACACCGTCTGCAAAACCGCGTCTGGCTTCACGTTACCTTTCACCGTCACTTTCTGCTCCTTTATATCCACGTCAAATGTCTCCACACCTAAAAACAAAACCGAGTGAAGAGATATGTCCATGCTTTTGAAATTGAAGCAAAAGAAGTTAAAAAGACTCAAAACATGTAGACTACATGAGGTGAAATCGACAATCTTTTTTCGCGCAATCTATATGTTTACGGTAAGCCAAAATGGAATGAGAAGACAAATGGGTTCAAAGACCATAACATCAATAGCCAAAAGGAAAAAAAAAAAACTAACCTTCCATTTTCCCAAGAACTCTTTTCACCGCTCCAACACATCCCTCACATGTCATAGCCACTCTGAGAACAACGGTCTAAACCGAAAAAACAGAAACTATACAACTTAGATCAAACAAACAAGACAACTTTGAAAACACTCAAAAGTGATCAACCTTTAAAAACACTAACTATAAATATCTCAAAATCATCTAAAAAACCGAACACAAGACATCAAACCCTTTTTCAGATTCAAGATCTATGTTCATAATCCTAACTAGTAATTTTGCCCAATCAAGATATCAATTCTAATCATTTCAATAGAGTCAATAGATTGATGCAATCACAGATCATTGTTAAAGCAAATTATCCACAAATCATACCAAGATCGAGAAATAGATAAAGATCAATCCAATAAGATCAGATCATAATCAAATTACGATAAAGGAACAAACTTTACACCGACCCAGATCCTGAAATTGGGAATTCAAAGAAGAGCGATTGACATATACCTGAGACATAGTTTTCGATTCAAACTACAGTGAAGGCTTGTAAGAGAGAGATTGAAGTGTGATGCGCTCTAAGTTTTGGAATAAGTCTCAAAGCTTCCAATGATTGTGATTTGGATATTATTTATTATCTTATATAGTAAAAAAAAAAAAAAAAAGAAAAGTCATACGTGCTATACAAAACTTTAAAACACACAATTTATTACATTGATATCAATATATTAAAAAAAAAACACTCATACGTGATATCAAACAATTAATTCATTGATATCAAACTGAAATTAGAAAATCATGAGTATACAAACTTTAAAAACACAATTTATTACATATATATATATATATATGTAAAAAAATATAAATAAAAAAGTGAATAAAAAATACGGTTTAAGCTTTATATTTAAATGGTTTGTTTGTTTAAATAAACATTTTTCATAGAATAATATTGTTATTTTGGCTTTATATTTTTAATTTGGAATTTCGTTTTATTTTTTGAAATTCTATTTTTGTTTAACATATGAATTGATATTTTCATAGAATATTATTGTTTTTAAATGTACACTATATTACTAGTTATAAATAAAACACAAAAATTTTGGATATATTGGCATGTATTTTTAAAAATCATGACTATAGCTATATTACTAGAAGTAATATATGGTGTGAACCAAACCTTAAAGACAATATATACGTACCAATTTGAATGTTGAAGAACTACCTTTGATCTATACATAACTCAAACATTCTCCCATTCTATCACATACATACAACTATACAAGACATACATATATATGAATAATAGTACTAATGTACAATGACATTATGTTTTCTTCTTCTAAGAAATAGTTTTTGGTATTTTCATTTAACTTCCTGCATTAATATAAAAAAATGTTGTTGCAGATTAAGGCGTATTATATCTATAACTCGGGCAAGAATGAAGAAGCTACTCAAAACCCTAGCCTAAGAATGACAAAAATGTTCTGGAAGCTGAGAAATTCGAGAACAAGCTTGTACACATGATGCAACATTAGTTCATTTTCGAAACAAGGTGGCAAAATACAACACTGAAATTCTGAGTTGCACTAACATACTGGCCATTACAGAGGTTACAAACATAACCATATATTTTTCATATTTTCGTCCCTTCTTATCTAGGTAATTATAAATCTGATTATTGATTAAGCTTGTTATGCAAATTTAACAGTCCATGTTGTTACAGTTATATATATCGAAGAAAAAAAAGCCTTGCTTTATCGGAGATAATAGTGTCAAACTTTCTTTGAAAGAAGCCAGGAAGGCATGGACTTGATTTTACCAAAACATAACCTACAACTCTCTTTTCTATATTTTCATGATAAGAAATTTGTATTAAAATGTACAAATTTACCACATGCATGGAAATTAACTTAGAGAAATTTTTAGTTTTTGTTGCAAACAAATGTAGAAGGTTCTAGGTTTTTGTGTGCCTACTATAAGAGCCACAAAAAACTCCTAAATCAGTCATAATGAAATATAGGAGGGAGTAATTCACAGTTATAATTTCACCTAAATTTTGATTCAAACCCATCCCACCATATAATCCCATGATATTTTAAAATTTTTATCAGTTTAAATATTCATAATATTTAAATTTTTTTGTAAAATTTAAATATATCAATAATAATATTTAAATTTCTTAAATGTTTAAAATTTATCATATATGGTATAATTAAACGGTTCAATTAAATAACTGAATAGTTCATCCTTCGGAACCATATCACATCCCATATTAGAAATTGGCCAAGTAAGAAAATATCTCATTCAAACTGAATACAAACTTTTAAATTTTGATGCTTGTTAAGCTTCTTGTGTCATTTGAATTTATATTCATTTTTGTCTTATTTATAATATGAATCTGAATCATTCTCTATAAACTTTAGTCGATACGTGGGACGTTGACCACACATTTGTTTTTTTCATTGATTGAATAATATATGTTCAATTTAAAAAATTCAATCTCAACATATGCAGAAAAAAAAGTTTAGATTTTTATTTACTTTATGTATAATATGATGTTTCAAAAACATTTTAAAAAATCAAATAAAGATGATAGGAGAATCATAATTTTAAATCTTACCAAAAAAAATTAAATATCTATGATATTAATTGTAATGACATTTCTGGTAATTAATTCAAAAATAATGGAAACTTTATTTTTGAATTAATTACAATGAATACTACTTATGCTGAAAAACAAAAAAAAGATATTACTACTTATAAATGAAACACAAAATTGTTTTGCAAATATTGGCATGTGTATTTTTAAAAATCATGGCTATAGCTGTATTACTATAAGTAATATATGGTGTGAACCAAACCTTAAAACAATACATATGTACCAATTTGAATGTTGAACTAAGCATTTGATTTATACATAACTCAAACATTCTCTCATTCTATCACATACATACAACTATACAAGACATATACATGTATATATCACTAGGAAACTAGTTTAGTACCTTATCAAGCACTATTAATGGATTAGAACCAACGTGTGGTGTCACGATTGAAGAGTCCTTTACCATATGTGGAAGAGATCATTGTCTTGAGAAGAGGAAATTGCAATAGCAGAAAGAGTACAGCCGGGAGGAAAGCGAGTGGCACAGCCGGGATTACAAGCAATGGCATACTCCATAGCGACGTGAAAAGCGCGGTCGTGAATGCTACTAACAAGGCCGCAATCGAGATGAAAAGAGTGCATAAACCCCATATCAACTTTTTGGGCAATGACATAAGGAAATCATCGAAAGAGTATCGAGCAGTGAGAATGTTGAGGAATATGAGAACAGAAGTGCAAGAAGCGAAAAATGAGAGGGTATCCGCGATAATGATAACCATAAAACGGTTTTCTCGGATATGGAGAGGGTCTCCGGAGATGTCATTGGTGCCTCCGGGAATAGTGAAGATGACTTGGAAAGTGACCGTTGCAATGAGAGCCGCGACAAAGCTATTTGCAGCCGCAGTCTCTTTCATCCACTTCTCTCCTCCGACTCGCATCTCTCTATGAGAGCTTTCGAATATTTGACGCGGTATTAGGTCATTTTTGTTCTTCCTTGCCAATTCATTATCCGGTACCATGCTTTCTATTTCCTACACCAGAAAATCAAGTATTATTTTTCTTATTTTAGTTTCAATAACCTAAAGATTTAGGACAAAACTAGCGTTCTAGTTTAAATTACGCGATGTCTCCAATCATAGTATATATATATATTGATATAGATTTTTGGCCTTACGAAAAGAGAGAGCATAATATTCAACAAAGGCCACATTTTTTGCTAATTTCTTTGTGCCTCCTAAATTTACGAACCGACCCTAATGATCATTATTTGGTTATTTTTTGTTGACTTGTTATACACAAAAAAAAAAGAAAAAAAGAAAAAACATACCTTGAACCATTGAAGTTCTCTTTGCATTTGAAGAGCCGGACCCGCGACCTTAGAGAGTTCATCAAGTGGGGAGATTTCTCCGGCAATATGAAGAATCCAATTGCATTTATAATCATACCATGATAGAATAATGTTCTTTCTATCATCCAAGCCATATATGAGATCAAAGATCTTCTCTTTTCTAAACTCCACAGCCAGTTGAAAGATGTTTCTCCTAGATTCGCCGTAATTGGTCATGAGAAGTTCAGGATTTGATTTGATCATCTCGATAATAAAATCTTTGTTTCCGTGACTCACAGCTCGAATAAGTGCTTCGTGGACTGCATTAGTCCAACCATCGTCTTTATCCATGACCGAGACTTCTTTGAATAATGCTTGTAGAAAGCTTTGAGAATAACAATGATTCGCCTTTTGTTCATATATTTCTTCGATTCCTATATCAAATAAACATATAATAATCTAAAACAATTTTTATATATATGAAAATTCTATTTATTTTATATGATACTTTTATAAAAAAAAAAATTTAGTTATATCCTACGGAGTAAGCTTACCAAACCATTTTGGAAGGCAGTGAATCATCTTGGAAAGCAAGCCTGAACACGTACAAATAGAGAGAAACAATTAGAAACTTAATAAATGTGTACACGACAATATTGTAGCATTTGTGTTTTATAAAATTAAAGATTATGCTTTAGATTAAAGAAAACCATAATTTTGAATTTTGTCTTATATGAAAACTATTTTTACAAATTGCAAACACATATACGAATGCCAAAATGTTCACACACAAATTGCAAACACATATATGCGGTTGAATTTACAATTTCCAAATAAAGACACTATATTGTAGTTTGTCTTAAGATAAAAGATTTTGATAGCAATCATATATACCCTATGTATAAAATTAGAAAATGAAGATCAACATACTTTGATGTGGGTTTGAAAGTGAAGTCTTTGGATCATCAATTGGTAGTTTTACTTCTATACCTGCACGCATGCAGAAATGGAAATGATGGCTCTAAGTATATACACATAATTATGTGCATATATGAGTGTATATAAGTATACATACATGAGTAGATCAGGCCTTGCCAAAATGAAAGATCGCAGCCGCTTCTAAATAAGTCAGGCTTCGATGCCAAAAGACCGAGCGGTGTTGATGCTAGCCGTCGGTGTTGAGTCACCGCCAGGCGTGGACGGACTTCCAAGATGTGTGAGGCAATATCTAACGACCATAAAAGAATGGATTATAGAGATTTCTTGGCGTTTAAGATTTAATAGCTTGAAGACCAAGAAACTTACCGAGAATTCCGTTGAATATGGCATATATAGTGAGATAGATAGATAGCCCAAAATCCTTTACCCGAGAGTAAAAAAGAAAGAGAGGTTCTATGATAAAGAAAGCGAGTCATTTCCTTGTGTCCTGCATTAGCTGCCCTAATGACAGGTATAACACGCCCTAATCGGCTTGGGACCTCAGTTAACTTAGGGCATTTTTCGACTAAGGCCTCTGCGATACCCAAATTCCCGGTCATAGCAGCGATTAATAGAGGAGTGAGGGGAGAATGGGACTCCATTTCCGTCGGTATCAACATTTGTTCAGGTGTCATTCGTTGTAATAGCTCCTTGACGATTTCTAATTGTCCACAACTACAAGCTTTGAGCAATGGTGTCTCTAAGGTGTCTATCCATGAAGTCAAAGCTTCTGGATTGTTGTCAAGAAATTCCTTTACACCTTCCAAGTTTCCATGGCTTATTGCTTGTGATAGAGGTAAATACTTGGAGTATCCATTATTCCCATTCTCTATAAAACAAGAAAATAGAAAGAAAGAACTAATGTAATAATTAGTATTTACAAGCATATCCAAGTACTATAAATGGTTGGTTTTAATAATTTTTTGTATTACCAAGAAATTTTGAACTTTTGACTCCTACTCTCTTTGGATCACTATACCATGTACTAAGTTTAGTTAGAGATGAAATATTAATTATTATCACTTGAACTAATTGCGTTTGTGTTTATTTTGACGATCTTGAACATGCTAAAGGTCTAAAGCTAACAAATTAAGTTTGAATGGAATATATATATCAAAAGTATATCAAGAACTGACCTGGTAATAGCCGAGAAGTTGAAACTTCCAGCTTAAACGGAGGATTCCGGTTATTAGTAATCATGGTCGGGACGGTTGTTCCGGCAAACTCATCGACCGAACAATCTTCACCGTCCATTTCTTGATCCTCTTCCGCAAGCTTCTCTAGCATCTTTGTAACAAAATCCTTTTTTTTTTTTTTCTTTCTAAGGAAAATTATGGACCACTCGTGTCCTATTGAATTCTTGGCTCAAGTCTTTAATTTTTGAACTATCCACTTGTCTTTGTACCAATGAGCCTGGACGAATAAGAATTTGGTTAGTTATCAAGATTTGCTTTTGTCACGTTTCTATTATTTTTTAATTCTTAATTATTGCAATTTCAGCACTTCTAGTAGACATATTGATTGATTTAAGTTGGGAACGTTAGTCATTTAGTGCAAATATATATCTTCGTTCTCATAAGCACCCCTCAAAAAGTACTCCTACCTAAAGATGACTAATGTATTTTTTAGTTAATAATATTTCTTATTTAAATAATACTTTATTTTAGATATTTCAATTCATAATAGTATATTTCAAAAAGTACTCCTACCTAAAGATGACTATTGTATTTTTTAGTTAATAATATTTCTTATGTAAATAATAATTTATTTTAGATATTTCAATTCATAATAGTCTATTAAATGAAAAACAAAAAATAGTTGAGTTTATATGTGAAGTAGTCTGTAGTCGGATTATACATGTTGTTGAATGATTTATAAATTTTTTTTTGTCACTAGAGTTTTATTAAAAAGGGATTTCAAAAAGCCACTTACACAAGCCAATATTACATGGGCTAAAATCTAAAACCCTATAAGATCCAAACAAGTTTACAAGCCCAAACGATTATATCAAAGAAAAGAAGGATAACTCTTGCGCCTCTGACGTGTCAACAACAAAGACACGTGGTGTAACACATGTTGCAAGAGAAACGATGGAATTTTTCTGTCATCCTTTGTCGTCGGTAGCTTCGATTCCGATGAACACATCGATGCCGGAAAATGTGCAAGCATCAATTTTGTTGGGTTTCATTGTAGATTGCATATACAGAGAGAACGGATCCAACAACAGGGATTTCAACCTATCCAATTTTCCAAATCATCAATCAATGAGCTTTGGTAAAATCAGAAAAAAGAAGAAATTTGATTGATCCACTAAAATTCTCTTGATCAAAACTCCAAAACCATGTAGAAACGGCTATAGGCAATCCAAATAAGCTGGAAATATGTATTCTTTTCATTAACTGAGTCGTAATCAGGGATGAAAATTTGTTGTAAACCACGGATCTGAAGAAAACAAAGCCGGCTTGAGTATACCCGAGAGATAGAAACAGCAAATCCACCTTATCTGGTCGGATTAGACACTGCAAAACCTCAGCGGAAACCAGTAGAGACCATAAAAGAAAACTAGTTATAGAAGACCACCGTTGAACGAGAAATCGTCGAATCGGTGCGGATAAAAGCCAGCCAAAATCGCATGTGGGAGCCGAATTTGCCGGAAGAAAACATCGCCAAACAAAGGCGAGCCAAAAGCCGGACATCACCGGAGCCAAAAGTCGGACATCACCGGAAGCAAAAGCCGAACGACGAAATAGAACGGCAAGATTTGGAGAAAGTTTCTCTCTCTCACAAGAGTTTTAGAGAGAGAAGAGAGAGAGAAAGGTTAGAATGATTTATAAATTATATCACCAAATTTCTAACTTTTTTTTTTTGGTGAAAAATTTCTAACTTTATACATGGTGTAGTTTGGTTTATATATGTTAGATTTTATACATGTTGTTACCGAATCTATATTTCGTAATTAACCAGATTGATACATATAGCTGCTATTTATTTTTTTTTTTTTTAACAGAAATACATATAGTTGCTATATGTCAGCATATTTATACATTATGAATATAGGTTATTAGAGGATCCATTTGGAGCCCAAATTGGCCCATGTAAGTAGGGTTTCTAAGCAAGCATAGAATCATATAAATGTGTGTTAAGAACATCAATGTAAGGTAACTTTGAGAGTCGTTGTAAAGACAACTCTCCTTCTTCACATTTATGAAATTTCAATCTTGAATCATAGTGATCTTGGTAACATTATATTGAGCTTTCATCTTCTTTTACTTTTATGCACTTCAATAAAGTTCCATATGAGCTATCTTATTTTCTCTCTCTTTTATCTTTTTTACTAAGCTCTACAAGAGCTACAATAAACTTGTTTTGGATTTACTCACATAGGTATGTATATTCATTCACAAAAATTAACCTTTACATTCTAAAAATAGGAGAAACCACTATAATCAAAGATCTGGTTAGTTAATCCCAAAATATATATATTAAAAGTAGGATTATTTTATCTTAATTGCTAAAATTTGTTAGCCCCAAAAAAATCTTCAAATTCTGGTAGAATTAGCACGTTGGACAGAGTTTTGTTGTTGTTGTAAATTAATATTAAATCTTGCCTTGATGGTTTTAAAGTGTGTTGTCTAGAAGTTAAAACCGCGTTTTAAAATTAACAATCATTTTAAAATTACAGCAAATAAACAAAACGAATTACTTCTTTTGGGTATTCATTATCTTTATAAATAACTATATCTTCATTTTTCCTAATTTTTCATTACCCTATAAGTTCTCGGGGACAATAGTTTCTAAATATTGAGATCAAAATAAAAGGTAAAAATGAAGAAAATTACCAAAAAACTATCGATGAAGTACGTGAAACTCCACAAGTGCCGGCTCCGGCAAGACGGATCCATTAAGTTAGAGGAAGACGGTGGAGAGCCTTTCCGGGAAACTAAGTCGCCGGAAAATGTGGAAAGTAATGAAACAAGGGAGACACCTAAGGTTACAAAGATTATGGAGTCCATGCATCGTAAGTTAAAGTTAAAAGAGAAGGTAAATAAAAAGAATATCCACGTGAACGGTCACGATAAATCTCAAAATTCTGAACGTTCGGTTAGAAATGGTGGCCGTGATCGCAAGGAACATTTTGATGAAGGCTCAGTTAGAAACATGAATCGTGATGATAAGGATCAGCTTGTAGGCTCAGTTAAAAATGGTCATATGGATCATCTTGAAGATTTGATTAGGGGTCGTGAACGTATGGACCATATTGAAGGATCCACTAGGAACAATAATGCACGTAATCGTGTAGACCAACTTGAAGGTTCTAGCAAGAATGGTCAGAAACATCAGCATGAAGACAATAATGTTAAAGCAAATGATCAAGTAGATCAATCAGAGAAATCAACTAAGAGTCCTTCTGATTTCGCATCGAAAAAAGATTATCTTGATTGGATTGAATATGTGGAAGGATCTAATCATCATTGTTTCGATCGATCTGAAAATTCCGAAAAATCGCATAAAAAGGAAGATATTGATCATGACCAGATAAGTGTGGGAATATCAGAAGGATCCATAGAGGGGAACAATGACGAGATTCTATTACTCAAGAGCTCTAAGTATAGAAAAAATGAGAAATTTGAAGATTCAAAAGGTTATAAAAAAGGAAAAGGTAGCAAAGCTAAAGATTCATTGAAATGTCAAATAGTTGACTAAAGGGTGAATGGACATTTTAATTTGGTCCCAAAATGATGTTTCTTTCACATTGTATTATATGATCATTGATCATTTAGTTAGTATGAACTACTATGTATAATCATTATTTTCAATGAAAGTCGTCGTTTTTATTGAAGGATTGAATATATAATATCATATATACGATTTTATATATACACTATAATATTAACAACTGACTTAATCTGTGAACCGGTTGCATCTAAAACTCTTTATAATTTTTGTATTAATTTGGTTCCTACGACTTTTTTTAATAATTGTAGATAATTTAGTCTCATTGTTCTTGCTTGATACTAATCATCTCATCAAGCACTATAATGAAGGATTGCAAAATTGATTGAATTTAAAATAGACTTTATGTGCTTTTTTGCGAATGTTTTTACTAAAAAAGAAAATGTTTTTACAATAAAACATCTATACCAAAATAGCTAAAACAGGAAGCAAAATGTTAATGAGAAGAAGAAAAGTAACTTTGGGAGTTGCCATTTGGAGTAACTCTTTTCCTCGTCATTTTATATCTCAATCTAAGAATCTATTATAGCTTGGTGATTTTCTAAAAATCTTTCCATTTTTTTTTACTTTCTTGTAGCCAATAAAGCTCTAATAAACTATCTTATTTCAATTTTAGATATTTATGTTAATAATCTCATTTGAGCATAAATCAATTTTGGTTTGGTTTATCTCACATAACATCATTCCGGAAAATACCATTCTTTTCATCAAATTCCTTCTATTTTTTTCAAATAGTATATTGAGCTTATAAGACTATTTGTGGACCAAGCCCATAACTAAACTCACTCTTTTCTCTTCCAACCAGTTATATTTTTCTCTTTCTAACTTGAACGTTAGAGAATTTTCAAGAAAACAAATTTATTTTTGTCTTTCCGGAGACCATATTGACCAATGACCATGATAATATTTCTGATTTAATTACATGCAACCAATAGCAGAAAAAAAGGAGTCAGCTTTCATGCTCAACAAAATCCATTATACAGTATCGATCGACGAAAATCCATTCTGAACATATATTAATAATAAAATAAATTTTGACATATTTAATATATAAATTATTTCACAATCTATAAAATATTATAAAATACTTAGATACTATAAAGTTACAAAGAACAAATCACATACAATATAGAGGTTCTTAGTAGTATGATGGGTCAGAAATACAATATTGAAAAAAAAAAACGAATCAACTTTTTTTTTTTGGCTAAAAAACGAATCAACTTATTAATGGAAAATTCAGATAAATCATAAAAGTAAGAACAATAAAAGGACCAAACCTAATGAGAAGTGAGAGAAAGAGAGGCAAAGAAACAAAAGAGTGGCAACGGCTATTTCGTAGTTACCAACTTATTTTGCTGTCCAATGCACACAACTTGTTCTTACACCAAAAGTTGTGCTCTTAAAAACATACATTTATTCAAAAAAAAAAAAAATTACTCAATACATATATAAATACAAATAACATAGTTTATTGTATACATTTTCCCATTTATAAGTATAACATTCAGTACTTTTGCCCAAAAAAAAAATGTATAACATTCAGTAGTCAGTACTATGTTTCACACTATAATATACTGAAAAAATTAATCACCAATTAAGACATAAAAGCTAATTATGACCCAAAGTTCTAGGCTTTTCTTTCCCAACAGTACCAATCTCTGACTGTGTAAGTCTTCATTCAATCTACAAGATTAAACATAACCGTTAGATTTCATTTTTGACTATTTGAAATCTCAAGATCAAATCTCAGCCGTTCATTCCACCGTTACCAAAATCTCTCTTTCTTGTTTTTCGATATAATCAAACAAACTTTTTTCTCCTCAGAAGAAAGCTTTAACCCTATTTTTCTCTACATCCCACGCAATTTTCCTCTTTCCTTTTTTTGTGGGTTTATATTTATTCTTCACAAAGTTAACATTTTTAGTCTCAAGACTCATTTCCTCTGTTTCTTGTTTCTTTGGGTTATCTTAGATTCTTAAAAAGTCTTTCTCTTTCTTTCCCATGGCTTCTCTTCTCCATCTTCTTCTTCTCCTTTCTCTTTCTCTTCTAGTTCTTGCTTCAGCTTCTCCTTCTCCTTCTCCTTCTCCTTCTCCACCAGCTGATGAAGGTGAGTTAGTTCTTTAAATCTTGAATCTCTGTTTCAATCTTGGGCTTTGAGTTTCAGATTCAATCTTTAATCCCAAATTTGAAGGTTTTGATTTTTTTTTTTGCATGTCTTAATGTTTGAAATAGCTTTAAATCTGTCTGATATCTTTAATATAAAGTAATTTTAGAACACTTAGCAAAAAGATTAATATTTCTTGTTTTGGTTTGTGGAATGTATTATTTGGCATTATGACATTATCTATGAGTTTGATTCATTGTATTTAAATTTTTTTGCATGTGTTAATGTTCCATTTTAAGGTACATTTCATTTATACACTGTCAGTGATTAATGAAATAGCTTTAAATCTTGCAAAAAACTCAAAAGAGAAATTTTTGTATGTACTATTTGGTTTTTATCTATGTGTTTGATTTGATTCATTGAGTGTGTTTGAGAGAGTGGTAGGTTATGACATTTAATGGCAGTATGTGTTTGGCAGGTGGTCTTGTTTTTAAATGCTCACTAAGAAACAAAAATGGTGAATTTTAATGTCCCCAAAATTTATTACAAGACAAATAATTGAACTGTGTTTTGACCAGATAATAGTTGTTTTAGTTTAAGTATATGAATCCAAATCTTGTTGCTACTCAATTGGATTTGATGTACAAAGATAAAGTACAAATCTTTCTGTCTTGTGAACATATTTGGACTAACTTATGGTTTCAAATTTGTAGGTGCATATATTGGAGTAAACATAGGGACTGATCTTTCTGATATGCCACATCCAACACAAGTTGTTGCATTACTAAAAGCTCAACAAATCCGACATATCCGGTTATACGACTCTGATCCCGGGATGCTAATTGCTTTAGCAAACACTGGAATCAAAGTTATAATCTCAATTCCTAATGACCAGCTTCTTGGTATTGGCCAATCCAATTCAACCGCGGCGAATTGGGTTAAACGTAATGTCGTTGCGCATTACCCTGCAACGACTATAACCGCCATCTCTGTTGGCTCTGATGTTCTAACCAGTCTTTCTAATGCTGCACCTGTTTTAGTCAGTGCTATAAAGAACGTTCATGCTGCTTTACTCTCGGCGAATCTTGACCGTTTGATCAAAGTTTCTACTCCTTTATCCACTTCCTTGATTCTTGACCCTTTTCCGCCCTCGCAAGCTTTCTTTAACCGGTCTTTGAATTCGGTTATTGTCCCATTACTAAGCTTCTTGCAGTCTACAAACTCATACCTGATGATGAATGTGTATCCTTACTATGACTATATGCAATCAAACGGCGTGATTCCACTAGACTACGCGCTGTTCAAACCGATTCCTCCGAACAAAGAAGCTGTTGATGCCAATACACTTGTTCACTACGCAAACGCCTTTGATGCAATGGTGGATGCAGCGTATTTCGCAATGGCTTTCCTAAACTTCACAAACGTTCCGGTTTTGGTAACCGAATCAGGCTGGCCTTCAAAAGGTGCTACCAATGAGCCTGATGCTACACTCGATAACGCCAACACTTACAACAGCAACCTCATCAGACATGTTCTCAACAAGACGGGAACTCCTAAGCGCCCGGGAATCGCTGTGAGTACTTACATTTACGAGCTTTACAATGAAGATACAAAAGCAGGATCTATATCAGAGAAGAATTGGGGTTTGTTTAATGCAAATGGTGACCCGGTTTACATACTTCGGTTGACTAACTCGGGTTCGGTTCTAGCTAACGATACCACAAACCAAACTTACTGTACTGCAAGAGAAGGTGCTGATCCAAAGATGCTTCAAGCTGCTCTTGATTGGGCTTGTGGCCCCGGAAAGATCGATTGTTCACCGATTAAGCAAGGAGAGGCTTGTTATGAACCGGATAATGTGATTGCGCATGCTAACTACGCGTTTGATACTTACTATCATCAGACTGGGAATAATCCTGAGGCTTGCAACTTCAATGGTGTTGCTAGTATCACCACAACAGATCCAAGTAAGATTACATTACATTATGTACTTGTTGTCTTACGTTTCGATACAATTAATTAACGAAAAAAAATCTTATTTTCTTGCTTGGTGGTTTCAATGCAGGTCATGGTACATGTGTGTTTGCAGGAAGGTATGTCATCCTAATTCTTTAAGCCTTTTTGGTAGAAGTGTTTAATCTGGTTTTCGGTTCGAGTATATTCGGTTTTCTCGGGTTTTAACAAAACTAGTAAGGGTTTAGTATAGTTTAATTTTGGTTCAGGTTAGAGTTCAATCATACATATCCTTAGTTTCAAAACAATTTATGTTCTGACCGTTTTGTTTTTCTTTTATGTCCAATAAATCCGGTTTTAGTTTTCCGGTTTATCCGGACTGAAACATTTGTGGAATCTTCATAAGAACCAAATTTTTATAATCTTGTGTTAGTCACACTATGTTTTTGTTTGTAGTAATCTTCATAAGTACCAAGTTTTAATCTTTGTTATTTCTTTCGGTTGCAGCCGCGGTAATGGTAGAAACGGGACATCTGTGAACATAACGGCGCCATCAGCGAATTCGACGACGAGCTCTGGAATACGGAGTGATTTGTATTACAGTAGGGGTATGTGGAGCATTTTGACAGTGATGATTTTGAACATTGCTAATCTCTTGTGAAAAAATCTTTCGGACATAAGAATGTTTTTTGTTCCGAGTTTTTTTTTTAACTTTGGTAGGTGGGATTGGTGTTAGATTTGAGGCTCAGTTGTGTTGGATTCGATTTTGTACTCAACAAAAACCTGAGAAAGCATTCTAATGGTCTTTTTTCGCATTGTTCGTTTTGATCTTGTCACTCAAAAAGTGGACTTTAGTTTTTGTATGAAGACTAAAAGGTAAGTGTTGCAACATATAAGTGAAAAAACAATCTAAATCATGTCATATTATAATAACTCAAAACTTATTAAGCCTGAAGTATAGAACTAACAATTGCGTACAAAATTATTTCGTCTTTGATTGATGTCCAAAAGAGTCTAAAGTGTTCGAATAGGTGCACCATATGGGGTGGACAAAACCAGTTGGAGGTTAGACCGATTTTTGTTTACCATTCATAAATTATAGTTCGTGGCGGTGCAGACGGAGAAGAAAAATGTTCTGTTGCAGACAAAGTATGTGGAACAAGAGCTACGCCGGAGACCCGCAGCTTAGAGGATCCGAGAACTGGGACGATGTGATGGAGATGATATACAGCTAAAAGACGGTCAAGTGTGACAAACTATTGGTATATAGATGCAACGATTAATGGCGCAAGCAAATACTAACAGGAACAGCTTTTTCATTTACAAACTAATCTCTTTTAACTTCAATAACCAAAAGTGACTGTAAAGCAGAGCAACAAAAGAGAGAAGTAGAGAGACATCCTAATCGAAATCAAACCAAACACAGACTTGGCATATCTGAGGGTATTAGTCAAAGACTAAGAATAAAAGAACACAAAAGGACAGGACAAGTTGTTCATAGTCTTGCTTTTGCTTAAGAGATGTTCATAGCTTCTGCATGATAGCTTTCAAGATCCTTGTCCAGGTCTGCAGCTGACTTTTCCACCGGCTTCTTCCCGCCGCGGCCGCTTTTATTCCCTCTGCCACCACCACCACCACCTCGGGCTCTACCGCGAAACCCGCCTCGACCACCTTTAACACCTCCTTGTTGGTTTTGTTGGCTGAAACAATATGATTTGATGAGATGATAAAACCGAGGCAGTTGATATGAAAGCGAACTCAAAGACTCTTGAAAACTTACATTGGAAGGCGTCTCACAGAAGGACCTGAACCTCTTCCTACTCTCCCGCCTCTAATTCCTTGTCTGCAAGAATCAGTGAATTGTCAGTACATTTACTTCAAGACATAACTCAACCACTCTCATGTAAATGACAACATACCCAATGAAAACACTTCTCTTCATCCTTCCATTCAATCCCGTTACATTAACACGAGTTGCAACAGGAGCAACCTCAGTATTTCCACCCAGAATCTCCAGTTTCATAGGTCTTCCATCCAAGAGTACATTGTTGTATCTCTTCATGGCTTGAAATGCATCACTTCTTCTCATATACACAACTTCCGCAGAGCCCTATATGACACAGAGCATACAATGTCAAATATCACAGCACAGCAGCAAAGAACAAATACAGAAATCAAGACTTTGTTAGAACTTACACTTGTACGCCCATTTTTGTCATAGTGAATTGCATATCTTTTCACCTCTCCAATCTCAGCAAAGAGTTCCTAGATCCCATAGGAGAGTACAAACTATTTCAAAAAATCTACTCGCGAAGAACGAAAGCAACGAAAGCACTGGAATGTAGATTTCAAGCAATACCCTTATATCTTCATTTGTCACTCCCTGATCAAGGTTGGTAACATAAACCGTGGTTCCGGTTTCCACTCCTGATACCCCAACAGCTCTCATGCTTTCTTCAAACAAATCATTCTGATTCTGCCATGGCAAGTTCCTCTTCCTGCGGGCAAGCTAATTAAGTAGAACAGATAAAGTCAGCTAAAAGGGTCTTGCAGAATTTTGAAGCCACAGTAATCAACAAATTTCTTGAAAGATGAGAAACCACCCATTTGCCTGAAAGTACTAAACCAGTCAAAGCAAAGAGGCTCCAGGAAGAAGCAGTAAAGAACCATCGAAGGAGAAACGAAATGAAATGCGCGGAAACAAGCAATTTTGACCAACTTCATATGAATCACACTGGTGCTATCAGTCAGTCTCTGATGCCAAAAACAAGGTCGTTGGACCAAGGAAATCAAGAACTGAGACTGCCATCACACTCCGAAGAAATTCCAGATGAGGCCCATAGTAAACTTCATGCATGGTGCAAATAACCCCACTTAAAGTAATGAGCCATCATAGATCATATTTACTGTTAAGTGAAATTGCTGTAATCCCCCCCTAAAACGACAAGACCGCACATAATTTCAGGCTTTTCCCCCTGTGTTGCTTAAAACAGCAACAATAGATAACCCTATGTGAACTACTTAGCTTACTGGATCTCCTCAGTAGAAGTATACTGAGTAACACTATCAATCAAAAACTTCTCCACATCTATGCATGTCTGTCGAAGTCTAAGAAGCTTTACTACAAGATATCGTCTCCATAAACTACAAGATGTTAGAAGATCCTTTCAATCTGTGTTTTCAGGCATGATACAGTATTCTCCCAGACGAAGTTTTGAGTGCTAAAAAATGTGTACGAGGAAAACCCGCTTCTCCAAGAACATTTAGAGAGCATCAATCTTTTAGTTTTAGTATGGTGATTCAGTATGCTTCGGTATTTGGTGGCACAGAAGAAACTCAGATATCCAATCATACACAATAGAACATCCCAGATTTCGAGCTTGCCTTGTTTATCGAGAAGGATGATGGCCGAGCATTAACAGCAAGAGGACCTCTACGAACAGGTCCAGCTCCTCTTCCAGCTCCTACAACACCGTTTGGTCCACGACCACGGCGGGAAACTCCTTTACCACCTCCAGACCTTGCAGCTGCAGATCTTGCAGACTTACTCTTCTTGACAATTTCATCAAGTGTCATATTCAAAGCGTCCGACATCTTCAGTCTAATAAAATCAAACTGATCTATTCAGAAACACCTGCAGTAAGGAAATATAAATCAATAAACTCAACAAATTCACCAACAAACACACACCAAGATCAGTGAATTTCAAGATAAAACTATATTAAGCAAACCTAAAAACTAAAGTCGATGATGTGATTCTAATAAAATCAAATCAAAATTTACAATTACATAAGAAAACCCCTAAAATTCCAGGAAAGAGATTCACATCAACCGCTCGAAATCAAAGATCCAATAATCAGAAGATTCAGAACACACGAATCAACAGATTCCTAAAACCTAGAACACGTTTCTCATAAACGAAGCTGATAAAACACGAAATCACTACAAAGAAATTGATCGAAACGCATCTCAGAAACCTAAATCGACAGATCCAGAAACCTAAAGAGAGCCTAAAGTGAAAACGAATTGAAATCAATCAGATATCATCAAAATTAGATGGATCATGAATCGAAAATTTACCAGATTAGGAGAAAAGAACAGATCGGAGAAGATTGGATTAGGGTTTTGAGAGAAATTTGGGGATTTTTTTGAGAAATTGATGAACGAAGGGGAAAAACAGCTGTGAGATTTTACGGGCTAAGGAAGAGGAAGAGGGTATTTATATAGGTCTAGGTCAGCGAGGTATTTTTGTAATTTAGTGGTTTTTATTGGGTGTTTTACGTCTTTTTATTAAAATTAGACCGTTCAAAGGAAAATAGGAAAGATGCCAGCTAATGTGTTTACGCGTTCGGTTAAAGATAGGATTTAAAATAAGGACTAGAGTTTGAGAAAATTATCAAAATCGCCTCAATATTTTCTAAATTGATATTTTACATTCAATCTTGCAAACTTATCGCTGAACCAGCCTGAAAAGTGAGTTGGTTTTTTTTTTATAAAGTCTGGTTCTAGATTTTTAATTTTTTTAAAAATAAAATTAAGAAAAGAATTTATCACATCTAATTTAATTATTTATAGGATAAATAAGTGTTTTGGGAAAATGAATTTTTTTTTTTTTTTTTTTTCAAGTTGAATCGTTTTTGATAAGTTGATTGGTAAAGACAGAATGTGAAGATATTTTATTATTGATACATATACTATGAAATTTGGATTTTCTAGGTAATATTGTTGATATTATACTGTTTAATTTGTTTACATGGTGGAGATCTTTGGTTGCCAAGAGTTCTTTAATCTTGGTCGCTTTTATTGAAGGTTTAAGAGATTTTCAAAACCTTATTAGGAAGATGTTGAAAGGTCAACGATGACGAGGATTCGAGTTATTTAGAGCTACGGCAATCATGTGAATGTAATGTCCGACCTTTATACTTTGGAATCAGTGGTTTTTTGGGCACTCTACTGGCTAGATCGTTTGTGTTTTTCTTCTTGTGTTGTTTTTTTTTGTATTTTTTTGTTTTTCTTTTTAGTTTTTCAGTTTTTTCCATTTTTAATTTAATTTTGTATCTTTTGTCAAAAATTTTAAAAATGGTATAAATACTTAACATTGAAATTAAAAAAAAAAAGAGAGAGAAAAAGATGTTGACTGGTGCGAGTGAGGAGTGTGGTGAGAATTACATCTTTAAAACAGTTATCGGCACACAAGCTAGTATGATAGTAGTTTAAGAGATAAAATAACAAACATTTAAATAAGGCTATTAATGTTTTTGAGTTGATTCACTGTAATATGTGTGGAACGTATCGAACTCTTCCTTCTTCTGACACAACATCTTCTTACAATTGTAACGTGAATGACTAATCTCGCGAAGTATGTTATGCTTAAAAATAGTGAAGTAGTCTTAATTCTGAAAAGTTTATTTGTCGTGGTGGAGTAATTATTTGACAAGAAAATCTTTGTTGTACATAGTTATTCATATGTACGAGTTTCTGTTTATCGATGACAAGAAAACGGACTGATGTTTTTGTACTAACTAATGGTCATTGGAGTTTTCTGATAACTATAGCTTTGGTTTTGGTTCTGATATACCAAAAGAAAACTTCTAAATCAGTGTCGAGTTTTCCATTTGTAACTTTTATAAATGAAACACTGAGTCAATTACTACAAATGTTGGGACTCTTAAGAGTCACTTATTAAAAGTTACAAGAGAAAGAAAAAATGATTCATATTGCTGGTTTAATTAGTATTTGGTAAGAAGAATGAGACGAAGCTGATGTTTTGCCATAATAGGGATTATACATGTGGTATACATGTGGTTTATAATTATCAAGGTTATTGATATTAAAATTTTCCAATAGAGAGGTCTCTTTTTAAAAAAAAAAAAAAAAAATCTCAATTTTACAACATGGAATGCATTTTGTTAACAAAAATAAATTTAAAAACAATGTAAATGATTTCGTAAGTTGGGTTGGAGATGCTCTCTAATCACCTTTGTTGTCTCTACTTGTATTACAAGTGGGTACGATATTTCCTAATGTGACACAAACAATCCATACTACACTTGACGAAAACCAGAAATTTTAAAAGTGATCCATTCTTTTGTTTTCTTGTTAATATTAGATTCATTTTCCTTTAAAATTTTTGTTTCTATCATTCAAATAATTAATTATGCTAGATGGTTTTAAATCATATTGGATGATGACAAAAAAAAAAAAAAAAAAATGGTTTCTACTGCATGTAAATTTCAGTAAGAACCCCTCGAAACGATTCATGAAAACCAATCAGAAATGAAACAGTAACTTAAAATGCTTGAATTACCTCCAATACAACCATAAGACACTCAAAACCACATTCATCTACCTCTAGTTTTTAGTTTCGAACACATTGATCATGAAGTAGAAACCATGTCAACGAGAAAAAGATTAAAAGATATTGGAATCCGAAAGAAATCTAAGACTTATCATTTTTATACTTTTATGACTGTTTGAGCCGGAACCAAACATCACATGTCGTCAAATGTGATCATTATCATAAGTATTCAAGATATTGTGGTAGTTTTTTGGTACAAAAACAAAAGTGACAAATTTACCTATATTTTCAATTGTAAAATTATCTTTTGCTAACTTCACTAATAGATGCTAAATATATAAATACAATGCATATTAAAATACATATTTGTATATTAGTATTCATATCTTCTCGTATTTATTATATACATGAGCCATTTTCCGTCTTACTTGATATAAAATAGAAAAAAATACCAAAAAATATTTATAAAATATGATCATTTATTTAATCAATAACATAATAATAAAAATGGGAAAATCCAAAAAAAAACCATCAAGGTGGCAACCACTTCCACTTTAAACCTCCAAACTTTTGTACTTCCAATTAAAACCTTCAATTTGACAACTTTGTTAAATCAAATCTTTAGAGTGGTTTTTGTGTTCGCGGGCCCACAATAATCACTGGAACCGTTAATTCTGTTTAATTTATATGTGCTATTTTTTATTTTTAAAAAATTTTAAAAAATAAAAATAATAAAATAATTGTAATAAAAAATAAAAATAATAAAAATAAAATTTCCAAATCGATTTGAGGGTTACAGTTTGTGAAAAAAAAAAGAGTATTGAAGAAGAAGAAAAGAGACGAACGAAGAGGAAGAAGAGAGAAGAAGAGAGACAAATGGAAAGGAAGAAGAGAGACGAACGAAGAATAAGAAGAACGGCAAATCGAAGAGGAAGAGAGACGAACTAAGAGGGAGAGAGAGAAAAGAGAAGCGAAGAGAGATTTTTTTTTCACAAACCCGAACCCCAAAATCGATTTGGGAATTTCCATTATTTCAATTTTTTTAATTATAATTATTTTATTATTTTTAATTTTTTAAATATTTTAAAAATAAAAAATAGCACACATAAATTAAATGGAGTGAATTATTCTGTTAACGGAATTAACGGTTCCGGTGATTATTGTGGGCCCGCGAACACAAAAGCCACTCTAAAGGTTTGATTTAACAAAGTTGTCAAATTGAGGGTTTTACTTGGGAGTACAAAAGTTTGGAGGTTTAAAGTGGAAGTGGTTGTCACCTTGATGGATTTTTTTGGGATTTTCCCTAATAAAAATTTATCTAAAATTGTATCACAAGTACAAAATATTTTCAAAGTGCAAGATAATATATTTACCATGTAATCAAAGTTGGCAATGCCATTCAACATGCGTAGCTCATTTGTCAACTGAAAAAGAACAAAATTATTCTAGAATCCAGAAGAAATGCAACATAAAGCAAACAAATCATCTCTCGTTAATGCATTTACCAGAGCGTATGCCTTCACAATAAATTTTTCAGTTATGGTAGCTTTAACTTTCGGAGTTAGTGTTCTATCAGTGATAGATCCTTGAGAGATGTGTTGTAATAAAACAATGCAATGACAATCTTCATTTGATTTCTAAGTACACTACTTTGGGTGGAAGTAGTAATCACGAAACTCATAATTTGCTTTTGGGTCCATCATGGAACTCCTTGACACTATAATAAACAGGGTTAGTGAGAAACACCAAATAAACTAAAAAAGTATAGAGAAATTACTGTAAACAGAAACATAATCACTTGATGTACAACTTTTGATCAAAAAAAGCAGTGGAGTAGTTAACAAGAAGTAATATGCGTGTAAAGCCTCTACAAAGAAATAAAACAAGGTAACAAGAAGCTGAGAAATGACTTTTGACTACAAAGATAAACTTTGAATTAAATCTGGATCAATAGAAAATCATATTGGATGGTTTCTACAATATGTAAATTTCAGTAAAAACACTTTGAGACAACTCATGGAAAACAATTATAAACGAAACAGTAACCTAAAGTGATCGAACAAGCCCAATACAAACAAAAGATAGCTAACTCAAGCCACATTCATGGGTTTTTATCTCACACACTAATCAATAAAACAATCTGGATCACATTGTATGCAAATCTAAGTAAGAAAGATCACACTTTATGTAAATCTAAGTAAGAAAGACCACCTCGAAAGGACTCATAGATTCGAATCGGTACCCTGCAGTGCTTAAACATGCCCATTTATGCATTTAAAAATTATTTAATCTTAAATATAATTCTTTCTTGGTGAAACTATATAAGAAGGTATTTTAACATTTTTTTTTTTTTTGGTCAATGGAAGGTATTTTAACATTTAACATGCATGTATAAAAAGTAAACTGTTAAGATACAGAAACAATTGCCAATAAGAGTATTAATTAGTGCTCGACATTTGGCGATTTTGCAAAGCCAACACTACAAAGAAATTGAGTAGCATGGAAATGAATATTACTAGGTGTTCACAAGAACGACACGTTTAGATTTATATCTTTTGGTCAATTAATTTGAGATTTTTTTTAAACCCATTGAGTGGGGAGATTTGATTCCCCCTCATCATATGCTCCTTAAACTTTTTTGATTTGGTGCGTCCTCTTAAATGAATTAAATCCACAGTGATGCTGTATCGTCTAAATTCAAATAACAGACTGGAAAAATACATAAAATAAAACTCACCAAACTATATATAATTTATTTGTATCTAAATACATTAAAACAAAGGCCACATCATATATATTTTTTGTTACTTTCTATGAATTATTACAATATAACTTAAGACATTTGAAAAAATTACATTTATAAAAAATTCTATATTTTATATATCATATATTGTATAAATTCTTTATACTATTCCACACCAACGTTGTAAAATTTAATCTCTATTTTTGTCTAGCACAAACATTTGTGAAATTGGTGTCATTGCCTAATCATAATTTAATACCCTTTCTATTACTTTTTTAAATTCCAAAAACACCCTTGTCATCAGTTATATATATTTTAGAGACCCCTCCCTTTTTGTGTCTCATCAAAATTTGAGAGAGATCGAGAGAAGTCAAATGGTGGGTTATTCAAACATCTAATAATATTGTTCTCATTCTAAATTCTCTATTTGTAATTGCTGAAGAAAATACATTTTTTTTGGTGCGGATATTAGTTTCTATTTAAAGAAACAAATATCTTTCTTAAGGTCTTTTAATTTTGAATATTCCCATATACAGGAAGCAGGAATGCAAGGTGATATCTTCAAATGGGAAGGCTACACCGACTGGAGGAACAGAGCCGCCGTGAAAAACCGTCACGGCGGTATGCTGGCTTCCTCCTTCGTCTTGGGTCAGTCTTAAAATTCTAAAATTTACCCCTTTTTCCTTAACTTCTATTGTCTTGATCCATCTCTTGGGAATCATTTCCTTTTTTTTTTTTTTTTTTTTGCTTTTTTTCTTGTGCATGTGTTGTGAAGCGGTGGAGATATTAGAGAATCTAGCGTTTTTAGCGAACGCGAGCAACTTAGTGTTGTATCTAAAGAACTTCATGCACATGTCGCTAGCGAGATCGTCGAGTGAAGTGACCGCTTTCATGGCCACAGCCTTCCTCCTCGCTCTCCTCGGTGGCTTCCTTGCTGACGCCTTCTTCTCCACATTTGTCATCTTCCTCATCTCCGCCTCCATAGAGTTTCTGGTACTTATTCTTCCTCAGTATTCATTTTATGATAATAAAATTAGCTAACCACCAAGCTTAAACACATTCATACTACATAAAACCCTAATCATAATTCATAGTTCATATATAACGTACACATAAATATATTTTAAAATATCGATACCAAAATGGGTTTGTCTCTTCAAAATCGTTTAATCACTTCATCGATCGGCCATAATATTATCTCTAGGTGTGGGCCGTCATATTCGTACTTGTGCATGTCAAGGGTCGTTGTTTTATCTGCTTTACTTAAATTGAGACATTCACTTTATAATCACTGTCATGAGCTGTCGAATTTGCCACATATGTTAATAAAAATTGACAAAAGACAAACATGCAAACAAGTGTAGTGCAGAAGTAGACTTGTGGTCTTTGATAATCAATGATGCATGTGGTTAGTATTTTTTTGTTTTGTTGTATAAAAATTGTTCCGTTACTAGAAGAGTACCCACAAATCTTTTCATAATTTAAATCTCAAGTGGTCTTTAGTATTTTGGATTTGTATCCAGAATCATAGTTTTACTAACGTCGCAATAAAGGAGAGATGATATGACATAAAAACACATCCGTATAATTTTTCACTTATGTTTTGTTTATCTTTTTTTTTTAACCTTTTACTTTTGTTTTTTCACATTTTTTAGTTTAGTAATAAAATTAATAAAATGTTTAGTAAACACAAAATTATCATTGAAAGTAATTAAAAAATCAATTATAATGTTATCTTTTTCTTATTTTTATGGTGTGGACTGGTTGGTTTGTATTTTTAAATTACTAAATGTGAATTCTATTGATTTCATGTTTATGTATGTATATATATACACGTACAGGGACTAATCCTGCTCACAGTCCAAGCCCGTCGTCCATCCTTAATGCCACCGCCATGCAAGAGCTCTGCCGGGTTACCATGCGAGGTCGTTGGTGGTTCGAAGGCGACATTTCTGTTCGTGGGACTGTATCTAGTGGCTCTAGGAGTCGGAGGGATAAAAGGGTCATTGCCGTCACACGGAGCAGAACAATTTGATGAAAGCACACCCGTAGGTCGAAAACAAAGATCCACATTCTTCAACTACTATGTGTTCTGTCTCTCATGTGGAGCACTTGTGGCTGTGACGTTCGTTGTCTGGCTCGAGGACAACAAAGGCTGGGAATGGGGATTTGGAGTCTCCACTATCTCCATCTTTCTCTCCATTCTCATCTTTCTCTTAGGTTCGAGGTTTTATAAGAACAAAATACCTTGTGGAAGTCCTCTCACCACAATTTTGAAGGTAACTTAAAAATACATGTTTTCTATTATTATTCTTATTTTTATGATTAGCAATTTCGTGCTTGAGGAGAATCGATCCCTGGCTTGGACCAACAGGGCAACTGCTCCTCAAGTGGAAACCACTATTACCAGTGAATCATAGTTATTTCCTAAAGTCTCTACAGGTTCTTCTTGCAGCTTCCATAGTTGGTTGCTCAAGTAAAACTTCAAGTAATGTTGTTTCTAAGAGGCCATTTAATCACTTTGCTTCTAGAGAAGATCAATCAGAACAAGGAGAAAAGAGGCATTCTCAGTCACTAACCAATAGCTTGAGATGTCTAAACAGAGCGGTAGAGGGCAAAACACACCATATATGGCTTGAATGTACTGTCCAACAAGTGGAAGACGTGAAGATTGTGTTCAAAATGCTTCCAATATTTGGTTGCACCATAATGCTCAATTGTTGCTTAGCTCAGCTCTCTACTTATTCTGTCCACCAAGCCGCGACTATGAACAGAAAGATAGCTAACTTTAATGTTCCTCCAGCTTCTTTACCGGTTTTTCCAGTCATTTTCATGATGATTCTTGCTCCAACATATGACCATGTAATTATCCCATTCGCAAGAAGATTTACCAAATCCGAAATGGGTATCACTCATTTGCAAAGAATCGGTGTAGGCTTAGTCCTTTCGATACTAGCAATGGCAGTGGCTGCTTTAGTCGAGTTAAAGCGGGAGAAAGTGGCGAGAGAAGCTGGATTGCTTGATTCTAAAGAAACCTTACCAATCACTTTTCTATGGATCGCGCTTCAGTATCTGTTTCTAGGATCAGCTGATCTATTCACACTAGCCGGATTGCTAGAGTTTTTCTTCACGGAAGCACCTTCTTCTATGAGATCATTGGCTACATCGTTCTCATGGGCATCTTTGGCATTGGGGTATTATCTAAGCTCGGTGATGGTGCCGACAGTGAACAGTGTGACTGAGCGTGTTGGAAAAAGTCCATGGCTTGGGGAAAACATTAACCGTAACAGACTAGACTTGTTCTACTGGCTCATGTGTGTTCTGAGTGTTGTTAACTTCATGCATTATCTCTTTTGGGCATTGCGTTACAAGTACGTGTCAATTGGTTCCAAAAGCTGATCCTGATATACACACTCTTTTTAATAGACGGTATGAAACAAGTATGGTATATTTCAGGGCTTGCGTTAATAATGTATATGAGAAAAAGGATATCATGATATAATGAGAAATTATTATTCTATATATACACATTATTAAGCTTTTTTTGGTCAAACATTTTTAATGTTACATTTTGAAAGTTAAAAACTAAAGAGCAGCACAATAGAATGTTATTTACACACTGGTAATATTCTCATTTACTTTTCAAAGAGGTCTTTGAGCCAAGTAGGGTGGCCTTGGGAAACATATGATCGGTAATCGCAGATCCTCAACCACTCTTCTCGCGATCTCATAGGCTCGTAAACTGCGATCTCATAGGCTCGTAAATTACATTTTGGCGGCACAAAAACGATGAATCAATGTGGTTTATCTATAGTATTAACAGGAACGCAATGTGACCTACGAAAATAGACCATTCCTTTGGCTTGATTTCCAATATTTTTAAAAGATTTTTTTTTTTTGTCAACATTTGGGCCACAACTGGCCGGCCCATTAGCCTAATAGTCGGGGACTCGATCCCTGGTGTGATGGTGTTTGTCTTCTGTGGACTTATCAATTGCCACTAGACCAAGATCACTTCACATTTTTAAAAGATTTTTTACTACTTCATTTTCTATAACACTCCTTTTTTAAATTATAGACCTTTTTTTGATGTTTTAGGTTATACGATGCAATTTTTTCATTAATATGTTTTGAAGGTAAAATAACCAAAACCTTATTGATCTTATCAAATAAGGTAGAGACTCAGAGAAAAAATGAAAATACTCTTTTATTCTAACCAAGACCTCATGAATCATGGTCAACCATAAACTAAAACATAGGAAATAAACATTGAACATAAACCAAATCTTCAAAATATAACTTAAAGCTCATCCCTCTTGATCGCGGATGGAATAACACCTTGACCGAGGAATTCTTTGTAATACTTCGCAGATTCTTTCTCATAACGTGTGAGGTTATTCTTGAAATCAATGTAGTAGAGTCCAAATCTGTTCTTGTAACCATCTTGCCACTCGAAGTTGTCTAACAATGACCATACAAAGTATCCAGTAACTCTCACCTTGTCCTCGCTACATATATATATTACACAAATGTTTATATTAGATTCTTAAATACAATTGTTAGTCTATCATATAAAAATGAAATATTACTTACCAAATAGCTTCATGCATACTCAGAAGATGCCTCTGAAGGTAATATTTTCTGTTATAATCAGCAATACCTACTTCAACCGAATCGTGTTCCCCAAGTTCTTCTCCATATCCTAAAAAGAAAACATGAAGATCAATATATATAAATTATCTATTCTAAAATTAGATCAGCATACAAATATAATACTATATCTCTAGTTACCATTTTCCATGACCATAATTTCCGGGTTTCCGTATTCGAGCTTGATGTACTTTAAAATGTTTCTAAATCCTTTAGAGTAAACGGCCAATGCAGCGGTTAGAGGCTGAAATAAAACAACAGTGAACATATTAGACTATACACGAAAATATAATATTTAGTTGATGAAATCATCTCAAATTGAGACATACCTTACTACCAATCTTGTAGCCGTATGCATTCTTACCTGCAAAAAAAAAAAAATGATATATAAATTTATTAAATGGTTCAGTTTGAAGAAAGGGACAAAAAAAAAACCTTACTTTCCCAGTAAATAAGAGAATCTTGCAAAAATCTTGGTTGAGAAAGATTTGGCTTCTCCATGTAGTTTGAAAACATCGAAGTGTAGTAGTTGAGTCCAACGAAATCGGTCGAATTTGTCAATTTCATTTTCTGTTTCTCGGTAAATATAGGCAATCTATGGCCAACATATTTTTTCATAATCTCTGGATAATCTCCATACGTAGTTGGCCTTAGATGCCTACAAAAATAATGAAAATTCCTTAAATTAAATGAATTAATTATATAGTAGCACTTTTATTTATTTCAAAGTATATAACACTTACCATCCAAGCATAAAGTCAAGTGCACGTTCAACAGATGCTCCGTCCGTTGCATTAGCAAAGTCATGTGGTTCGAACCAAGCCGGACTATGTGCAATCCCGATCTTCCCATCTTTAACCTATGTCCATAAATATAACACAAAACAAATAAATATATCGTTACTCTAATTAATTATGATTCAGAAATAAATATAATTTAATTACCCTAATTCGGAAAGCTTCAACAGCTTCTGCGTGAGCATTTAGGAGGTTGTGACTGACTAGATAAGCCTCATAACCTGAGCGTCCGTCTTTGCATGGTGGGAGACCAGATTGAATGTACGGAGAGCAACGTCCTGGTGCTTTTTTGCCTATATCATAACCAGCATGAGCAAAGACCCATGGCTCGTTGAAAGTGATCCAATTTTTCACTTTGCTGCCATATTCTTCGAAAATGAAATCGGCATATTCCCGGAAATCTTTTCTGTATTTTTGCAAACGAAAATTGAATTTATCAAATCATAAGAATTGGCTGGAAATTTTGTTTTATGGATTTCGGTTTAATTTATAGAAACCATACACAATATTTTGGCTTAAAAAGCCACCATATTCGTCTTCCAAATCTTGTGGAGTGTCCCAATGAAAAACAGTCACAAACGGAGTTATACCTAATTACAATATAAAATAAAAAAACTTTAGAGAAAATTAAGGATAATAATTTTTTGATTGTTAATTAATTTATATTTATACATAATGAATTAAAAATATATATAATATAACCATTTTTTAGGAGCTCATCGATGACATCGTGGTAGAATTGCACACCAGCTTTACACACTCCTTTCTCCTTTCTTCCATCTGATAAAACATTATGTTGTTTAATAAAACATTATGTTGTTTAATAATTTAACAATCATGTACATCTAAACTCACAAAATACGATTAAAACTGATTAATATTAGTGATTAAATAGAAAAAGTGTATACTTACGAGGAAATATTCTTGTCCACGCGATTGAGAGTCTGAATGAGTCAGTGTTTAGATTCTTCATTAGTTGAATATCTTCCTACAAACATTTTTCAGACAATATATTTTTTCAATAATCTATAGAACATTACGCTGATAATCAAATAATGTCTTCAATTTGCTGCCAAAAAATAGCTTCATTATATATTTATATATACCTTATAACGATGGAAGAAATCAACGGCCACATCGGCATTATCGTGATTACATCTCTCTGTAATTTAAAATTAAAAAATAAAATAATTCATTATGGATATTGTTTAGTCAAATAAAAAACCTAAAAAAAAGTTTTAAAAAATGTAATTTAATAATTAACGTAAATGTAGAGTACACTCACCTGGATATCTCCTGCAATAGATATCCCATAAGGCCGGTCCACGACAAGTTTCGTTAATCGCACCTTCAACCTAATGACATAACGAAAAAGTACATATGACTTTTTTTTTTTGGATTTTATAATAATAAATATGACTTGGATATGTAAGATGTTATTTTATCATCATCCAACTATAAACTCACTTAATATATATTGTTGAAAAAGAGATAATTAGTACCTGAAACGCAGCAGTAGCCGTGCCAAATCGAAAACCTTCAGGGAAACTTGCTCGGCTTAATTTGGTCGTCGTCGTCGGGCAAACAGGATCATCGACGGCTATTGTCGGAGAGACAATGATGGTTAGGAGCAAAAGAAGCCCCATGAGAGGAAGCTTTCGCGATGCCATTTTGTTTGTTTAGTTTTTTTGTCTTCTTCTACAAGAGAATAAGTCTTGGATGGTTCTTTTATTTGTTAGTGTCGTTCTTTATATAGCGATTTTGATCTCTCACTTAATTGAGATGCCTTGTTAATCATATTTTAATTTTTCTACTGTATAGATCTCGATCTTGTTTTTGATATCATATCTTAATTACTACTTACATGGTTATTAGTTATTAGTGTTAACTGTTAACCTATTTAATTATCGTCTTTCATTAATTTGCTTCACTAACGTATTATACAATAATTTTAATAGGATGATTCTTTCCACGATCTATATATCGTTGTATTTTTTTGTTTTTAAAATTATAAACATGTAATATTCCACGTGACCAAACTAAAATTTTGAAATAAAATATTCCACGTGATTTAACATATAAAATACCGCGTGCTGCACTAAAGTACTAAACTATATATAATACAATAATTTGTGTAGGATGACTCATTGCATAATCTTATATCGTTACGTTGTTTTTGTTTATTTCAAAACTTTGGACATATAATATTCATCGTGCTAGATACATGGGTAACTTCTGAACTCTAAAGCCTAAAGAAGTTACTGTTGACAAAAAAAAAATTACTAAAGAAGTTACAAAAGATCAAAGACACTTGGTCACCATTAGTTAGATAAATTTGAGAGTTGGGAATTAAAATGAAATTATGCCGGTTCTGGACAGACACTTGGTCACCTTTGGTAGCATGATGCACTACTTTAGGCTAGAAACTCCATTTGGAATGACCTTTGGGATCGAGGGCATTTTAAGCTACCACAAAATAAATCAGGGATCCAAGTAACCATACAAATCCATATGCTACTCTCTGACGATGAAGACTACTATCTTCGATAAATAAAAAATTCAGACTGGTTAAGACCATCCTCATCCCATAAACCTATTCAAGTGTCTTAAACATTAAATAATAATAAAATTAAAACTCTCTCTTATTTAAGGGTCTAAGGGCATAATTATCGGTTAGGGACAATTAAAAGTTCTTAACATATTATATTATTATATTTGACTAAAAGTTGATGTTAAGAGTCTACGTGGCGTTAAGGACGGCGAATTTTTATCCCGTTTAGAGAAACAGTTTTCTTGTAAATAGCTTTTTTTTTTTTTTTTTAAACCAAAAATAGACAAGGACGAGGCTTACGATAAACATGCTCTAAAGTGTCTTGGCAGAGACACTTTTATCTCTCTAAAGAAACCCATTAAACTTTTTTTATTATTATGTTATTAATTTTATATTTAAAGACACCCACAAAAAATGACTAATGTGGATGGTCTTAAATCAACAAGCTTATAAAAGACAACAAAACTACTGTACCTTGGAAGAATATAGTACAATTTCATCACTTGGCTGTTCGTCCTATACAGATGCCCAACCAAATCTTGATCGACTATAGTTTTATCTAAACAAGTCTCATAAATGTTTTTTTACTATCCATGCAACCAAACGTCATTGTAATGAGCATTACAGTTTTTTAAAAGTTTGACACAACTTACAACAATTGACTTTTTGAATTAGGACCACTTGATTATTAGGACTCTCACTAATTCATTGAAGAAGAAAGTACCATATGAGAGGTTGTATGGGACTACACCACTGTTGGAGAGGTTGCTTTGTGATGTCAAGACATTTAATCGGAGTAAAGACAAGTTTGGTGAGCAAAGTCGAAAATGTGTATTTGTAGGTTATCCTTTGGAGCAAAAGTGCTGTAAAGTGTTTGACAGGAGATTTATTTATCTCTAGAGATATGGTGTTTCCTCAGGTTTTGAAGGTAAAATAACCAAAGCCTTCTCTATCTTTGCAAATAAAGTAAAGATTGAGAAATAAATAAAAATACTCTTTTATTCTAACCAAGACCTCATCTATGAATCATGGTCAATCACAAGCTAAAACATAGGAAAGAAACATTGAACAGAAAGCCAAATCCTCAAAATATAACTTAAAGCTCATTGAGATTTACGTTATATTTTGAGAATTTGGGTTGTAGCTCATCCTTTTTGAGCGCGGATGGACGAACACCGTGACTGAGGAATTCTTTGTAATACTTCGCAGATTCTTTCTGATAACGTTTGAGGTTATCATTGAAATCAATGAAATAGAGTCCAAATCTGTTCTTGTAACCATCTTGCCACTCGAAGTTGTCCAACAATGACCATACAAAGTATCCGGTAACTCTCACCCCGTAGTCGCTACATATATTACACAAATGTTTATATTAGATTCCTAAATACAATTGTTAGTCTATCATATAAAAATGAAATATTACTTACCAAATAGCTTCATGCATACTCAGAAGATGCCTCTGAAGGTAATATTTTCTGTTATAATCAGCAATACCTTGTTCAACCGAATCGTTATCCACAAGTTCTTCTCCATATCCTAAAAAGAAAATATTAAGATCAATATATATATATATATATATAATACTATTTATACTAAAATTAGATCAACATACAAATATAATAATGTATTTCTAGTTACCATTTTCCATGATCATAATTTCCGGGTTTGCGTATTTATCCTTGAGGTACCTTAAAATGTTTCTAAATCCTTTGGAGTAAACAGTCAATGCAGCGGTTGAAGGCTGAAATAAAACAATGATAAAAATGTTAGATCATAGATGAAAATATAATATTTAGTTGATGGAACAATCTCAAACTAAGACTAGTTTAATTAAAACGCATACCTTGCTACCAATCTTGTAGTTGTATGCATTCTTAGCTGCAAAACAAAAATGATATATAAATTAATTAGTACTAACCTTACTTAATGGTTCGGTTCCAAGAAATGGACAACAAAAACCTTACGTTCCCAGGAAATAAGAGAGTCTTGCAAAAATCTTGGTTCTGAAACATTTATCTTCTCCAAATGGTTTGAAAACATCGCAGTGTAGTAGTTGAGTCCAACGAAATCGGTTGAATTTTTTAATTTTTTTTTCTCTTCCTCAGTAAATTTAGGCAATCTATGGCCAACAATGTCTTTCATAATCTGTGGATAATCTCCATACGTAGTTGGGTCTAAATGCCTATAAAAATAATCAAAATTCCATAAATTATATGAATTAATTATGTGGTAGCACCTTTTTTTTTTTTTCCCTAATATGATGAGAACTTTTTTATTTAAAAATATATAATACTTACCATCCAATCATAAAGTCAAGTGCACGAGTAACAGATGCACCGTCCTGTGCATCTTTAAAGTCATGTGGTTCGAACCAAGCTGGACTATGTGCAATCCCAATCTTCCCATCTTTAACCTATGTCCATAAATATAACACAACACAAACTACTTTTAGATCCGAAAGTTGATAATTTATTATAAATTATATTTGATGTAACTTACCCTAATCCGGAAAGCTTCAACAGCTTCTGCGTGAGCGTTTAAGAGGTTGTGACTGACTAGATAAGCTTCATAACCTGATCGTCCTTCTTTGCATGGTGGAAGAGGATCAGTTTTTATGTACGGAGAGCAACGTCCTGGTGCTTTTTTGCCAACATCATAACCAGCATGAGCATAGACCCATGGCTCGTTGATAGTGATCCAATTTTTCACTTTGCCGCCATATTCTTCGAAAACAAAATCGGCATATTCCCGAAAATCTTTTCTGTATTTTTGCAAAAGAAAATTGAGTTAATTAAATCATATATATTTTCTGGAATAAAAAAAGTAAATTTATCGATTTATAGAAAACGTACACAATGTTTTTGCTTAAAAAGCCACCATATTCGTCTTCTAAATCTTGTGGAGTATCCCAATGAAAAACAGTTACATAAGGAGTTATACCTAATTACAACATAAAATACAAAATTGAGGATAATAATTTTTTTTGTTATTAATTAATTCATATTTATATATAATGAATTAAAAATAGATATAATATAACCATTGTTTAGGAGCTCATCGATGAGGTCATGGTAGAATTGCACACCAGCTTGACTCACTCCTTTCTCCTTTCTCCCATCTGATAAAACATTATTTTGTTTCGTTTATTAATAATTTAACAATCATATACATCTAAATTCACAAAATATGATTTAAATTAATATTAGTGATTAAATATAAAAATATATACTCACGAGGAAATATTCTTGGCCACGCGATTGAGAGTCTGAATGCGTCCGTGTTTAGATCCTTCATTAGTTTAATATCTTCCTACAAATATTTTTCGACAAGACAATTTTTCATCATCATCTAGTATAAGTGAACTAATCAATAGAATATTACGTGATAATTAGATAATGTCTTCAATTTGCTGCAAAAAATTTGTCTTCATTTTATATTTATATATACCTTGTAACGATGGAAGAAATCGACGGCCACATCGCCGTTATCATGATTGCATCTCTCTGTAATTTAAAATTAAAGAAAAAGTAATTCATTATCGATTTGTTAGTCATATAAAGCTAAAAATAGCTAATAACTAACGTAAATGTAGAGTACACTCACCTGGTTGTCTCGTGCAATAGATATCCCATATGCTCGGTCCACGACAAGTTTCGTTAAACGCACCTTCAACCTAATGACAACAAAAAAAACTCATAGTATATATGACTTGGATATGTATGATATTATTTTATCATCTTCCAACTATAAACTCACTTAATATATGTTGTTGAAAAAGAGATAATTAGTAAATATGTATATAACTATATAAGTATATTGTACCTGAAACGCAGCAGTAGCTGTGCCAAATATAAAACCTTCAGGGAAACTAGCTCGGCTTAGTGTGGTCGTCTTCGGGCAAACAGGAGCAGTGTCGATGGCTGTTGTCGGAGAGACAACGATGGTTAGGAGCAAAAGAAGCCCCATGAGAGGAAGCTTTCGCAAAGCCATTTTATTTGTTTAGTTTTTGTGTCTTCTTCTTCAAGAGATAAAGTTTTGGATGGTTCGTTTACTTTTTAGTGTGGTTCTTTATATAGAGATTTTGATCTCTCACTTAATCGAGATGCCTTGTTAATCATATTTTAAATTTTCTACTGTATAGATCTCGATCTTGTTTTTTATCATATCTTAATTACTACTTCCATGGTTATTAGTGTTAATCTATTTAATTATCGTCTTTAATTCATTTGTTTCACTAATGTATTATACAATGGTTTAAATAAGATGATTCTTTGCACGATCTCTATATCGTTGCATTTTTTTTTTTGCTTTTGAAATTATAAACATGTAATACTCCACGTGACTAAACTAAAATTTTGAAATAAAATATTCCACGTGATACATTGCATGATCTTTTACCGTTACGTTATTTTTTTGTTTTCCAAAATATTTCACATATAAAATTCCACGTGCTGCACTAAAAATGTATAATACAAAAATACAATTATTTATATAGGATGATTCATTCCATGATCTTATATCGTTGCGTCGTTTTTGTTTTATATCAAAACTTGAACATATAATATTCATCGTGCTGGATACATGGGTAACTTCTGAAACCTAAAAGCCTAGGCAATAAGGCAACCTTTAATTACTAAAGAAGTTACTAGAGATCAAAGACACAACCTTTAGTTAGATAAATTTGAGAGTTGGGAATATGAAAATTATGTATGAATGTTAAAATATATTCACCCAAAGAAACCTCTTTTACATCAATTGCGTGCCTTCTGTTTTTTGATAGCTTTAAACTTTTATAAATCAAAAATAAAAAAAACTAGAGGAACAGAGGAAAACGACTTGAGAAACAGAGCCAGGGGTGCGGAGAGAGAGGAGGCGATTCCGAACGAGTCTGTCAATGTTCTTGGTGATGGTCGCAGAAGGAGTTGCAATATCTCCGTGTCGACGTCGGTTGTGTTCATACCAAAGAGAGTAAACAGTAGCGTGGAGAACATACCGGTAGATAAATTGGAGGGTTCCTGTGAGCGTTGATCCAGATAAGACCAATAGGAGAGTATCAAAGTCTGAAGAGTAATGTCTCATTGCTCCGAGAATGTACATGAGAAGAACAAGTGATTTCGAGTTTCCCACGGGACATTACAGAAGACACAAGAGGAGGGAACTCCTGTGTTCCAGGCCCTGATCATTCTATCACAAGTTGATAATGATAGGTGGTTCCTCTTCAAAGCCAAAGAGAATTGTTTATCATATGAACAACACAAAAACAAAAGTTTTTTAAGACAATATTTTCTTCATAATTCATTCTACAATAAGTGACAATGCTTAAATACATAAAGAAAACAAACTGATCGATTAACGATCCTAAAAATGTGGAAACATAATTATGAAAATGGGATAGTGGAAATTAAATATGGAGATCAAGTTCCTATAATTAAGGAAAAGGTAAAGCATTATCGTAATTCTCTTTTCTCCATGAGACTTGGCCAAGTCTTCTCCGGGTCAATCTCGGTATGATCTTATCAGATAACCGATTCAATGTTCCAAGCCAGAAAATAAAGGAGTATTTGGGAGTGGCATTGGAGAACCAAACCCCTTTATACCAGCCTTGAGACGAGAGAGGCTGGCGTATGTTATGCCATGTTTCCTTGGTCGAGAACCGTGGTTTGAATTTGCCATTATGTCCTTTCCAAAAAGCTATATCTGCCTCACCCGTGTCAGCGTTTTGAATTAGGAGACGTTTTTTTTGGTAAAAGTTTTAGGAGACGTTTATTCACCTTTTGGGGTGACAAATTATTATACACTCATATTATGGTTGCTCCCGAGTAATCAGCTGTTGTAAAAGGTTATATGAGCAAAATCGCTTCATCATTGATGATGATCTTCGGCTACATATATGTAACCGTGATACAGGAAAATGAGAGGACACGTGGAGGGTGGAGATTAGAAGAAGAAGCAACGGCTGAGATTGTTTCCTACTCAAGACTAAGAAAAGCTTTAAAGGGAAGAAAAACAGATCGAGAAACAATCGAAATCATTTGTAAAACTTTGAAGGTTCTGGAATTTGTAAGTGCTGGGTTTCTCTCTTTGAGAGCTGGCGAATCGATTGGTGTTTTCTATGAACATCTATTCGATTTATATCTTGGATTTGAGTTATTAATCGTGATTTGTGTTGTTTGTTTGTGCGATTGGTGGTTTTTCTGTAACAAAGGTATCAGAGCTCAACGATTCTCGGACGGTGATGATGACGAGGGAAGATTATTATGCGCAGATCAAAGATATGTATGCGCAGATGTACGAATCAACAGAGCCAACGGTCACTCGAGACAGTGGGTTTGTTATTTCCGAAGAGGTCCGCCAAGAGTTGATCGCTAGGTTTCAGGAGTTGCGGGATACTTTCAATCGGCTGAGCATTTCACGCCCTGAGATGACACCAGATCATCAACCTCTTGCACGGACGATTTCGAAGGAGACGGACGTGATTGAGACGGAGATCGAGCGCACGGTGGAAACTGTAAAGAATTCAGACTCGTTCATTGAACCGTTGGAGCATGAGTTAGTTTCGCAGGTTGTAGGCTCCGTTTCTGATGTGTTACTGGTTCATAAAGTGGATTCACATGTCATGGAAGTGGAAAAATTATCTCAGAAATCAACAAGTGGTAATGGTGAAAACGTCGCACACCAACTGTTCGATCAAATGCCACTAAGAATAGCAAGTAAGGAGAAACGAAGGAAGTCTCTTAAGGCCTGGAAATTTAAGTTCAAACCTACTTCAAAGAGAAGCAAATCGATGGATGTTAAGTTCTTTTCTGTTGAGGAAATTGCTTGGTTTACGAAAGATTCTAAAGAGATAAATTGGGGTTGTGTCAACAAAGAGTTCAAAGAAGCTGTGGCTGGTTGTGGGAAGACAAGAGTTGATCAATTAAAGCTAGTTCATGCGACTCCAAGGCCAGGAGTTTATGACAGACCATTGCAAACCCGTGTGTGGGATAGTGGTGGTTCACTTCTTGAATGTGTTGATGAGAAGTCTTTTGGCTATTTGATGGAGACTCTTGGCAGCCAGTATAAAGGACTGGGTTGTGTTGTGGTAAAGAAGAAGCTAAGGAATGTTGAAGATGGTGTTAAGCAAGATAAGAACAGATTCTCTGGAGATGTTGAGGCTAAAGTATTCATGGCTGTGGAGGAGTTGCATCTTCTACAAGATGTGTTCGAATTGGTGAAGGAGCTGCCGTTGAAAACCAGTTTGGTTAGTCCACAAGTGATGAGAAATACAAAACGTAAGTTTACCAAACAGTGGATGTTCAAATACAAATCTGAATTTCCAAGGCATCATGGGGTTGATATTGAAGCTTTTTTTGGAGTGGAGTTCTATGAGTTGAAGTACAGGAAGCTGCACATTAGTCATTGTTTTGCAGTGCAAGAGTTTTATGGTATTCATGGAAGTATTAGTGGTCCTTGGCATCTAGCTTTTGATCCAGGCGGAATCATTTCTTGTACAGCGTGTGAGGATTTTGTGGTCACTCATACTCAATGGGTGGGACATGACAAGCTTGAAGGCTGTAATAATGTTCAGACTTTAGCTACATATGTGGATGTTGAGGAGAAACAAGCTTACGTTTCTGTTCTCCAAGCAGTTATTGAGATCCATCAAGACAGTCACTTTGTATTTCTGGCGGGATATGATGTAAGAGCATTAGAGATATTGCAGGTTGGGGATAATGGTGCGGAGACAGTTGGTGCAGAACAGTTTCAGCATAACGAAGTCGAGGAAGTGTCTCTATCTAAGAGGAAGAATGATCGAGCGGATGTAATTTTGTCTCACCAGGGAAAGCAAACACTAACTCGTCAGAAAAAGAAGAACTGGCGAACAACGTGGCGATTCAAGTTTGGGGAAAGTCAGTTTGTACTTCTGCTTGGTGATGAGAGTTTCCAAATCAAGCACAAATGGCGGTTTAAACTCTTGCCATTGATCTTAGAGTGTGAGTTATATTCAGACCGTCTTGTGCTCGTCACCAACTATGCACAACAGTTTGACATCTCAGTTTTCTTCTCTACAAACCTTGAGGTCAAGGTTTCTTCAAAGGAGGGAGATTTGATACAGGAAAATGAGAGGACACGTGGAGGGTGGAGATTAGAAGAAGAAGCAACGGCTGAGATCGTTTCCTACTCAAGACTGAAGAAAAGCTTTAAAGGGAAGAAAAACAGATCGAGAAACAATCGAAATCATTTGTAAAACTTTGAAGGTTCTGGAATTTGTAAGTGCTGGGTTTCTCTCTTTGAGAGCTGGCGAATCGATTGGTGTTTTCTATGAACATCTATTCGATTTCTATCTTGGATTTGAGTTATTAATCGTGATTTGTGTTGTTTGTTTGTGCGATTGGTGGTTTTTCTGTAACAAACCGACATTATATGAGCAAAATCGAAAACAATGAAAAAGAAGAAGACGCAAAGGAAGATGAAGAGTGTGTAAAGTGTGAGTATGTGTGAGAGTTTTTTTTTGTTTTTATACTTCTCTGACAAAGAGTGTGTTTTGCCCAAAAAAAAAAAAGTGTGTAAAGCTTGATTTGTTTTCGTATAAGCATGATCCAATTACTTTGAATCGCCATGTAATAGAATTATGCTCTTTTGAAAGTCTTAGGTTTTATTTTTGGTTATGATGATGTGAAGTGAGATGGATTTTTGATATAAGCTATGTGCTTAAAACGTTGGATATTGATGCCGTAGATGGTGAAGTCACCGTTGGTAGCTTTGGAAATTCAAAATTCAAAATGTAAACTCAGGTCTCTATTAAGAATAACAAAATTGAAATGATGTCATAAAATATACGATTGCAAGGTAGAAAGCGCTATATTAAATGATGACACAATAGCAATAGAAAATTTGCTATCTCGGATAATGTCAGACCGTTTTTCTTAACGCTATGAATAGATACATTTTTCCAATGCTAAGAATACCTATTTTTTCTGTAGTGTAAGTCTTTATATCTGATCTCAAATTATGTAACTTGGATCATTTTTATACAATACATAAGACGTTTTCGTGGTTATGGTTTGAAACCTAGATCATACGTGAAGGCACTAAAGTATGCACAGTAAAAGTCTCTTATTGGCTATCGGTAGGGTGGCATTGGGCAACATATGATGGTAATCGCAGATCTTAAACCACTCTGGTCACGATCTCATAGGCAACTCGAAAAACAATGAATCAATGTGGTTTGTAGTAAAGCATAACAGGAACATAATGTGGTTTTTTTTTTATGTTTTAGGTTATACGATGCAATTTTTAATCATGTTTTGAAGGTAAAATAACAAAAGCCTTATTGATCTGTCAAATAAGGTAGAGATTTAGAAATAAAATGTAAATAGTTTTTTATTCCAACCAAGACCTCATGAATCATGGTCAATCACAAACTAAAACATTGGAAAGAAACCATCTTAAAGCTCATCCTTCTTGATTGCGGATGGACGAACACCTTGACTGAGGAATTCTTTGTAATACTTCCCAGATTCTTTCTCATAACGTGTGAGGTTATTCTTGAAGTCAATGTAGTAGAGTCCAAATCTGTTCTTGTAACCATCTTGCCACTCGAAGTTGTCCAACAATGACCATACAAAGTATCCAGTAACTCTCACCTTGTCGATGCTGCATATATTACACAAATGTTTATATTAGATTCTTAAATACAATTGTTGGTCTATCATATAAAAAATGAAATAGTACTTACCAAATAGCTTCATGCATACTCAGAAGATGCCTCTGAAGATAATATTTTCTGTTATGATCAGCAGTACCTAATTCAACCGAATCTTTGTCCTTAAGTTCTTCTCCATATCCTATAAAGATAACATTAAGATCAATATATATAATATTTACTCTAAAATTAGATCAACATACAAATATAATAATATATCTCTAGTTACCATTTTCCATGATTATAATTTCCGGGTTTGCGTATTTATCCTTGATGTACTTCAAAAGTTTTCTAAATCCTCTAGAGTATACGGTCAATGCAGCGGTTAGAGGCTGAAATAAAACAACAGTGAACATATTAGACTATACACGAAAATATAATATTTAGTTGATGAAACAATCTAAAACTGAGACATACCTTGCTACCAATGTCGTAGCTGTATGCATTCTTACCTACAAAAAAAAATTGATATATAAATTGATTAGTACCAACCTTACTAAATGGTTCGGTTTGAAATAAGGGACCAAAAAAAACTTACTTTCCCAGGAAATAAGAGAATCTTGCAAAAATCTTGGTTCTGCAGGATTTATCTTCTCCAAATGGTTTGAAAACATAGAAGTGTAGTAGTTGAGTCCAACGAAGTCGGTCGAATCTTTCAATTTTTTTTTCTGTTGGTCGGTAAATTTAGGCAATCTGTGGCCAACAATGTCTTTCATAATTTGTGGATAATCTCCCCACGTAGTTGTGTCTAAATGCCTACAAAAATAATCAAAATACCATAAATTAGATGAATTAATTTTATAGTAGCACTTATTTTACTTCAAAATATATAATACTTACCATCCCATCATAAAGTCAAGTGCACGGTCAATAGATGCACCATCCTGTGCATCAGCAAAGTCATGTGGTTCGAACCAAGCTGGACTATGTGCGATTCCGATCTTCCCATCTTTAACCTATGTTCACAAATATAACACAAAACAAACTAGTTTTAGATTGAAGCTTATAATTAATTATGATTTATATCTGATTTCTCTATAACTTACTTTTTGTCGGAAAACTTCAACAGCTTCTGCGTGAGCGTTTAAAAGGTTGTGACTGACTAGATAAGCTTCATAACCTGATCGTCCATCATGGCAAGGTGGAAGACCAGATTTCATGTACGGAGAGCAACGTCCTGGTGCCTTTTTGCCTATATCATAACCAGCATGAGCAAAGACCCATGGCTCGTTGAAAGTGATCCAATTTTTCACTTTGCTACCGTATTCTTCAAAAACAAATTCGGCATATTCTCGGAAATCTTTTCTGTATTTTTGCAAAAATAAATTGAATCAATTAAATCATATAAAAATTTTCTGAAAAAAGTAAATTTATCCATTTTGGTTTATAGAAAACATACACAATTCTTTGGCTTAAAAAGCCACCATATTCGTCTTCTAAATCTTGTGGGGTGTCCCAATGGAAAACAGTTACGAATGGAATTATACCTAGTTACAATAAAAAAAAAATTAAGGATATTATTTTTCTTTTGTTGTTAATTAATTAATTTATATATATAGTGAATTAAAAATAGATATAATATAACCATTTTTTAGGAGCTCATCGATAAGGTCATGGTAGAATTGCACACCGGCTTTACTCACTCCTTTCTCCTTTCTTCCATCTGATAAAACATTATTTTGTTTCATTATTAATAATTTAACAATCATATAAATCTAAATTCAAAAAAAAAAAGCTTAAAACTAATATTATTGATTAAATAGAAAAATATATACTCACGAGGAAATATTCTTGACCACGCTATTGAGAGTCTGAATGAGTCTGTGTTTAGATTCTTCATTAGTTGAATATCTTCCTACAAAAATATTTCAGACAAGATATTTTTTCAATAATCAATATAATTTTAACTTTTAAGTGATAATTAAATAATATGTTCAATTTGCTGGCAAAGAAAAAATTGTCATCATTTTATATTTATATATACCTTATAACGATGGAAAAAATCAACGGCCACATCAGCGTTATCGTTATTACATCTCTCTGTAATTTAAAATTAAAGAAAAAATAATTTAATATCGATATTGGTTAGTCAAAAATAATTAATAATTAACGTAAATGTAGAGTACACTCACCTGGATATCTCCTGCAATAGATATCCCATAAGGCCGGTCCACGACAAGTTTCGTTAATCGCACCTTCAACCTAATGACATAACCAAAAAACTTGCTTTAATTATCTCAATTCATAGTAATTAAACATGTCTTGGATATGTAAGATGTTATTTTATTATCATCCAACTATAAACTCACTTAATATATGTTGTTGAAAAAGTGATAATTAGTAAATATGTATTTAAGTATATTATACCTAGTTATATAAAAAAAATAATTAAAAAAAAAAATGTATCTTGTACCTGAAACGCAGCAGTAGCCGTGCCAAATAGGAAACCTTCAGGGAAACTAGCTCGGCTTAGTTTGGTCGTCGTCGGACAAACAGGATCATCGACGGCTATTGTGGGAGAGACAACGATGGTTAGGAGCAAAAGAAGCCCCATGAGAGGAAGCTTACGCAAAGCCATTTTGTTTGTTTAGTTCTTTTGTGTCTTTTGCTACAAAAGAACAAGTTTTGGATGGTTCTTTTACTTGGTAGAGTCCTTCTTTATATAGTGATTTTGATCTCGATCTTGTTTATGATATGTCAACCACGTGCACCACGTTAATCATTTTTTAACTTTCTATAGATCTAGCCAGATCTTGTTGTCGAATCAAAAACTACGTCTACGTACATGGTATTAACTTTAACCTATTAATTGTCTTCCGTTTATTTATTTCACTAAAGTATTATAAAATTATTCTATAGGTTGTAACTTGACCCATTTGGTTGTAACTTGCAATATGATATCAGTATAATAATGCAAAGATAATGATCGATAGGGGTGTACCGATCCATTTTGATAACTACGTATAGGATCGATCAGTATCGTTGACTTTGACAAAAAAAAAAAAAGATCAGTATCGTTGCATTAATATTTGTTTGTTTTTAAAAATTATAAACAATATAATATTCCAGACTAAAATACAATTTGAAATAAAATATATTATACAGTTGTACAATTATGTAGATAGGATGGTTTAGTCAAGTTAACTGGACTTCCAATTAAACAATACTAGGTAATACTAGGTACGTAAAAGCCTGTATAAATTTTATGCTATTTAATTTTATAAATAATCTTATTTTTGTAAAGTATATACATTTTATTACTTTATTAAGAATAATCATTACGTTTAAAAACTATATAGTAGTTGTATTTGGTTTTATAATATGGTTTAAGTACAACTCGAAAATCAAAGCGGACTATCTTTTATTCTTTTTGGTCTCCGGATCGAATTGGTATGACTATATGTCAATAAATAAAATTTATATAAATATATTTGTACATATTAATTCTTATAAACAGACTTACATATAAGTTAGGTATATATATATAAATAAATATTTTCAATGTGAACTCATGTTGTTAGATTAGGATTATTAGATTACGGAATTATCAATTAAATTATTCATCTAGAGTTGTTTTTACTGCATGAGATTTTACTGATCACATACAGTACTCTTTGATTTTAACTTGAACTTATTCATCAAAAGTGCTCTTAAGTTGCTAGAAATAACGTAGATATATAAAGTTGCCGATTTAACAACTTGTTCGTAACGCTATAAACATTAGAAAAAACTTTGAACATTAGAAAGAAAAAAAACCAAATAATTCGCCATTCATTGAGGACCAAAGTAAAGTAGTAGAAACACACACACATATATATATATATATATATATATATAAAAGCAGAGGACAAAATAGTCAATAAAAACATATAATATTTAAATTTGTTTGCGAATTCGAAAGCATATAATATATTTCGTGTTTAACGAGCAACAATATTAAACAATAATTAAATTTACTAAATTCAGTCGAGAACGTTAGGTAGAACAATAGAAGTGAAAAATTAGAACAATATTAAAATGACTAACATGCTTCCAAAAGTAGTCAATTACTGGTGGTTGGCAAATTAATCATGATTACGTTTTTCATGTGTTTTCAAGTGTTTTCCACGAATTTATTAATAGATATAAAACATAACATCATTTCAGCTGATTAAATAGAACAATTTAATAAATTTTACATTTGAGAGGAATCGATTCCTATTTTACATTTTGAGAATAACTTTTGTTTAAGTAAATTCAGTCTAGAATGTTTTACATCTTACGGATTGATTAGTTCTTTCGCTACCAAGCTGGTAGCGTTTAAAATCAATCACGGAAATTACTTTAAATTTCTATGGATCGCTCAAAATCAATGAATTTCAAAATCTTTTCACATTTGAGGTTATCGATGGTTAAAAAAAACTATTATTTTTGGTTAAACTACTAATAATAATTAACAAAAATAAATCAAAACAAAAAAAATTAAAATAGAAAATTTATCATGTCTTATCAAATATTATCTTATGAATTTTTTTAATAATTTAATATATATTTTAACTAAACAAAAGGTATTTAAAAATAATATTTCTTATATAAAAAAATGTTTCAAATATTGTTGGTCGTTAACCATGAGCAATATTATATGCTTTCAAATTTGAAAACAAATTAACAAAAGAGTATGGCAACATATGACAGTAACCGCAGATCTTCAACCACTCTTCTCGCGATCTCATAGGCTCTAATTAAACTACACTTTGGCAACTCAAAAAATGATGAATCAATGAACATTCCGTTGGATGGCATTTTCCTGTTCTTTTTGTTCCTTTGTTTTCATTTCTTTTTTCATTCCTAATGTTCTTTTATTGGTTACCAATCGGAGCCTACATCATTTTAATACTCCTTTTGCAAAAATAATAGACTTATTTTTTTTTTCTGTTTTAGGTTATACGATGCAATTTTTTCTTCATATTTTGAAGGTAAAATAACCAAAGCCTTCTTTATCTTGTCAAATAAGGTAGAGATTTAGAAATAAAATGTAAATACTTTTTTATTCAAACCAAGACCTCATGAATCATGGTCAATCACAACCTAAAAACATAGGAAAGAAACATAGAACATAAAACCAAATCCTCAAAATATAACTTAAAGCTCATCCCTCTTGATCGCGGATGGACGAACACCTTTACTGAGGAATTCTCTGTAATAATTCCCAGATTCTTTCTCATAACGAGTGAGGTTATTTTTGAAATCAACGTAGTAGAGTCCAAATCTGTTCTTGTAACCATCTTGCCACTCGAAGTTGTCCAACAATGACCATACAAAGTATCCAGTAACTCTCACCTTGTCGATGCTGCATATATCATACAAATGTTTATATTAGATTCTCAAATACAATTGTTAGTCTATCACATAAAAAAATAAAATATTAATTACTTACCAAATAGCTTCATGCATACTCAGAAGATGCCTCTGAAGATAATATTTTCTGTTATGATCAGCAGTACCTAATTCAACCGAATCCTTGTCCTTAAGTTGTTCTCCATATCCTAAAAAGAAAACATTAAGATCAATATATATAAAATTTATTCTAAAATTAAATCAGCATACACATATAATAAAATGTATCTAGTTACCATTTTCCATGATTATAATTTCCGGGTTTGCGTATTTATTCTTGTTGTACTTTAAAATGTTTCTAAATCCTCTAGAGGCAACGGTCAATGCAGCGGTTAAAGGCTGAAATTAAACAACGAAAATGTTAGATAATAGACGAAAATATAATATTTAGTTAATACTGTCGTAGGAAACAATCTCAAACAGAGACATACCTTGCTACCAATGTCGTAGCTATATGCATTCTTGTAACAACCCGTCCTGTGGGATCCTCATGCCCACGTGGCCTCACTCCGCCACGTGGCCTCACTCCGCCACGTGGCATTCTTACAGCGCTGCAGCGTATCGATTCTAACATCTCTCTTGTGGGACTCTCCTGACCCACAAGTAGGTTATTGGTGCGCTTGCCGTTACTCGAACCCAAGACCTCACCCTTTAACAACCTTCCCACAGGATGATCCAACTTTAAACTCACTTAACATATGTTGTTAAAAAAGAGATAATTACCTAGTTATAAATAAAAAAAAAAGTATATTGTACCTGAAACGCAGCAGTAGCCGTGCCAAATAAAAAACCTTCAGGGAAACTTGGTCGGCTTAATTTGGTCGTCGTCGTCGGGCAAACAGGATCATCGACGGCTATTGTCGGAGAGACAATGATGGTTAGGAGCAAAAGAAGCCCCATGAGAGGAAGCTTTCGCGATGCCATTTTGTTTGTTTAGTTTTTTTGTCTTCTTCTACAAGAGAACAAGTATCATAATGCAACGATAATGATCAATATCGATGGGGTTTACTGATCCATTTTAATAACTACGTACGTATAGGATGATCAGTATCGTTGACTTAAAAAAAAAAAAATCAGTATCGTTGCATTATTTGTTTGTTTTTAAAAATTATAAACATGTAATATTCCATGACTAAACTACAATTTGAAATAAAATATTATACAGCTGTACAATTATATTAGTCAAGTTAACTAGACTTCCAACAATATACTTCCATGCATGGTTTGGGTTTGTAATTTTGTTTCTCATGCAATACAATAGAAAAACTTTTATCAAAAGGATAAAAAATTGGGTATATATACTAGATGACTATGAAACTGAAAAGAATTAACAAAATGACCTTCATGAATAGGAAGTTGTCGGGGAAGCAATGTAATTTACATTTACAACTTTTACTCTTTCTCTTTCCAATTCTCTCTCCTCATTTTCTTTTCTCTTTCCTCATTTTCTTTTCTTTCTCCACCCCTCTTCAGATGCACTTTTCTTCTTGTCTTCTTCGCCTTACATGGTGACTAATAAACGACCATCAAATTCTCTCTCATTGGTATCTGCATAAGTTCCGACGAAAATCATAGTTATTTTTTTCTTTTTTTTCATAGATCTGTTCATCACAAAATTCTAATTTTTTCTTTCTCAATCACCCGATCTCTTTTGATTTTCTTCTACCCAATCTTCATGATTTGAGCTTTCTTTTCTTTGATTCGACCTTTGATTGCTTCGAATCGATCTTCATTTCATCTAATCTGAGCCTTGTTTGCTCGTTCTCATCTTCTTTCTTGATTTTTTTTCTTCGCGAAAGCTTTTCTTCACCAAATCTCTCTCTCTCTCTCTCTCTCTCCACCAAATTCCCTCTGTTTCATGTTCTTTTTTTCTAATGTTCGTCATTTTTTTTGTAACATATTAATTTTTTTGTATTACACGTTATTTATTACGATTACATGTTATTTTATCAAAAAACAGATTATGTTCATAAATAACACGTCAATCATGTTTAAATCACCTGTTACTTTTGAATATTACATTTCATATAAATAAATTATCTGTTTTAAAACATAATAGCATGACAGCCAATCAAAACACATGTAATTTCTTTTGAAAACAGGCATAATGTTTTCCAATTATATCTGATCTTAAAGAAATATCACGTTATTTTGTTATATAACACATTACTGATTTCTATTACATGTTTCTCCCATATATCACTCTATATGAACTCAATTATAAGATCCAAATTTGAAATCTCTCTCTCTCCCTCTCCCTCCCTTCCTCTCTTTCTCTCTCTTCCTCCCTTTCTCTTTCTCTCTCTCTCTCTCCATCCCTTCCTCTCTTTCTCTCTCTTCCTCCGTTTCTCTTTCTCTCTCTCTCCCTCCCTCTCTCTCTCTCCCCCTTTCTCTCTCTCCTTTCCTCTCTCTCTTTACTTCTGCAGAATAGTATCATTTCGTAAAAACAACAATTTTACAGGGTAAACTAGTCTTTTCTCTACCCCTACCCCACCACAAAAAAAATCATTTACCTAAATTGTCGACACAACGTTATTTACTTAATTATTTTTTGGTCAAACGTTATTTTGCAAATCATCCCTAAAAAATTCCACTTGCCCAACGAGTACTAGATATTAAAATATGACTTTGAATAAGTCGTCGTATAACTCCCAAAAGATGAAGCTTCCATATATTAAAATCAAATGATCATTAAAAGTGCCCTTATGAAGTATGAACATACATCAACAATTTTTTCTTCAAAAATATATTTGATTAAAAATACTTTTATCTATTAGGCGTTTAGCAATAAAAAACTATAGAATATTTACGAAATAATATCATAATATATTAAAATATTTGTAGATAATCCCATTCAAATTTATATTACTTAATAGTTTTTTAATAGAATTATATATAAATTAGGTTTTATTCATTCTATGATTTATAAATATTAGTTAAAATCTGACATTATTCGTTTAATAATTTATTGTTAGATTTAAAAATACACATTGAATTATAATGGATTTGGAACTGAAAAATTCAAAGACTCAAATCCAAAGATAAACTTTTGTTATTTCAAAACTCACATGTTTAGTTTTTAAACCTATTAGGATTTTTAAATCTCATATGGGTTTATGATTTGATATGACCTTGAACCTATAAATTCTTACTTTAGCCGTTTGTTAATGCATGCACAACTTCATTTTGTTTTCATAATGTTGCTTATATATTCTTGTAAGTTTCAGGAATACGAATCTCTTATTCTAATTATAAATTTCTTTTTATCTAATAGCATTGTTACTTTGATTATTTTCTAAGTAGTAGTTCTTTTGTTGTGTTAGGGTTTCAATATGATTTCATGTTGTTAGATTAGGATTATAAGATTACGGAATTATCAATAAGATTCTTCATCTAGAGTTGTTCTTACTGCATGAATGCTATTAAGTTGTTACAAATAAGTTGTTAAATTGAGAAGTACTTAGATAAACCATCATATGGGGAGAGAAAAAAACTTTGACGTAACCCACGAACATTAGAAAAACAAAACCAAATTAAAACACCCCGACCCATTTTTTTTTTTTTTAAATACATTAACTAGTGATCAAAACAGCTGCCTCTCAACAAAATCTTCCTTTGCCCTCTCCGGTGGCCGGCGCTTCTCGTCGCTGCCGTGAGAGGGTCCAATAGTTTCCTTTCGTTGTTGTTCTTTGATGTTGCAATTCATTTAGCTCAGGTTGTTTGGTGGAGAGAAGCTTCACTTGGCGGAAACGGTGAATCTTCACGGCGAGGCTTGTTGGTTTTGTCGGTTGTCAGCATCTCTAGAGAGAATTGTTGTTGGGTGTCCGAGATCTGTAGATCTGTTGGGTGCTCTGTTCTTGTAAGATTTGGCAATGAATCGGGTTCTGTGTGGTTCTCGAAGTTGGTGTTTCGCGAATCTCTGGACATGGTCTTGTCCGTCTCTTTAGTCTGAAATCGGTTTTCTTGCATCGGCATATTTGATGGGGTGCTACAGCAACGGTTTCCGGCAATAATCGCAACGGTTCCCGGCGTTCGTTTTTCAGTTACTAGTTTCTTATCTCTTCATCGAGTCTTTTTGGGGTTTATTTGATTTTTAGTGTTTAAGTTTCTAGATCTGGTGATTTCAAAGATAATTCTATCTAAGTTATGAGAATTATTTCCATAGATTCGTAAAGGTATTAAAAGTCCTCCGGCTATTGTCGGTACGGGAACGTCTAATTGTTTACCTTATGTCTCGAATCAAAAGCATTGTGGTATTGCTAATGTGTCATCGAAGGATGTTTTCTATCACTATTTCCAGTGTGGAAAGACCATTAGTTTTTTCTCTTTGTATTTTCTTGTTGAGTTTCTTCTATGATGTAATCGGTTTCAAGCCAATGCAATGAAGTGTTAAAAAAAAAATACATTAACTAGTGATCTCATACTCACTAATCAACCTAACGAATACACATCAAGATACCAATAATAACAATACCCAGCGAAAGCATAACATGAACATAATCAATACTCAATAATCATCACACATGAACCAGCAACCTAAGCGTCAATTCTAAACAATCATTGTTCCAGAATCTAACAACCTAGCGGAGCCATCACGAGTCCCTAGATCATCCTCCTCCTCATCGCCATGATCTCACGGTCACACAAGCCTTTACCTGCATCAACAACACAAATGAGATGCGTAAGTATTATCATAAATACTTAGTGAGGCAATCCTCCCAAGCAACAGACTATTCACACAAGCGAAAAGACAAGCACAAACAAAACACAACCAAATAACTAACAAAACAGCCTTTTCGAAAGCAAACTACATTTTCTGGACACTGGTGTCGGTTGACACCACCCCCCTCCTGGTGTCGATCGACATCCAACAGTGAAACCTGCGATTTTCCCAGAAAATCTGCATCTTCTTGAAGCTGCTCAACTTGGTGTCGATCGACACCGATCGCGATCCTTCACGATCAGCCTTCCTTTGTGTCGAGCGATACCCCTCTCTTGGTGTCGAGCGACACCCCTCTCTTGGTGTCGATCGACACCGATTGCACAGAACGCCTCCAGCGAACTCTCCTTTGCGATCCTCCTTCCTCAACTGCTCCAAACTCCACCACGAACCTCACAGAAGCCACACAAGGCCCCCCTCAACACAATCAATCAATTCACAACAAGTAAATCAATCAATTCATCACAACAATCACATAAAACACATAACAGAGATCTAATCGTTGAGATAAGCCATGGTCATGCACTCACCTCGAACAAGAAGATTCTGACAGAGAAACAACAAGGAACTAGCCACCAACAGCTCCTCACGACACCACCAGCCTCAGATCTCCTTCTTCACAGGAAAATCTCCCCAAAACCACCACATAAACTCGAAGGAAACCCTCTAGAAACTCACATGAACTTTCTCTCTTTTTTTTTTTCCTTCACAGAACGAAAAGTGGCTAACCAAAGCCCTAATCTCGAGTTTTCCCTTTAAATAGAAAAGTCTTAGGATTTCTCTTAACCCAAACCGATCAAACCGTATGATTTTAACACAAAACCCTAATCGCACCAGTTACTAGTATCGATCGACACTCTCCCATGGTGTCCAATGTCCATCGACACCTTAACCGATTTCTGGGTCATAAATATTTCGGCATTCATTGAAGACCAAAGTAAATTAGTAGAAATACATATTTAAAGACCATGGTCTGGCTTTTGCATGGCTCGAAGCCTCGAAGCGTGGAAACTATGAAAGGTCAATAAAAAATATAATATTTAAAGACCATGGCTTAATTTGTTTTCAAATTTGAAAGCATATAATATTTTCGTGTTTACGCAGCAACGATATTAAATGATATAGATAATTTTACTAAATCCAGTAGAGCGTTAGGTGGAATAATAGTTAAGTGAAATATTAAAACAATCATATATATGAAAGTAGAATAATTTTCTCCCGGAAAGTGACACATCAGCGCATAAGGTAATGACACGTGTACTTTTGAAAATTAATTGTTTGTGACTTTTCTTTTTCTTTAACCATTTTTAAGTATATTTAGTTTTTTTTTTAAATAAGTTTAAATTTCACATTTAATTTTTTTATGTATGTGCTAACTATAAAATAAAACATCGCACAATCGAAAATACGGTATATCCATGTTAATTGTAGTAGTAAGTAATAATTATATCCGATGATAAATGTAAAAGGATATAACAACTCAAGAGAACCATTTTACATATATTTTTTTCATCTAATTTTTAAATATTACTTTTATATGGTTGGATTGTTGCTAACCTTCTTAATATAATGTTTTAGTAATTTGAATAATTAGAAAGAAGACATTTATATATAAGCACATATTATAAATAAATGAAATATATCATTTAGAAAAAATGAATATAGAATCTGCGGCGTAGCGCGGGAATTCACTTAATAATATTAAAATGACTAACATGTTTCCAAACTGGTAGTTGGCAATCATGGTTATCCGTTTTCACGTGTTGTCATCGAATTTATTAAGAGGTATAAAATATGACTTCCTTTTTTTATTTTTTTCAGCGTGACATCATTTTTATTTATTAAATAGAGTAATTTAGTAAACTTCATATTTAAGATAAATCTAATCCTATTTTATAACTTTCAGAATAATTTTTGTCTAAATGAATTTGGTCCATAATGTTTTATATTTTAGGAATTAGTTGGTTCTTCCGCAACCATCCATAAAATATTCCATTTCAAAGTGGTTGTAATTTGTTAGCGTTTAAAATCAATCTCGGAAATCGCTTTATACTTTTGTAGACTGCATGAAATCGCTGAATTTCAAAATCTTTTTTTTGCATGAGTTTGCAGTTGCGAGTGGTAACGAGTGGTAAAAAAATATTATTTCTGTTTAAATTACTAATTATAATTAACAAAAAAAATTAAAACCGAAATTTTATCATGTCTTATCAAATATTATCTTATGAAAAGTTTTACATAATTTAATATATATTAACTAAACAAAAAGTATTTAAATTTAATATTTCTTTTATATAACAAAATGTTTCAAATATCTTAAAATAAATAATTAAAATTTATGATCTATTTAAAATTAGATTTTTTATAGTAATACATTTTTTGTTTTTCTATAAATATTGTATTTTTTGGTAAGTTTTATTCCAAACCGCTATCACAAATGTTGTCAATTAATCATTAATTTTCTGCAAACGCACTAGTTTTTAACATCTAAACCAATCGTTTAAAACGCTTAAAACTTTAACCGTCCGCTTCCACACATTTTCACACCCGTAACCGTTGCATTTAAACGAGGTAGACCCTTAATGTCTTTATAGTTGGAATCAACCACTCCACTACAATAAGTTTTCCAAAATTGATGTCTTAAGTACTTCTGAATATATATATTTATTGATGCTTAAAGCATCAGTTCATATATCATAATTATTTGTAAGTAAATAAAATATAGTTAACTTGATATTAAAAAAATGAAGACCAATATATTTCTATTTTCTCATATATACCCACACATTTTAGTTGATTTGTTATTATTTTGATGTTTTTCATGATATCCAGGCTTACCCATGCATTTTATGATAGATGTTTTAGTGAATGTCCATAAATAAATATAATCAAACAAAGAATATTTATATATGTATGATACTTTATTTTACCCAGTTATCATATGGTAACATGGATATTAAAACCTGAAAATAAAAATTAGATTGTAATACTACTCCTAATAATGAATACTTCAATCGTCCAGATAGAAACTACGAAAGGTCATTGAAAGCATATATATATATATATCTTATCAAAAAAAAAAAAAAAGCATATATATTTTCTTTTCCTTTTTTGTCAAAGACAGTGGCTTAATATTATTTATTTTTTTTAAAAGGCAGTGGGTGAATTTGTTTTCAAATTTAAAAGCATATAATATTTCTCGTGGTAAACGAGCAATAATATTAAATGCAACAATATAGATTTTTTTTTTTTTTTTTTTTTTGGTCAATGCATGCAAGTATGTAACGATATATATTAGTACTTTTTTTGTTAAAGGGTTTTCTTAATTAAATAAACAACGTAAACAAAAAGAGGACGATACAAACACATTAACTAGAAAGAAAACTAGCAGGAAGTGCTAGAAGGAAGAAAGATCCAAAACAAACAAAACCTGAATAAAAGAAGAAGTGCAAACAATTCAAAATTAAAATCTGATGCAAATTTGGCTAAAGTATGACTAGATCCTTGTCTAATCATGTTTCCTTGTTTTTAACTTTTTTTTTGCAAGGGATGATGATCTTCTGTGTTAAGCTTTTTGTAACTTCTATAAACCTTTCCATTAAATGAAAATTGATCACATACTTCTATATAAATAATTCTATTAGATCCAGCAGAGCGTTAGGAGGTCAATACAGTTAAGTGAAAAAAAACAGAACAATACTATTAAGGTGGTGGCTAACCAGTTTTCAATCATAGTCAATTATTGGTGGTTGGCCAGTTAATCATGGTTAAGTTTTTAATCATGGTTATCCAGCTTTTCTCATATTCCGACGATTATTTTCATATTTTGGTTTTAGTGAAGAATTTCTACGATTATAAAATGAAAACAATTAATTGTTTTTGTAGTTCGTATAAGGAAGCTTCCATCTAATGTACTTTGATTATTTATAAATGTAGGTGTAATCTTCCATCGGTCTAGAATTCTGTGCTTATAAAAAATTATGTATATATATATTAGGTATATAATTACTTAACAATATAACATTTTATATAAATAAGTAATAATAGAACTTATTCAAAGTTGTATACAATTATACAGAATAATTTTTTTGTGAATATATATAGTTTATATTTCAATATATAAGATTCATTTTACTTATAGAAACTTTTTTAAATTGTAGCAATAAGTTCATTTCAAATTACTTGATCTTGATATAATGATTTATCCAAGGGTACACTTTCGAAAACTATTTAAACAAGGTAGCTTCTCGTGTCATGATTTTAGCAGTGAACAAAAACACTTCATGAATTGATTTGGTTGATTAATGGAGCCATGGGAGGAGAGGAGAGAGCGCCTTGATTCAAATTGTTGAGAATGAATAATCATGTTCTTGTAACATATCGTACGTAAATTATGAACATCATAAAATAAAAACTTTATGTTCTTGTTCATGGACAAATCGTACGTATAATAGATCTTTAAATTAACTTTTAATTCAAGATCAACGATGTGTTTAAGAACTCAATTATAAAGAATCACTCTTTATTGCTTTAGAAAACTGTCTCAAAAACTAAAGCCCTCAATCTCTCTCAAACTCATAAGTTATGCCACATCTCAGCATCTCCTTATATAGGTAAAGATCTAAACAAATTTCCTTTTCTCTTTAAGTCAATTTCCTAATATCTCATTAGGATAATTTTCTTTTCTCTTAAAGTAAACATTAAGCTTTCTTCAAGCTTAAGTCAACAATCTCCCCCTTAAGCTTGAAATCTTCTTTCGACACGTCTCGAACTCCGATGAACTCTCTCATCTCCTTGAACTTGATTCTCCCAAGCGCCTTTGTTAAAATGTCAGCCTTTTGTGCGTCTCCAGGAACGTGCTCAACTTCTACTTGTCCATTCTCTACACACTCTCGTATGAAAGGATACCTTCTATGTATATGTTTGCTTCGTCCATGAAACACCGGGTTTTTAGTAAGAGCTATAGCAGATTTATTGTCTACTCGAACTGTCACCTTTTCACATGATCTTCCAGTAATCTCTGCAAGAATTTCTTGAAGCCATATCGCCTGCTTTGCTGCTTCAGTGGCTGCCATGAATTCAGCCTCACATGATGATAAGGCCACGGTTTCTTGCTTCTGTGAACACCAAGTGATGGGGCAATCATTTAGATAAAAAATATGACCTGCTGTACTTTTGCCATCGTCCAAGTCTACGTTATGAGAGCTGTCACTATACCCCACCAGCTCTGTTAAATCTGCACGTTTAAACACAAGACCAAGTGACAACGTTCCCTTCAAATACCTCAGAATCTGTTTTAATGCTGCTCCATGAGATTCTTTTGGTTCTTGCATGTATCTACTTAGCACTCCTACACAATAAGAGAGATCTGGTCGCGTGTGAAGCAAATATCGAAGACATCCAATATTTCTTCAGTAATCCTTCTCGTCTATGCTCTTTTCCTCACTTGCTTTAGATAATTTCAGGCCCGAATCCATTGGTATGTGAGTTGCGTTACATTCTTCCATACCGGCTTCCTTCAGAATCTTAGTCGCATATCTTTCTTGCTTTAATATGATAACACTCTCATGTTGACATACTTCAATACCAAGATAGTAAGTCAATTTTCTAAGGTCACTCATTTCAAACTTGGCTGACATCCCTTGCGTGAACTCTTGTACCATATTTAAGCTAGATCCTGTGACGAGCAAATCATCCACATAAACAGTCACAAGAAGAATATGTTCCTTCTCCTTCTTTCGATATAGCAACGGTTCCTTGGAGCATTTTACAAAATTCAGCTCACGAAGTATCTCATTCAACTTGTTATTCCATGCCCTCGGCGCTTGGCGTAGTCCATAGAGAGCTTTATTGAGTTTATAAACCTTGTTCTCACCTCCTTTGATTATGAAACCTTCTGGTTGTGTAACATATACTACTTCTTTTAACTCGCCATGAAGAAACGCCGTTTTTACATCAAGGTGATGCATCTCCCATCCATTTGATGCCGCTATAGCAATGATGAGACGAACTGTTTTGATGCGTGCCACTGGAGCAAACACTTCATCGAAGTCAATTCCATGTTTTTGCACATAACCTTTCGCTACGAGTCGCGCCTTGTACTTGTTTATGGTACCATCAGAGTTGCGCTTAAGCTTAAACACCCACTTAAGCGCGATTGGTTTGATTCCTAAGGGAAGATCAACCAAATTCCATGTCTTGTTCCTTTCGATAGATGATATCTCATCTTCACACGCATTTCTCCACTCTTTCATTCTTATGGCTTCACTAAAATCCCACGGCTCCTCATTTAGCATCATTAGCAATCGTTCTCCTTCAATTTCTGCTAACAAGACATAGTCACTTAAATAACCTGGTGTCGTTCTTGGTCTTGTTGATTTTCTCAACTGAGGTTGGGGCTGCTCTTGAGTTTCGACATCCTCATTATCAATTCCAGGAACAAATTCATCTTCTATGGCAGCCTCATTCTCTATAACGACCTCTTCCTCGTTATTGTTTTCTTCGATCTCCTCTGTTTCTTCGACATCACAGCTCTGTTTCAGCCCATTATTTCCAAATTCACCAAAATCAACCTTTAGCGATCCAGGTTAAGCTCCTTTCGCGAGATTGTTCCACTTCCATCCCTTGTTTTCGTCGAAGACCACATCCCTGCTTACTACAATTTTCCGATTTGATGGTTCCAGCAAACGATATGCTTTAGAGCCAGGCTCTGTTCCGAGATGAACCAACGCTTGTGATCTATCATCCAGCTTCTTTAAATGTGGTGTGGTAATTTTCGCATAGCCTACGCATCCGAACACACGGATATCCTCAATGTTTGGTTTTCTCTTCTTGAAGGCTTCATACGGAGTTTGAGTGGCTAGAGTTCTCGTTGCGACTCTGTTGATGAGATACGTAGCATGCCTTACTGCTTCTCCCCACAAGTAATTCGGAACACTCATATGCTTTAAAATGCTCCTAGTCATCTCCATGAGTGTCCTATTTCGTCTCTCGACAACGTCGTTTTGTTGTGGAGAGTAAGGCGCAGTGAGATGCCGTTTAATGCCCGAATTGTTGCAGAAGTCTTGAAACTCATGAGATACAAATTCACCACCCCTATCTGTTCGAAAAGTCTTGATTTTCATTCCTGTTTCTTGCTCAATCAGTGCCTTAAATCTTTTAAATTTCTCAAAAGCCTCATCTTTTCCCTTCAAGAGAATTGACCACATGTAGCGAGAATGATCATCAATTAGCACAAATATATACCTGTTTTGTGCAGCTGTGGGAGGAGTGATGGGTCCACATAAGTCTCCGTGTATAAGCTCAAGTATCTCTGTGGCACGATAGGATGTGGCTTGAGGAAAGACCCGTCTTGTTTGCTTTCCAAGTAAACATGAAGAACATGTTTCTTTCTCGACCAGGATGTTTGGTATGCCAATGACTAACTCCTTTCTAATTATTGTCTTCATACTTTCGGAACCAATGTGTCCTAATCTAGCATGCCACTTAGATGAATCATTGACCGTCATGAGCTGTAGGCACTTGTTGTTCTCAACTTCCATGGTGACCTTGTATAACCGATTCTTGGATCTGTTTGCCCTCACCAACAGGTTTCCATCTCGATCGTGTAATGTCAGATAATCCTCTCTCATTCTTACATCACATCCAGACTCTGTTGCTTGTCCGAGACTTATGATATTGCTTTTCAAGTCTGGAATAAAATACACATCAGCTAAAACCTTCCGTTCACCATTCTTACTCACAAAGAGAATTGAGTCTTTTCCTTTGATGTCTATCCGAGAGTCATCTCCAAACCGTACCTTTCCAGTGATGTTTTTGTCGATCTTAGAGAAATAGGCTCTATTTCCTGACATGTGATTGCTCGCACCGTTGTCCAAATACCAAACATTATCGCCAAGTGCCTCAAACTCGCTTGGCTTTACATTCTTCTCATTGAGATAAACTACTTCGTGCATCATTAGCTTGTCAGCCTCTTGTGTATCGTCTTCTTCATTCTCTTGCGTCTCTTGGAATTTAAGTAGCCTATCTGGACAACTGTATGCATAGTGACCAAGCTTGTCACACCGATAACACATCACCTTTGATGTATCGATATCTCTTCCTCCATTAGACCTTCCACGGCCTCTCCCTCTGTAAAAGCGTCCTCCTCGACCTCTACCTCTGTAATCTCCACTGTAATTCCCTTTGTACTCTTTGTTGGAAAAATTTGTTTGACCTTCAGTATTAGCATACATAAGTTTGCTTTGTTCTTCTTGTGGTTCGGTTGAATCTTCTTCTTCTTTGATTCTTTCTTCATAAGCTTTAAGGCGTCCAACGATCTCTTCAAAGCTTGTTTTATTAAGATCGAGTACTTGTTCCAATGAAGCCACAATCTGAATATATTTTTGTCGCGGAAGACATTTAAGGAACTTTCTAACCAGTTTTGGCCCTTCAATGGTTGTTCCCAGAGCTGTCGACTTTGAGGATATCTTTGTTATTCTCTTCACAAAATCATCAATGTTCTCTGAATCTTTCATCTTCAATCTGTCGAAATTGGCCATTAGCGTCTGCAACCTAGCTTCTCTGACTCGTTCTGCTCCCACATGTTTAGCTTTGATGAAATTCCAAACCTCTTTCGCTGTATCGAGTTCTCCGACCTGAAGAACTTGATCTTCGGGTATTGATTCAAACAAGAGTGCTATAGCTAGGTCGTTCTTCTCTTCATCAACTGCTTCTGCTTCAATGGTTTCCCAAACTTTATGAACCCTAAGTATTCTCTTCATTCTCATTGCCCAAACTATATAGTTTGTAGCGGTTAGCATCGGACAGGTGATGGAGGATGAGCCTGCTTTGTCTTTTGGATTTGCCACCACGATGGCACTTTCTCCTTCTGACATAATTTCAGCTCTGATACCAAAATCAAGATCAACGATGTGTTTAAGAACTCAATTATAAAGAATCACTCTTTATTGCTTTAGAAAACCCACTCAAAAACTAAAGCCCTCAATCTCTCTCAAACTCATAAGTTATGTCACATCTCAGCATCTCCTTATATAGGTAAAGATCTAAACAAATTTCCTTTTCTCTTTAAGTCAATTTCCTAATCTCTCATTAGGATAATTTCCTTTTCTCTTAAAGTAAACATTAAGCTTTCTTCAAGCTTAAGTCAACATTAATTCCCCATAACCTTTCTCTTTTTAACTTATTTATATCTTTTAACAATTTGTAACAAATTAAACCTTATTTGTAACTATATCGCCTCAATTTCCTCCTCTAACATGCTCTGCTTATTTGTAAGTTGTAAAAGATCTTCATCGCCTTGATACTCTCAAGCTACTGATCTATAGTGTGACAGATTGTCATAGTCAACTTACAGACATAACGTAATAATCGGATCCATATAATTTTCTTCCACGACAAGTTGTTTTTTTTTATTATTATTATAAAGAACGACAAGTTAGTTGTTTTGTTTTCAGAATCAAAACAAGTGGTCTGGTTTACTACCAAAAATCCTTTATTTACTACCTACGAGTAGCTCCATCGTCAAAAACCTTGTGGTCTTGGAAACTAGTGGTCGTGTTTTCACAAGGCATTATGTCGTATAGCTTTATCACTTGGCTGGTTGTATTATTAATTAGATTATCTTTCACCACATAGTCACCATGTGCTCTTTGAAAACAAGTGGTCTGGTTTTCAAAAGGCATTATGTTGTATAGCTTCATCACTTGGCTAGTTGTATTAATTAGATTATCTTTCACCATAATAAGCGTATATTACTAATTAGGGCCACACCAAATGTGCATTCTTTGTGGCTAAATAATATATTTATATTCCAACCAATAAAAAAGACAAAGAAGAATAATTAACAGAAAAAATATATATTATCCTCGAGAAAAATTCGAGAGAAGATCGATGAGTGCTTTTGTTTTTTTTTTTTTGTTTTTTTTTGGAAGGTTTAATTTAAATTTTTTATCAACTACTTACATCTCAGCTGCACAATCCCAACTCCCCCAACTGATATATTGGTTTCACTTCTTAAGAGGGGAAAAAAAAGAGGTTCTAACAAAGTGATAAAGGAGAAAATCGTTGCTATAAAACGTTAATAAGCTCAAAAATTCTCTTTGGCCAAGTATATTTCTATAGTTTTGTATTGAAGTAAGTATCTAATATTCTTAAATATATTTCTATTAGTCTTAAATTTTCATCAAATCCAATAATAAATTTTTATATGTAACAAATAAATATGATTCTATTATTTTTAAATTCATCAAATCTAAAACTTACAATATTTCATTTTTAGATTTGATAAATTTTACAATAATAGAATCATATTTCATTTGGTACATACAAAATTAATAAATTATTGTTAGATTTGAAACAATTCATGGCATTAGTTGTAAAACTATACAAATAAATGTTTTATCTGTTTAAAATATCAAAACAGGAAAAAACAAACATAAAACTTAAATATAAATTTCCATAAAAAAAAACTCAGGAAAAGTCTGTCCCAATTATCAGAAAAAATAAATAAAATATGAATAATATCTAAAAATAGTAATTTTTAATTTTTTCTGTAAAAGGTTTTGAATAGTATTTATCTATGTTCAAACTTCAAACTATGATCACGAAGCACAAGGCCCATCACTTTTTTTTTAGGCCCATCACTCACACAACAAATTATGATGGAGGAATGTAAGAAACAGAGGAAAGCTAAGGGAGAAATTAGTACTCTAAAATAAGTAAATTGTGTGTAAGGAGAAGCAGAGAATATTCAGAAAAAAGACATGAATTATACGAAAATCTTTTTTTACATAATTCTAACTAATTAATAAAGAGATTATTACAACCTTCAGATTTAGTAATATACCAAAAAAAAATTAACATAATTCTACTAATTAATAAAAATATGAATGAATCAATATCAGTCAGTGGCGGATCCAGAACAATTTTTAACTCGGGGCACAAAATAATGAAATAGTTTTACAAAAAAAAGTGACATATAAAAAAAGTTTCATAATAAAAAACAACCTACAAATGAATCCTACGTTCCTTCATCTTTTGGAACCTTTTCATCACTACCTCATTTTTCACTTTTTCAAACAAATCTCTCTCGATAAAACAAACTAAACAATCGTTTAGAAACTGATCACCTATTCGGTTGCGTAACATAGTCTTCACAATACTCATCGCAGAGAAACATCTTTCTACGGTAGCGGTCGCGACCGGTAAAGTTAAAACTAGCTTCAAAAGTTGATAAACTTGAGGATATGATTGATATTTCCTTGTCCCCATCATCACACGTGCCAGATCTCCAAGACTCTTCAAGTTAGCAAATCTCACATCATCCCGAATATTGTCAATGTATAAGCCAAGTTGATGCTCAAGAGATATCCTATCGACATTACTAAAATCTTCTGGATAAAACTCAGATAATCTCATAACTTTCAACTGATCAAACTGATGAAATGAATCAATAGGGCTCAAAGATGCAATGCAACCAAGTAGTTCAGTGTTTACCTCATCAAAACGATCATCAAACTCTTGAATTTCCCTATCCAAAACAGTGTAAAAGCATTCCACCCGATAATAATGCAAGTTGGTTTTGTTGCTTCTTTTTCTTGGCTTCTTTGGATCGACAAATTCTTCTTCCATTACGACCAACTCAGTGTTATGATTCTCGCAAAAAGAAAAAACTTTTTTAATAAGAGAATCCCATCCATTATCCCTCAGCTTGAACAATTGCTGCTTGGTGGATTTTACTAGTGACATAGCATTCTCAATGTCTTGGTCTTTCCTCTGTAGAGCCATTGACAAATTATTTGTAAGTCCGAGAAGAAGCAACATCAGCTGTAAGTAGAACACAAATTCAAATGTGTGAAAGTATTTGAGAAGACCATGAGCTTGACTCCTTTTGACACCATCTGTCCCTTCGCTTTGGATATGCTCAAGCACCACAATGACAGAAGAAAATAAATCAACCAATCGTAGTAAGGTTTTGTAGTGAGAACTCCAACGCGTAGTACCAGGCCTTTGAAGTGAAATCTCCTGATTGAGTCCTTTTCCTGTGTTAATTTCGCCTTGACTAATTCCTTCTACGACTCTCTTTCGATGTTCTTCCCGAATCATATCATTTCTTTTACATGAAGCTCCAACCACATTTATCAAGGTAGAAATCATATCAAAGAAATTCACCACTTCGGGATCTTTTTTAGCAACAGCCACGACCACTAACTGAAGCTGATGAGCGAAGCAATGTACATAGTATGCCGAACTATTTTCTCTTAAAATCAAAGCCCTCAGCCCATTGAATTCCCCTTTCATGTTGCTTGCTCCATCATAACCTTGTCCTCTAAGTTGTTTTATACTCAATCCATGTTTAGCAAACAATGAATCAATAGCACTTTTCAAAGATGAAGAAGATGTTTCTTTAACATGGATAACACCAACAAACCTTTCTTTCACCATCCCATTTTTATCAACGAAGCGAAAAACTACTGCCATCTGCTCTTTGTGAGAAACATCTGCAGATTCGTCCACCAACAAGCAAAACACACCATGATCAACTTCTTGAATAATAGATTCTATCACTTCCTTTGCAAAGCAATGGGCTATATCTTTCTGAATTTCTGGAGACACCATTTGATTATTCTTCGGAGCATTCTCCAACACAACCTTGCTTACAAGCTCATTTTGCTCTGCAGTGTATTTCACAAGCTCTAAAAAATTTCCCCTGTTAGTTGATTCCACAGACTCATCATGACCCCGAAAAGGTAATCCCTGTCGTAACAAGAATCTACAAGAATCAATTGAAGTATTCAATCTGATCTTATATTCATTTTTTATCGCATCATCTTGCTTAAAAAAAACATGAACGATTGATTGACCTTCAAGCAACAGATTATCAGCCATCTTCAATGCATTATTGTGAAAGCTATTCACTTCTCCCACATGCTGACTTAATCTTTTTGGATTTTTCCAAGTATTAAAGCCTTTTGTCACAAATTCATCACTTCCACCTTTGTTTCCAGTGTACTCTCTAAACAAGTAGCAGACCAAACAATAAGCTTTGTCTTCTTTCACACTATATTCCAACCAACGAGGATAAAGATCAAACCAAGATTTATTGAATCGTCTCATCTTATTCCCATCTGGTGTTTGAGGAAATTTATGAGCACGAGGTTGACAAGGGCCTTGATTAAGATATTTGCGTCTTACCTCATCTCTTTCGTTAGGATGATATACTAAGATTTTTTTCCTCTCTCCCGGATCAGCAGGTAACCTCAAATTATCTTCAGACATTGAAGCCAATTTTCTTTTAAAGTATCCTTCCATTGATACCTGGTAAAATTCATCAAACAATCAGGATCAGGTTAGAGTGCTTGCACATAATATCATAGAAATTGAATTTTCTTTAGTTTCGATTCTCATTATGAAGCAAATAGCAATCATAAAAAAAAGAAGACTAATACCTAAAATTCTAAATATCGTGAAAGCCAAATCCAAATCCAAATTACAAACCGAATCAATATTGTGAAAGCCATATTCAAATCTCTTCACATATATTAACTTGATCATCACATGATGATTCACATCAACACAATTACTATTTGATAATAATCAGTTAATAAGGATAAACTAGAACAAAAACTTACAATTAATAGTGGTAAGGTTTTTTCTAGAACGAGAACTAGAAAAAGATAATAGAATAGCGTGAGAAGGGAAGTTTTTCTTTGTGAGCAAGGAGGAGACGAAGAGACATGGAAGACAGAGGAGAAGCGGAAAACAAAAGCCAAAAATAAAAATAAGTGGGGCTTTCATTAAATTTTAAATGGGCTGGGTTTGAAAATTTTAAATGGGCTAGGTTTGTCAAATATTTTAGTTGGGCATGTGGCACATTTAGTATTAAGGCAGAATCTATAGAAAAAAAAAATCCCAAAATGAGCATGTGGCACTTGCCACACCCCTTTAGTCACTGGCTCCGCCCCTGATATCAGTGATGACCAAGAACAACGATTAGGTCTCGAGGACTCTTGCCAAACTCATCAACTTCAAATTTAACACATACTCCTAATCTCCGAAAGCATCTGTCTGATTTTCTTCAGTCCCAAGTTGAAATCTGTCGGATTGTCATGAATCTTCACATTCATCTCAAGCTTTGTGAACTTCTTAACATCTTCACGCAAGAAGCAATGCGCCTCAACAATGTCAACAAGTCTTTTCTCTCATCCGGTTCAATCGCAAAGCAAGTCATGAGAAAGATTCTTGCATCAGAAGAAAGATCACACGGAATCAATGGCTCGTAACACTTCTTGAGATCCTTCAAGTAATTTTTCTTATGCCACCATGGTCTCTTTCCAGTGTACATCTCCAACACCACACATCCTAACGACCATAAATCAAGACCTTTCCCTATCTCACCGTGAGAGATTGATTCAGGGGACATATAAATCGGTGTTCCCGCATAGGGTTTACAAGGATCCCACCACTTACTATCTCCCTCTCTTTTCAATAACCCGAAATCAGAAATCTTTAATTCGTAAGACGTTCTCCACGCACCTTTCTTGTAAACACAACTTGGGAAAACTAGAATGTTTTCGGGTTTGAGATCGCAATGAACATAGCCGTGTTGATGAATCGTGGCTAAACCTTCAAGAAGCATACGAGTAAACTTCTTAATCATCGGCTCGGGTAATTTCCCGTCTTCGAATCTGTCCATGAAATCCTTCAAGCTTCCTCCAGATGCGTACTCCATAGGTATCTTGTACTCAACGTAACCGTCTTTGTTGAATCTCTCTTGCACTTTGGTTCCGTAGCATTGAACGTGTAACAACCCGCCCCGTGGGACCCGCATGCCACCGTGGCATCGTCCGCCACATGGCATCCTTACAGCGCTGCAGCGCATCGACCCTAACCCCTCCCTTGTGGCCCACTCCTGGCCCACAGGCCCTCCAGGCCCACAAGGCCCACAAGTAGGTTATTGGTGCGCCTGGCGTTACTCGAACCCATGTCTCCACCCTTTAACAACCTTCCCAGAGGACAAGCTGTTACCAATTGATGCAGGTCAATTGGTAACAGCTTGTCCTGTGGGAAGGTTGTTAAAGGGTGGGGACCTGGGTTCGAGTAACGCCAGGCGCATCAATAACCTACTTGTGGGCCAAGAGGGCCAGTGGGCCAGGAGGGTGCCACAAGAGAGGGGTTAGGGTCGATGCGCTGCAGCGCTGTAAGGTTGCCACGGGGCGGGTTGTTACAGAACGATTCTTGAACATCCTTTGAATTCAGACAAGATCTGAAACTCTCTGTTGAGAGCCTCGGCGTGTTTATCATCGGAGGTTTTCACGGCTGTGTAGAGAGTCTTGCGTGTCTTTTGTACTTGAAGAGACTCACGGAACCGAATGCACCTTCTCCTAGAAACTTTTCGAACTTCAAATCTAAAGCCACCATTGTTTCGTCTGAGAGCTTTGGTACTTAGCTTTTAAGCAAAACTCTAAGTGAAAGACTGAAAGTGATAATCTGAGAGTTTGTGATAGTTTGGGAATGAAGTCTCAACAGATATATAAGCAATCAATAAGAGAAGTAACCGACTTAAGTCCTAATTTCCTTTTTGTTTTCCGTTTTTGATTTATTTAAACCAAAAAGGATAAAAGGTTTTCCTTTTTTTTTTGGTTTTTCCTTTTTTTGTGCAAACAAGATTTGTAATTTTATCTTTTATTCTTTGATAATTTGCAAATTTATTGACGTCAAAGATAGAATCTGAAAATTGTCGTTTATTAAAGTAAACCCAACGAAAACTCGAAATCTAGAAAAAATCTGAATTAATTAGATTTGTTGATCAATCTCCGTTTTTTTATGTTTAATAGTCTTTAATTACTGCTGTGGTTGTAATTAAAGTATTAAACCCCAAAGTCGAAAACTAAAGTTGAGAAATCTTGAGTTCTCGTTAACAAAAAAAAAAAAAAAAGAAAAGAAATTAGCATTGATTTGTTTTTTTTTTTTTTGTTGACTGACTAGTAAATTACAAATAACTATATTCTCCTAAAGGCTAAAGCCTCTCCATATATTGTGGTCTTTCAACATTAATCTTTTTTATTTGAGGTTAAACGAATAATGGAGAAATAACAAAGAATTATTATGGTCTATATGGAAATCAAAACTAATGGATTGATAAAAAAAAACTTTGTTAAACAAAAGTACCAATGAAAAACAAAAGTTATATTAAATAATGAATTTATAAAATAAAAAAAATTATGTTGTAGTTTCCAATAATTAACAACAAAATTATATTGACTTAAATATTAAAATAGATATTTTGTTTGAGTAAAATGAAGAACCTTTATAAATTTTTTGGTTTTGTTATTTACTTGATGTGACTAACAAATATAAGATTTCTTACTTTTTTACATTTTATTTTATCTACGAGAGTTTGAATTTGGGAGTCTTCAATTTATAACAAGAAAAACCGTAAAGGTATAATCAAGATCAAGATCTTCATTCTCTTTATGTGGGTTGTTTACAAGAGAGTGATGTGTGTGAGCTTTGATGCAGAGAGTAGAGAGTTATATCTGAAGATTACTTGCAACTTAAGCGATTCTTTGCTTGTTGTAACAATAAAGCTAAATTTCTGCACTTTTTACTACACATGACCAAAGTATATCCTAGGAACAATATAAATTAAGGATGTTAATAAATAAGGCTAAGTACAAGGAACAGAGGAACACATATTGAATACAACTAGATTTGTATAGCTTGAGTTGAGCATCTATGTACCACTAAAGCATTTTTAGCAGTGTAAGAATGTGAAGAAGGTTTCAAACCTACTTTCTTCATCCGCAGGAAAGCATCAGCAGCTATATCACTCATCTTCTTTGTCCTCCCATACGCACTAATCAAACATGTATACGATTTCACATTTGGCTCTAGACCTAAATCCTCCATCTCTCGCAGCAGTGTCTCTACAATATTAGGCTGCATCCTTCTAGCATAAGCATCCATAAGAATGTTATAAGTCGCAGACTCGCGGCTGTAGGCTTCAAGCCTTTACCTTTCATTTCAGCAAAAAGACCTTCCACTTCTTCTATGTGGTTGGATTTATTATAAGCATCCATCAACGTATTACACACAATCGTATTTGAACGGATACCTTTCTTCTCCATCTCTGTTTGGATCACAAGAGCTTCTTCTTTATGCCCTTCGTCACAAAACGATTTGACAAGGCCACCGAAAACATCCACTTCACACCTTTCTCGCTCATCTTCTCGAATATCTCCCAAACTTCTTTCGCACTTCGTTCTGCTTTCCTCATGGTTGTTATCATTATCGCACATGTAACATTGTCTGGATACACATTGATCTTATCCATAGCTTCATACACTTCCCAAGCATCATCATACCTAACAAAAGATCACCAACTAGACAATTTGAACAAAGAGTACAACTTTACATTCTCCAGAACTGAATCATCATACAAAGAAGGAAAAAACACACACCCCTTTGAGAAGCTGAAAGACCAGAAATGGCGGCATTATGGAGACGAACATCTCTGAACTCTTACTTGTCTGGTAAATTACTTAGCAGAAGCAGAAGCAGAATCTTGTCAGCCATTCTTAGTAATTTCCAGTATCTCCCTAGCGAAGTATGCACACCAAGTGTTTGTTGGTTTGTCGCAGAGACAAATTCCTCAGACTCGGTTCTTCATCTTCTTCTTCTTCCTCTTCTTCGCTATTGATTGTCGAAACTTCTGCTTGTTGAACATTGTTTGGTAAAGGGTCGTCATCGAAGCAGGAGAGGAAAATGGAAGAAGACGACAGGGGAGTAGCAGAGAGAGAAATGGGTTTTCGACAGCGGAGAAGGAGATAAGGTTCATGGAGGTGAATTCGATGAGATAGAGGAAATGAAGTATAAAAGGATTGGACCGCAAGAGAAGAAGACCCCAATGGAATTATTTACTTTTGTGTGTTCTTTTGATTTGTATTCTGCCAAATTGGTCAATCACGAATTCGTCCTTCGACTTTCGGTCAACCACGAATTCGTCCTTCGACTTTCGATCAATCACGAATTCGTCCTTCCACTTTCGGTCAATCACGATTTCGCCCCACGACTTTCGGTCAATCACGATTTGGCCCCTCGACTTTCGGTCAATCACGATTTCGCCCCATTACTTTCGGTCAATCACGGTTTCGCCCCACAACTTTAGGTCAATCACAATTTCACCCCTCGACTTTCGGTCAATCACGATTTCGCCCCACGACTTTCGGTCAATCACGATTTCACCCCTCAACTTTCGGTCAATCACGATTTCGCCCCTAAACTTTCGGTCAATCACGATTTCACCCCACGACTTTCGGTCAATCACGATTTCGCCCCACTACTTTCGGTCAATCACAATTTCGCCCCATGACTTTCAGTCAATCACGATTTTACCCCACGACTTTCGGTCAATCACGATTTCACCCCACGATTTTCGGTCAATCACGATTTCGCCCCACGACTTTCAGTCAATCACGATTTCGCCCCTCGACTTTCGGTCAATCACGATTTCGCCCCTCAACTTTCGGTCAATCACGATTTCGCCCCACGACTTTCGGTCAATCACGGTTTCGCCCCTAAACGTTTGGTCAATCACGGTTTCGCCCCTAAACGTATGGTCAATCACGATTTCGCCCCTCGACTTTCGGTCAATCACGATTTCGCCCCACGACTTTCGGTCAATCAGAAATTGCCCCTCGATTTTCGGTCAATCACGATTTGGCCCCTCGACTTTCAGTTAATCACGATTTCGCCCCACGAAGAGGATGCAGTGTCAAATTCATCCACTCGTAGAAATGCCTCTACACATTCTGTATCGCTAATCCTTCCTTGGAATCCCGATAACATCTCTCCCAGAGTTTGATTATCTTTCGAAAAAAGTGTGCACACCAAGTGTTTGTTGGTTTGTCGCAGAGACAGATTACTCAGACTCGGTTCTTCATCTTCTTCTTCTTCTTCTTCGCTATTGATTGTCGAAACTTCTGCTTGTTGAACATTGTTTGGTAAAGGGTCATCGAAGCAGAAGAGGAAAATGGAAGAAGACGAAACATGATGGTCTTCCAAAGGATCTGATAGAGGAGATATTGTTTAGGGTTCCGACAATATCTCTAAGACGATTACGGTCTACACTTTGATTAAACGATATACTCAAAGATCCAGGATTCATAAAAATGCACATTGTGAAAAGTAAATCTGCAAGGCAATATCATATTCTCATGGTGGTAAAATTTAGGGTTTATGCAATGAGCTCCTATATCCATGAAGTTAACATGAATGAAGCTCCCTTGTTTAAACGTGGAGTTAAACTAATGATCCCCATGGTAAATCAGAAGTCGATCTATCTCAAGCCTTTCATTGTGATGGCATATTGCTATGCATCACCAAAGGAAACATGTTTGTAGTTTGGTGGAACCTGTTTTCGGGGCAAACCGAATGGATCAAACCGCAGATTGATCTCAAGACAGACGACAATGCATATGCTCTGGGATATGACAACAACGAACTGGGCCATAGCTACAAAATCTTGAGGTATCCGGAAAAAGATCACCAAGAATTGGAAATTTATGAGTTTAGTTCTGATTCATGGAAGAATCTTGATGTCAGCATTCCTCAAGGCTGCTTAAAATCTTGTGGCGTGTCTTTGAAGGGAAATGTTTATTTTGAACGAAGAGGAGTCAATGATTACTCTCTACTTACCCTTTCATCAGAAAGCAACTCGTTGATATAAATGACCATATCCAACAACAAATACTAAAGTCGGCCTCTTTTAGTTAATTACATGACCCCAAAGAAGTCTCTACTAGTATCATTTGTCTCTGTAACACTAACTTCACTTAAAAATTATCTACAAACTTCATTTTCGTTTACATTAAAGAAAAAAATAATCATTTTTCAAATCTCATCATTGTCACTGTCTCCATCTTCATCATCATTCGGTGTCTCGAAGTTCATCATAAACCTAAGTGAGTCTCCTTCCTCTACTTCCCATTGCTTCTTCAGCGCAATGATCGCTCTTGAAGCCGCTGCTGCAATCGCCGGGTTACTGTCTTCAGCGAGTCTCTGCATACAAGATTCATCGATGTGTACTTAATATTTGTTCAAATTCCATCACTTTGCACGAATGGTCATCAAGATTTGTGTTTATCTTTTACCTGTAATGCTCCCATGCCTGCATTTCCTAGTGTCCACATTGATGGTGCAGCTGCTAAGGCATTAGCCAACGCTTTTCTACAACAAGAAGAGAAAAAGCAGAGAGATTCCGAATAAGAGAATGACCAAACGATGAAATATTCGATGATCTAAAGAAAGAAACTGTAAATCAAATTTAGGCCAAAGTTATTCAGTGTTGGTCTCGGGTTATTACTCTCGCACTCTTCTCTTTTCTGTATCAATTGTTCTCACTATTATAATGTTATGTTTCTGATAGCGAAGAACCGACCCAAGAAAGTTGTTAAGAGATGAAATTGAATATCAGTATTACCTTGTATTGACGTCTGGAGAGCTTGAGCATTCAGCCAAGAGAGATGCACTACTTTTACCATCCATTGCATCAAGGTCAATAAGAGTCGTGACTAACAACTCGAGCTGTTAAAACCAAAAGAATATAATCATTTTATGAAAAAGTGTAACCAAAGGATTTCAGTATGATCGATTTTGGACCGACCTCTTCAGGGTCAGTGTAGTCGATTCCATCGGCTTCTGAGAGTGCTGATGCCATACTCTTGTAAGCTTCCTGTTTCAACATCAAAAAGGATCATCAGAGAGAAGAATACTTGAGAAGACATAGCGTTTTCACTAGTGGATCAGACCTCAATAGCAGATATACGATCAGATGAAATTTCCCCCGGGAAAAACTCTAGAGCTTTACCATTCTTCTCAAGCGATATACGATCCGTGGTACCAGTTTCAGATGTGACCCTTAAAATGACAATTTTAATATTAGATCTTGACATCAAGAAACAAACGGAAAGAAAGAAAAAAGTGTCAGGGGGATATGGTTCTTACAAGCTGTCAACCATTTTGTTCACCATCATGTCGCGGATGTTCTTGATGAACTGCACCGAAACAGGACAAATGAAGTGTTAACATAAGGGAAGATGAACCAAAACATCAATACTGTTACATATCAGACTTTGCTTTTACCTCTAAAGCCATTAATGCATCTTCCATTGCCCGTTGTTTAGCACGGAAATCTGCTCGCCTCAGATCAGCCTGGAAAATCAGGGTAATCTCAGATCCGCCCACATAGTGATTATACTTTATGGTCACACATAACTTTCCGATAGTATACAGAAGATGAGGCGGATGGGCATACCTCTAAAGCGCCATCGCTCCAGTGCTTATCAGCGGCATTTTTCAACTTAGACTCAGCTATGTTTTTTAATATCTATGGACATAAACCAAAAAAGAAAACTATGAATAAACAAAGCCAGAAGAAGGGTTTATAAATGTTCATATATAAGTGAGAGTATATGCATACAGTAGCAATATGATGAAGGCGCTCGGCCTTCCTCTTGACGTCACGATCTATTTTCTCTGTATCTTCTCTTGCCCGAGCTACATAATATACCCAACAAAACAGGATTAGAGTGCAGTACAAGAACAAAGAAACACATAACATGTACGTATGAGAGAACCAAATCTTACCATCTAGTTTAAGGAATCCGGACCCAAGAATCGCTACATCCTGGCGTGCACGAGCATCAAGTCTCATAATGCCACTGAAAAAGAATTGGAACACAAACCTCAACAACACATAAGGTACCTTAAGTAATGAACAATTTTCAGTTGGATAGAGAAAAATACCGAGATAGAAGAACAAAGTCATTACGAGCTCTTTCATTCACAAACTTAGCATCATTAGACACATAATCAACCAAAACTTGGCTTGAGTTACTTTTCCTCCTAGGCATCACTTGCTTCTCACCTTCTTTTTGTACAACTTGAGAACTAACACATCACACAAGAAAACTTGAGATTAACCAAAAGGGCTTAACTTAGTTTGATCTATGGAAGCTAAGAAAATCAAAAAGGCTTACTTAGTTTCAGTGTCTTGTGATTTTCCAACAAAGCACAATGTAGAAGACCTTCGAGAACTAACAAAAGTAACAGGCTTTGTACAACAAAGACCTTGCTTTAACTCCTCAACAGATGAACCCTTTTTAGGATGATGAACAAACGCCAACAAAACTCTTTGAGATCTTGTGACATTAACACTCTTCGCTAAACTTGGACTATTGGGTACCACTTTAAGAGCCATTGGGTTAAACCTACAAAATCAAAATTGATTCACATAAACTAATAAAGGCATCAACTTTATGATTCTAAGGAGCTTTGAAATCAATTCGATTCCAGGACGAAACAAAGAGACAATTTTTCTCAAAATGTAGAGATTACCCAATTGAATCAAACTTAAATTATTAATGTTTAGAACAAACCCATCAAGGATAAGTGGAAATTGGAGAGATGAAACAGAGTCGAGAGAGTGAAGACAATGAAGTTTGGAGCTTTGAGATCAATTCGATTCCAGGACGAAATAAAGAGACAATTTTTCTCAAAAAGGAGAGATTACCCAATTGAATCAAACTCAAATTATTGAAAATTTAAAACAAACCCATTAACGAAACTGAGAAATTGGAGAGATGAAACAGTTAGAGAGAGAGACTAACCTTGTGGAAAGAAAGAGGATGAAGAAGAAGAGAAATCCAAAGAAGGATTTAGGATATTAGTAGAAGAAGAAGAAGACACAGAAGGAGAATTATAGGATTGGAAGTGAAAATTGTAACCACAAGAGTTACTTGTGGACCAGTGTGAGCCAACCATACCGTACGTTTTCTTTCTTTTTCGATTCTCTCGTCATTGTAGTATTGTGGCCACCACTCTTTTTATTGATGTGTTAGTACTCTTTTTTTTTTATTGATGGCCACCACTCTTTTTTTTTTTATTGATGTGTTAGTACATTTTAGTTTCCTTTCCATTGATTAAGAAATTCACTTATCATGTGTGGGATTAGATGATTTGGCTAGGCGTTAATTGGATGGTAAGGAAGGACTTAGCGCGGAATAAGATTATCGAAGATTAATCGGGGATTAGATTTGTTTTAAGAATTTTAGTTATGTACACATATATATTAGATGTTAATCGGATGGTAAGGAAGGACTTAGCGCGGAATAAAATTATCGAAGATTATACGAAGATTAATCGGGGATTGGATTTGTTTTAAGAATTTTAGTTATGTTCACATTGTATATATTAGATGTAGGTGAAACGGTAATTTAGGATTGAGAGCGTAGTTATTATCCAAGTACACAAAACCATGTGGCTAAGTGTACTCTCAACTCTCTAGCTTAACACAACTCCTTTTGATTGTCGTTGGCCAAGCTCTTCCCAGTTAGGAAGCTTTCGTTTTCAATCATTAAGCAAAGCTATACTATCTCTATAGATACCTAATTAAGGTCACCCTTAAAATTTTGGACCACCTAAACCTTCTTTTAGATAAAATAAAATAATAATTGGTATGTCGGTGATTAGTACCATATATTTAGGGAAGCTTCCGACCACCTAAACCTTCTTTTAGATTAATTATGAGCTTTCTAAACCCTAAGGGTGACCTTAATTTGTGATTTCGAAATCTAAATCATGTTGGTAAATGATAAGTTTGGAGTTACAGTTCTCCTTACTTATCACTTACGCGCATAGCACACAACAAACGTTCACTGGAGTAAGAACTTAAAAGCACAGTCCAAAGTCCAAACATTAAAAGCAAAGGGCCATCAGAGATAAGTATAGAGAGCTAAGCAAAATAAGAACATATGAAAGAAGATGATCGAACCTGATGTTTGTGCAACCTCTAGATTCTCAGTGTCAAGCACTATATTTTTTCTTCTTCTTGCTCCATCACCTGATGTTGTGAAACACAAAGTCCTAAAGAATCTGAGTTCCATATCTCAATTCTACACGAAACCAAACACACACTAACGCATTAAGCATATATAATCAGATTCTCAGTGTCAAGCACTATATTTTTTCTTCTTCTTGCTCCATCACCTGATGTTGTGAAACACAAAGTCCTAAAGAATCTGAGTTCCATATCTCAATTCTACACGAAACCAAACACACACTAACGCATTAAGCATATATAATCAGATCATAGAGCATTGTTTGACCTGTCTGGTTTAAAGATCAGGTTCTTGTAAGTAACCACTGCCACAGAACACTAATGAATCAAGCAAATGAATCAAGCAACTAAACAAATCTTTGAGATTGAAGCTAATTTTGAGATTCAAAACAGTAATGAGACGCAGCAATCCATTTGTGAATCTGTGATATATCATTTATCATATGAGAGAAGATTGAACCTGATGTTTTTGCAACCTCTAGATTCTCTGTGTCAAGCATTTCATTCTCTTCTTCTTCTTCCACCATCACCGCAGATGCATCATCAAGAAGTGAACACAAACGGATTATCAAAATCATACGGACCTTGTTGAACCACCAATCCTAATCGTATCACCTTCTTCAACCTCGACACAATCATGTGGCTCGACTCTCAAATCCAATCAACAACCAAAAAAAAACAAAGAACGAGATCAAATTCAACAGTAATAACAATCTAATTACAAAAGTTTCGAAAGAAAATTACAAAAAGTGTCGAGAAATAGTTTGAAATTCGAAGATGATTCATACCTTAAGATAGATTCGTAACGAAGAGTTTCTGAAGAGAAGATAGATCGAGAATCTTCTAAACCTCGGCATCATCATCATCGCACACAGTGGAATCGATTCTCTCCGGCGACGAGAATTGGAAAAACAAATCCAATCAACAACCAAAAAGAAACAAAGAACGAGATCTAATTCAAAAGTAATAACAATCTAATTACAGATGACAAAAATTTCGAAAGAGAAATTACAAACAGCGTCGATAACTCGTTTGAATTTGAAGATGATTAATACCTGAAGATAGATCTGTAACGAAGATGTTCATCGCATCGTCATCATCATCATCATCGCACAGAGTGGAATCGTTTCTCTCCGGCGACGAGAAATCGCGACTGTTCACGACGAATATGTTCTTGAGAATCGCTTCCGTTTTTCAGTACGGTGAACACGGGAATCGTCTTCTCCGGCACTCGTTGCTCCTCCTCCATCAGTTTCTCTTCCTTCACCTCCATGGAGAAACGAGATTTCGAAAATTGAAAATGAAAGAGATAGAGCCAAAATTATAGAGTTTTGATTTTGGCTCTACTTGTAACGGCTAATTGTGAGATGCGAAGAAAAGAAAAAAAACGGCTAATTTGTGTCATCTCTTATGATTTAAAATTTATTTAACCAATTAAAATCCTTAATTGTAGGTTTTGAGGTTTACAAACCATTATTCGACTTAATTTCACGATTTCAAATCATCAATAATGCCACATCATCACTGTCTAATATCTGAGTAGTAATTAAGACGTTATTTTTGTTGATGGGTGAAAAATAAAAACTTATAATGTTATTGAGAATTACTGACATTCGATAAGTTTCGTTTAGTTTAATTTAAAATTTCCGAAATTTGGTTTGTTCGATTATATTTCCAGCTTAAACCGATTAGATATTTATACTCGGTGTATGTTTGGTTGACATAAGATTGGAACCGAAGTATCTAGAAATGTTGGCAAATTTTATAAAGTTTTTATAGATTTTGGTAAGTTCTCGTAGTCAGAAATGCAGGCGGCCTGACTATCCCTTGACACTAGTCGGTTAGGCATTCCAAACTCGGAATAGACAGTGTGGTGGTCATTCGGAGAAAAGTCCACTGTATAGTATTTCGGTGCGTTCCTACCGAAACTGACCGGTTCAGCCGATATGATTTATTAAAAAAAAAAAGATTTTGATAAATTCGATTAAGTTTGGTTAAATCAGTAATTTCAGTTACTATTGTTTTCTTGAGATAGATTAGACTTCATGTGTATTTCATCCACTAAACATGAAATAAATCGGACTAGATTAAATCAATACAACAAACAATAATATCTTTTAGCAAGTTCATGCATTAGTTTTAGGAATAATTTGCTACTATACCTTGTATGTTTAAAAGAATTTGAAATATATACTATATCTTTGTAAAATTAGAAATATACCCTTTATAATGTTTAAAATGACGTTTTTGTCCTTAATCAATATTTAATTAATCTAAAAATAAATATTATTTATTTAGTTAATTATTACAAATAAAATTTACAATTTAAAATTAAAATTTTATATTAAATACGTTTTTTTAAAATAAAATACTTGAAAATATTTTTGAGATTTGTTATTTAGTTAAAATCTTACATAATGATAAATCTTAAACTAAGATAACAAAAATTGAATTTATTATATTTAATATTAATTAAAATTAAATTTCAGAATAAAATAAAAAAAATTCAACTAATACACGACCATGATTTAGAATATATTTTTTTATTTTGAAAGTTATATTATATAATTTTAAATTAATTAATAAAATATGTATTTAAATATATTTAAGCAAAACTTTTTTTATGGATTTTATTGATTTAGTTAAGATGCTAGATATTGATTATTTAACATATTTAAATACTTAATTACAAATAAATAAATCAAAATAAATTATGGATTTTTATTATATAATAAAAAGTCATTTAGATTTATCATTGATTTAGTAAATAATTTATATAATGACTAAAATAATATTAGTCATCAATTTGATTCGAATTTTTTTCTAATAATTTAATATACTATATTTATTTTTAATTAATTATTAATTTATATTTATTTTCTAAAATAAAATAAATTATTTATGACCAAAATAAATATCTCCATATAAAATAAAATAAAATCAATAGTTGAAAAAGTCGACAATATAAAATATCGATTAATCAAAATATAAGTCAACTGTTTTTACATAAATCATCAAAGAATAAAATTAAGAGAAATTGAGACAAATGCCCCTCCTTCTCTGTCACTTTGCAAAAATGCCCCTCATTAATTTACCCTTTTACAATTTACACTAAACAGACCATTTTGCCCTTAATAACTACTCTCATCTTCTCTGACTCTTACCTTCTCCGTCGAGATCTCAGTCTTCGCCGTCGACATCAAAGCGTTGAGCTCGAATCACTGACTCTTACGCCTCCACAATTCTATATCTATCCATTTCTGTGTTTGCGTTTGAATCTTTGTGGTCTTGGGGATTGATTGTTCTTGTTATTGGAATTGCTTTCCAGATACTTTTGAAACCGGATCGGATCTTCCTGTAGATCCGTTCTAGGTTTATCGATTTTCATTCTTTCAATCTCTGGCATCCAGATACTTTGTTGCAATTTGATGAAGCCGATTCATCATAATCGAGAGAGAAATGTCGCAGGTTCCGAATCCAAAAGAAGAAGAAGACGATACGATTGAAATCCGAAATGTCTGGAACGACAATCTTGAAGAAGAGATGGCTCTGATTGAACAAGCCATTGACGATTTCCCTTACGTAGCCATGGATACGGAGTTCCCAGGAGTCGTGTGCAAGACAGTGACGGAGGATCCAAACCCAGACCCAAAGCCTAGACACTACGAGTACAACTACAAAACCTTGAAGGCGAACGTGAATATGCTAAAGCTGATTCAGCTGGGCCTCACATTATCCGACGAAAAAGGAAATCTCCCAACCTATGGAACTAACAAGCAATGCATTTGGCAATTCAATTTCAGGGAATTCAACCCCAAATCCGACATGTTCGCCATAGAATCCATCGCACTCCTTAAAGGGACAAAATCGAATCAGAACGATTCGCGGAGCTTCTAATGGGTTCAGGAGTAGTGCTTAACGACAAGATTGATGAGTTGGATTTCGCGATCCCAAAGGGTCATCAATTCCCCAATACCATCGTAGTACTTGAGGTGTCAATCCAAGGGAGGGTAGAGATTAACGCACCAGGATTATATGAAACTATCTAATCTAAGCCAATGTACGAGTTTGGAAACTAACAACCTAAATGAACAGAAGAGAAAAGAAACAGATGCAAGAACAAGTAAAAACTAGCAAGAGCTAAAACAGATGAAGCAAGCAGCAAGTGATCAGATGACAAAATAGAGTTCCTGAGGATGAGAATAATGGATCAGTGATTCCTCCTTAATCAACCAGGGTGTCTAACAAAAACTCACAAAGAGCTAATCCCTAGACAATGGATTCGAATACAGATCAATCCACTCTCGTGGTAGAGACCCTCAAGCAGAACTACCTCCAAACCTAGATCTCTCTTGAGAAGCATAGCAAAGCAGGCATTATGATTCAACCTATTAAAGCCAATAAACACTCTAAGCAACCAATCTCTTGGGTTAGACATGTAAATTTCTGGAAAAAGTTGGTTCAGGCATTTCATCAAACACCTCTCGGGCAGGAAATACCTAGGGTCTAATTTCAATTGATCATAGAGAAACTAGCATTAAGAACACTCACCCAGAAGGGATCTAAACAGATCTAAGCTTAAACACCCTAGAAGATCAAGGATTCATCACTAACCTAACCCATCCTCAAGAACCCTAAGGAGACTACTCAGCAATCATCAAAAAATGCAAAAACCCAGAAAATAAAATAAACAGCATAATCATGAAGATAAAGATGAGATTAGAAAGACTGTGAATGTAGAAAGTGCAAAAGATTAATAGATTAGAAGAGATCTGGATTACAAAAGCTTAAAAAGTTTAGAGAGAAAGAGAGAAAAGAGAGAAAAGATAAAGCAAAACTAAAGCTTAGGTAGCATAATTTGTCTCAGCACTAAACAGCTGTATTTATAGTACTTAGAAAAAGTCAAAACCCTAAAAACACTAAAAGACAAAAGCTTGAGGCGGCTAGGCACGGGATCGATCACTTGATCGATCAGTTTGGTCGATGGAGGGGTCATCTTCAAAGTTCCCACCTTTCTGCCTCAGGATCGACCACACAACTCGATGCAGCAGGTCGATGCTGCATTAAAACAGGCGTAACTTTCGAACCACAACTCCGATTGACCTGAAACCACCGGCATTGGAAAGCTGACTCAATTTCCTACAACTTTGATGAAGACGTCGGAAGCTGAATCCCAACGAAAAAGTACGTAGGAAGCTCACAAACAGTAGATCGATCAGTTGCTCGAGTGGCTTGGTCGATCCAGCTCCTTTCTTCCCATAAACAGCTCCTTTTGGTACCTAAACAACTCCAAATGCAAGTATGTATGCAATACTCATGCAAAGACCTACTAAACATATAAAGTGACTATAAATGACTAAAAATGGTATGAACAGAGGATGAAACAGTGCTGAAATGATGAGAAATGAATGCTTAAAACATGTAAAATATAGACATATCAAAGATACAGTGGGTAACATTCCATTGCGGATACGATTTTGGATACTTTGACTTTAAATTTCAGTTTTTTCTCTGATGGGTTTGTTAATTTAGTGTTGTGACTGGATTGTGCTTTTGTAAGTTGAGTAGTCTTTGAATCTAAGAGAAAATGGAGTTATTGCTGCTGCATAGATTTCTATACAACAATGGGCATCACACTTTCTTTCTTTATCAATTCCAATTTGTGATTTTGCAATCAAGTGAAAGATTAGGACGTGGTATAGTCACGGATGCGATCACGACTCCTGTAGTAAACACATCTGCCTTTGTCTTCAAGAAAATTGCTGACGTGCTTCACTTTAAGGTTATATAACGACAGAATCTGTTGCTTGGATGGTAGAATTCTATCATTTAAGCTTAAGTTTTGTTTCTCTATAGGAGATACGAGTTGTTCGTCATGAGTATGGTCGTTATGGAAACCCAACAACATTGATACTCGAGAAGAAGATAAGGTGTCTCTGTCTCTTGATGGTCTTTAAGATCTTACAGTACTAGCTACTTATTTCCATCTTGATGGTCTTATGGTCTGTTTTCTCTATGCTTTGTGAATTTTGGTGTATATATTGTGAGCAGTGCACTTGAGGGAGCTCAATCAACTTTGGTTATGGCATATGGGATGTGTGCAAGTACTGTTATGCTTTTGGCTTTCGTTCCTACAAATGAACATATTGTCACAACTACAGATTGTTACAGGAAGACAAGGATTTTCATGGAGACTTTTCTTCCAAAGTTGGGAATCTTTGGGCTTGTGGTGATGATTCGAAGAACCCTAAGACCATCCTCAGGGGAATTTCAATTGCTTCTCCTTTCTTCACTTCTTAGATGATCAAATTTGGAAGTTTGGGGATTTTGATTTTTCTTTGTTGTAATGTACTTTTCTTCTTTTTCAGTTTCCACCGCCTCTTTGTTTTTTCTTTAATCAATCAACTCTTACATTGAAAAACGATGAATAAATTTGCAGACAATAAGTGAGAAATATTTTGGGCCCTTATTGGGCTTTCATTTCTTTTGTTTAGAAATCTATACAGGAATTAAATTGAAGGATTGTGTTATTATTCATCTTTGACTAAAAAAGATTTTCTAACATATAAGATTTTCTAACATATATCTTTGTTAGTATCTATATATAACTAGTATACGTTAAGAACCAATCATAAAAAAAGTTAGAGAATATCATAAAAAAAATAACCATATAAATGACTTTACAATGTTTTTATAAGGCTATTATATGGTTTTTATATGGCTTTTACTTGGTTTTTACATGGTTTTTATATGGTTTTTACATGATTTTTATATGGTAATTATTGTAAGGTTTTATAAGGTTATTACATGGTTTTTATATGGTAATTATATGGTTTTTATATGGCTTTTACATGGTTTTTACATGGTTTTGATATGGTTTTTATATGGTAATTATATGGTTTTTATATGGCTTTTACATGGTTTTTACATGGTTTTTACATGGTTTTTATATTGTAATTATTGTAAGGTTTTATATGGTTTTACATGGTTTTTTACATGATTTTTATATGGTTTTACATGGTTTTTACATGATTTTTATATGGTAATTATTGTAAGGTTTTATATGGTTTTACATAGTTTTTATATGGTTTTTATATGGTTTTTACATGGTTTTTACATGATTTTTATATGGTAATTATTGTAAGGTTTTATATGGTTTTACATGGTTTTTACATGGTTTTTATATGGTAATTATTGTAAGGTTTTATAAGGCTATTATATGGTTTTTATATGATTTTTACAAGGTTTAATACCTTTAATAATGCTTTTATAAGGCTTTTACATGGTATTTATATGGTTTTTATATGGTTTATACAAGGTTTAATACCTTTTATAATGTTTTTATAAGTTTTTTATAAGGCTTTTATTTTATATGGTTAAAGATTGTTATATTTTTGTGATGAATGAGTTGTTAGAATTTTTGTGATTTATGTTCGTCTCCTCTTTAAATGAATTAAGATTATGATTTGTCTTCATGTTTGTTTTTAGGCAATACAACTGGACATCCTTGTTATCATTATTGTAAGGGACTGAATAAGCAGTACCAGATGGATTTTCAAGCAAACCAGACAATAAATATAAATGTCAACATAATCTACTATACAGAAACAGAGAGTGCCGTCTACGAATAACCACCGACAGGAGGAAAAGAAATAATTTACACTCAGTTCAGCCAAAAACATAGACTTTCTTCCCATAGATCTTTCCACCTTCCTCCAGAGCTTCCTGTCATACAAAGCAAAGAGTATAAACTTATGCTGCTGGTCTAACCAAAGCAACAATCATATAGTTTTTCTTGAGTCCCAAACCAGAAGGACTTGAAGAAGGTGTATTGTTCCCTCCTTCCAACTGCTGGTCTAGTTGATGCTGCTGGTCCCTGCAATTGTTTCACCACACTATAATAAGAAAGCGAATCCAAGCAAAACCAAGCCCCAGAGCTCAAAAATTCTTCTTGTGGAACCTATTTATGAGTTTCATAAACTAGCCAATCAAATTTGTTTTTGATTTTTTCAAGATAAACAAATTAGAAAATAGAACAAAAAAAATTAGAATCCTTTCTTCACACTAGTACAAAGTCATACATATCTGATGAAACAAAACACTTTCATATATAACAAAAGAGCGAAAACGATTAAGCAAAACACATAGAGACTTAATATATAATTGTATTAATATATAATTGTATTCACACCTGATCCTGCAACGACAAAGAGCCAAAGAGTATTCTTTCGGAACCAACTTCAACGTAGCCACAAACTGACCAGCTTTCACATAGAAACCTTTATTACTTTAACACAGTTTAAGAATTCGTCTAGCAGACCGTGAATGAACCTACAAAATGACCGAATTAACACCATACCACATAGTATACAACTAGTTCTCAAATAGCAACAAGCAATCATATCACTACTTTAATAACTTGCCTTCCCCAATCACGAATAATTGGATCAAAATGTAATGCACACTACAAGCTAATTGAGCTTAACTTTGACGAATTAACTCCTAAAGCCATTGATAAGTACAATTCCATGAAACCAAAACTTAACACGAATGTGAGACTGAGAGATGTAAAATTTGAACCTAACTTTGCTGAATTAACTCCTAAAGCCATTGATAACTTCAATTCCATGAAACCAAAACTTAACACGAATATGCGAAATGTAAAATTTGACAACCAAAATTTCGAATCAGTATCGTTATGAATTTCAAACCTCTGTTAATCTTTGAAGATACTCATCGGAATCTGCTGACAATCTACGCAAGCTATACTTGTAATAGGAGACGGTGAGAGAGACGGCGTGGAGAGAGACGACGCCGTCGCCGGAGATTCGCCGGAGAGATAGAGAGAGGTTTGTCGGAGAAGGAGAAAATTGGGTCCGTGAAAATGGAAAACTGATAGTGAGTTAGGGTTTAGAGGGCAATACCGTCTTTTGTCTCAGTTAATAGGGGTATTTTTACAAAGTGACAAAGTGAAAGGGCATTTTTGCATAAGGGCATGGCTCAAAGGGTATTTTTGCAAATCTCCCAAAAATTAAGTCGACAAAAAAAATATATAAGTCAACAGCACAAAACATCAATTTTATTAATAAGTCAATATAAAATAAAATAAATCTACCAACAATAAACAAGTCAGTGAAAACAAATCATAAATCAACAAATCAAAAAAAATAAATCAACAAGTTAAAAAGTCGACTATGTAAAAAAAATCAATTAATCCAAATATAAATCGACTGTGTTAATATAAGTCGATCAAAAATGAATTTAGTCAATAAAAACAAAATATAAGTCGACAGTTCAAAAAATCAACTTTATTAATAAGTCAACGATTGATGAAGTAGGTCTACCATTAATAAACAAGTCAATAGAAAAAATTTATAAATCAATGAACAAAAAAAACAAGTCAACAGTTCAAAAAATCGACAATGTTATAAATTAACCAACTAAAACATAAGTCAACTGTTCAAAATAAGTCGACGCAGAAGAAAATTAAGTCAACAAAAGAGAAAAATAGGTCGATAGTTAAAAAAAATCGACTTTATTAATAAATCAATGCAAAATTAAATAAATCTACCAAAATCATAGCAAAAAAAATTTTAACGAATATTTTATTTATTATAAATTATTCAATTTTGAATAAATTATACATCAAACTAATATTATCAATAGTAAATATAGATATTTTTATTTATTCTAAATTTATATCATAATAATTATTTATTCTAAACAAAAGAAATAATTTTATTTTTTTTATATTTAAAAATTAATTACAAATATTTTTTTTAATTTTAATTGTATTTATAATATTTCTTTAAATAATATTTAAATAAATAAATAAAAAGGGTATTATTGTACATTTTCAACTTAAAAAGAGTAGTTTTCAAATTATCCAAACATTGAGTGTAGTTTTCAAATTTCTAATAAAATTTGGTATATTTATAAAAATGTCCCGTTTTATTTGACGTGGAGCTAATTCATGAGGAAAATAAAAACGTTTTTGTAGCATATAGATCATATGTGGAAGCCCCTTGGTCCAGTGGTTGAGACTAAGGGTGTTGATTATGCTTCTACATCAGGAGGTTGAGGGTTCAATCCCCGGAAAGCGTGATTTATTTGGAGATTTTAAAGAGACAAGTTTATATGAGATCTTCTGCGTGGAGCAGGTGCAAGCGCCCAGACGGTAGAATTATCCGTCATATGAGTAGCCGATGTATTATTTATCTTGATTTGCAATTGAATAATAATAATCCAGTGTTAAAGAAAAAAAAGCATATAGATCATATAGATCTGAAAGCTCTTTCCTTCTACCGCTTCTTCCTCTTTAACGCGACTTGTTTTTGATTTTGTTGCTCGACGCAGAATGTTTGACTTCTTCTTCTATGGAGGTTAGCAACCAAAATATTCCAATGTGAATATATGTATTTTATGCATACGAGGGTCAGGTCTAATGTTGTTTCGTGCAAATTGATTTTTTTTGTTTCCTAGTTTCGTTTTAACAAGTCTGTAACAAAGTGAATCAGTTTTTTTTTTATAACTTATTTTGTAAAATCATACTAGGGAAAGATGCGATAGCCAAATCGAAATCAATCGACGAGAAACACTAGCTAACATCAACAACTTCTGCTAAAGTCGCTTCTCTCGACAAAAAGGAGGAGGACCTGGTATGCTATAGATTAGGTTTTTATAGCTAGTTTATGATCACCGAATTAATCAACTTCATTGGATGTGATTGTAGTCTGAAGAGGAACTAAAGCGGGAAGTTCAGCTCTATGTCACTAGGGTTCGGGATTCTGATCAAAAGTTGCAGAATGCTGCTCTGGAAAAATTTCGGTAAATTCTTGCATATCTTAGACCGAAATTTGATTTCTTCAGCTCGGGTTATTCGTGGAGTTGATTATATCTCAGGGTGCCATTTGATTATTATAATTCTAGGAGCTATCTTTTGATGAGTGTGTTTACGTGTTCCTTATAAAATTCTGTGACATTATATTGTAGTCTTTCTTTGTCTTTGATACTCACAGATCTATACATGTTTTGTGTTTTCTCATTACGACAAATGTCTTAATCTAACCTCATTGTTGTTTTTTTTTTCCTTTTTTTGGTTCCTTAGGAAACGCATCCCAGAATCTGATTCACCATTTCATACAGTTCCAGAAACACTAGAGTTTCTCCTTCCCCATTATGCAAACCTTAAAAATGTTCTTAAAGAGATGAATGACTCGAGGGTATTATTTTATACATTTGAAGTCTCAACATCTTTTATGTTTCTTGGGTTTGGCTTAAAGGTTTCTTTTGCTATGCTTGCAGAATTACTTGTCTGAGATACTGGCTGTCTTAAACCTTGGGGAGGGTGAGAAGGCTTCATATCTTGACGAAGTAGATTGGCCAGAGTTAGGAGGAAAATCAATTACTGACTTGAGCACGAAGGATTTGATAGTGGAGCTTGTGAAACATGTTTTGAGAACAACAAAGCAAGGAAATCAAGGGTTAGTTTGTTTCTTTTTCTAAACTAGTTTTGTAAAGTTTTCAAATGAAGAATGAAAACTCAAACGGAAGATTTTTTTTTTTAATTAATGTTAAATTATATTTAAAGAAAAACCAACGTTTGTTATAAATGAATGTATAGTTTTTAAACGAGAGATCTTATAATTCATATTATTGAAGTTTTTAAAATTTCATGGAATTAAATGATTAAATATGTCAATCATTTTGGAATGCTCACAAGATTGCCAATTGGATCGACGACCAATGATTTTGCATACTTTCCTAATATACATATATACAGATATATGTGTATATATATTTGTTGGGCTATTTCATTATGTATATATATGTATATAGACGTGTGTTGGGCTTATGCTCTATCTAAAACCTTGTATACAACATGAAAGTTAAAATAACCGATGAACATAAACCATTTTCAATCTTAGTCTTACCAATTACCTTATATAGTACTAAGAAAATATCTTACATTTGCAAATAGGTTAGGTAGTCGATAAAATTTGCCTATTTTTCTCTTAAAAGCCTATTAAGTACATTTATAGTACAAGACTTGATAATGACTTTGGAATAATGGAGTATGACTATAAGAACATAAATTCTGATGTAAAATCCACATTTCTACGTATATCATTTTGTCATTGATCCTATTCATTTAATTTATCTGTGTATATTTTGTTTAATTAAACATATTCATATGCTTAACGACTTCATTTTAGTTCTGTTTTTTTTTTCATAGCAAAAAACCGCGTGACACGACATACATTTATATCAACCATTTGGGTTTCATTTGGCTTTTATATATGGTCAACCAAAAAAATGAAATTACCAAATTAAAAAAAAAAGATTTGAAAATAAGATGTATTAGTAAAAAGATTTGAAAATATTTATTTTAGAATTAAATTGGTATTGATAATTTTATGTAAAATTTGTGTATAATCCTAGAAGAAAAAACTAAAAAGAGTTTTTTTTTTTTTAAACTCTTTGATAAGAATATCTTTTCATAATCTATTTCCAAAAAATGGAGAAAAAAAAGAAAGAAAAATATTTAGTTATTTTAAAAGAAAATTTATATCCTTTCTCTTCTTAATTCAATTATTTTTAAAGACATACTCCCTCCGTTTTCGAATAGTTGTCGTTTTAGAGCTTTTTTTTGTTTTAAATTAGTTGTCGTTTTATGGTAATAATGTAACTTATGCAAATAACTACCCAAATTACCCTCATTTTATTAAACACAAATTATTTGTAAATAATTACTTGTCATTTTTATGAGGTTAATATAGTCATTGTATATCTTTTCTTAATTTGTCCAAATACAGTTAAAACGACAACTTTTCAAAAACAGAGGGAGTATCATGTAATTAACTATATAAAATATTTTTTTAAAAATATATCATTTTATTGTACAGTAGATAGATTTTATCTTAGATATTGGAAGGACACATTCATGTAGACAGTATCACAGATACGTTCATATACAATGATCGATCTTTAAAAAGAAAATTAAACACCTGATAATAATAAAAAAATGTAAGAGAAATGACGTAAAAAAAAAAAAAAAAGTTAAAAGAGAGAAGTGTTAAACCCAACCATTTTTGACTTGATAAAAGCTTCAACGCTACTTTTTCTCCTTCTCCGTCGCTCTCCGCCGCGTCTCTATTCTCCGATTATATCTTCCCAAGTAAGCTTCTTCTTCTCTGATCCTCTTGTTTCGTTACCTCGTTCTTCACAAAGGATTCGATCTTAATGTAACGAGATTGATTAAACCTAATTGGTCTTAATCAACTGTAATGCAAAAGTATTAGCAACTTTTAATTCATAACCTAATCGTTAATTTGAAGATTCCGATTCGAGATTTTCTGTATCCGAGACTGAAATTGAATCTAATTTTCGTAATCGTTGCGATCGAATTGATCACAGTAACATAAAAAACCCTAATAGCTTGATTGATGTTTAATCGTATATTATATGATTCGATTTGACATTAGGAGCTTAAGATTCTTGTTGATTTTATGATTTGAATTGATAATGTTTTGTGTTTTTTCTTCACAGGTGTGTATGTGTGAAAGAGGAACTATAGTTTGAAGATAATAATGGAAGTATGCAATTGTATTGAACCGCAATGGCCAGCGGATGAATTGTTAATGAAATATCAATACATTTCGGATTTCTTCATTGCGGTTGCGTATTTTTCTATTCCTCTCGAATTGATTTACTTTGTGAAGAAATCTGCGGTTTTTCCTTATAGATGGGTACTTGTTCAGTTTGGTGCTTTTATCGTTCTTTGTGGAGCAACGCATCTTATTAACTTATGGACTTTCACTACACATTCGAGAACCGTTGCGCTTGTTATGACTACCGCGAAGGTGTTAACAGCTGTTGTCTCGTGTGCTACTGCGTTGATGCTTGTTCATATAATTCCTGATTTGCTTAGTGTTAAGACTCGGGAACTGTTCTTGAAAAATAAGGCTGCTGAGCTCGATAGAGAAATGGGATTGATTCGAACTCAGGAAGAAACCGGACGGCATGTTAGAATGTTGACGCATGAAATAAGAAGCACTTTAGATAGACATACTATTTTGAAGACTACACTTGTTGAGCTTGGTAGAACATTAGCTTTGGAGGAGTGTGCATTGTGGATGCCTACTAGGACTGGGTTAGAGCTACAGCTTTCTTATACACTTCGTCAGCAACATCCTGTGGAGTATACGGTTCCTATTCAATTACCGGTGATTAACCAAGTGTTTGGTACTAGTAGGGCTGTAAAAATATCTCCTAATTCCCCTGTGGCTAGGTTGAGACCTGTTTCTGGGAAATATATGCTTGGGGAGGTGGTCGCTGTGCGAGTTCCGCTTCTCCATCTTTCCAATTTTCAGATTAATGACTGGCCTGAGCTTTCAACAAAGAGATATGCTCTGATGGTCTTGATGCTTCCTTCGGATAGTGCAAGGCAATGGCATGTCCATGAGTTGGAACTCGTTGAAGTCGTAGCTGATCAGGTTTGACATTGCTGAGAATTTCTCTTCTTTGCTACGTTCATAATCTTGTCTAAAACTTATCTTTTCTTATTCTAGGTGGCTGTGGCTCTCTCACATGCTGCAATCCTAGAAGAGTCAATGCGAGCTAGGGATCTTCTCATGGAGCAGAATGTCGCTCTTGATCTAGCGAGACGAGAAGCAGAAACAGCCATCCGTGCCCGCAATGATTTCCTGGCAGTTATGAATCATGAGATGCGAACTCCAATGCATGCGATCATTGCACTCTCTTCCTTACTCCAAGAAACGGAATTAACCCCTGAACAAAGGCTGATGGTGGAAACAATACTTAAAAGTAGTAACCTTTTGGCAACTTTGATGAACGATGTCTTAGATCTTTCAAGGTTAGAAGATGGAAGTCTTCAACTCGAACTCGTGACATTCAATCTTCATACTTTGTTTAGAGAGGTAACAATATTTCTTTCCTCGTGCAATGTCATTGTTTGTATAACTAATAGGTAAACTTTTGTACAGCTTCATGTTTCAATAGTTGTAGTATTTGTGTACTTGACTGATATTTCTGAATCTTGTTGCAGGTCCTCAATCTGATAAAGCCTATCGCAGTTGTTAAGAAATTACCCATCACACTAAATCTTGCACCAGATTTGCCGGAATTTGTCGTTGGGGATGAGAAACGGCTAATGCAGATAATATTAAATATAGTTGGTAACGCTGTGAAATTCTCCAAACAAGGTACTATCACCGTAACCGCTCTTGTCACCAAGTCAGACAATCGAGCTCCTGACTTTTTTGTTGTGCCAACTGGTAGTCATTTCTACTTGAGGGTGAAGGTTAGTCTCTTTCACAAGCAGCTTGTATCTTGGACTCTTAAACCATAGCTGAACGTATTTTGTAGGTTTTATTTTTAACGATTATTCATATATAGGTAAAAGACTCGGGAGCAGGAATAAATCCACAAGATATTCCCAAGCTTTTCACTAAATTTGCGCAAACACAATCTTTAGCGACGAGAAGCTCAGGAGGTAGTGGGCTTGGCCTTGCCATCTCCAAGAGGTTGAGCCTTATTTTGAAACATTTATTTTCTTTCTGGTTGTTCTTCACTTCTGATTGTTGATTGAAGTTTACACATGTGTTTAATATGATAAGGTTTGTGAATCTGATGGAGGGTAACATTTGGATTGAGAGTGATGGTCTTGGAAAAGGATGCACGGCTATCTTTGATGTTAAACTTGGGATTTCAGAGCGGTCAAACGAATCTAAACAATCGGGCATACCAAAAGCTCCAGCGAATCCCCGCCATGCAAATTTTACTGGACTTAAGGTTCTTGTCATGGACGAGAACGGGTTAGTATAAGCCTCTCGCCTTTCTCCTTGCGTATTCACTTCATATGGAATCCATATTACCTGTAAATACAAACCTTATGTGGGAAACCACTGACTATTTCTCCGTAACCGCTGATAATTTTGGTTGCAGGGTAAGTAGAATGGTGACGCAGGGGCTTCTTGTACACCTTGGATGCGAAGTGACTACGGTAAGTTCAAACGAGGAATGTCTCCGAGTTGTATCCCATGAGCACAAAGTGGTCTTCATGGACGTGTGCATGCCCGGGGTCGAAAACTACCAAATCGCTCTCCGTATACACGAGAAATTCACAAAACAACGCCACCAACGGCCACTACTCGTGGCACTCACCGGTAACACCGACAAATCCACAAAGGAAAAGTGCATGAGCTTTGGTCTAGACGGCGTGTTGCTCAAACCTGTATCCCTAGACAACGTGAGAGACGTTCTGTCTGATCTTCTCGAACAACGAGTTCTTTACGAGGCCATGTGAAGGCATTGCCTCGAACTCGAAGGAGTAATTCCGCTCTGCGGCTTTTTCTCCCGTAAAAACATCGGAAACTGATGTTTTCTGGTTAATGTGTACATATCAGAGATTGTTGGGAGCGTTTTGGATGATATCTTAAAACAGAAAAGGGAATACCAAAATTAGAAACTCTAGACCGGTTTAAGTCATGGCGATTCCGGTTAGAGAGGAACAAGATGTTGGTGGTATAATCATACCATTTCATGTCACATGTCTGACTGATGTTGTATTCTTATATATATAGTTTACATTCTTATAAGAATTTGGATTGATTAAATGGATTCTTGTTGCGTAATGTATGATATATGCGGTATTATGACGTCAGCTTTGCATATTTTTAAATATATGAAATTTGATATTAAATTTTTAATGTTGTTGTATGGTAACGTCAATTTTAAATGGAAAAAAAAGAACAAAAAAATATAAGAAAATAACTTCAAAATCATTGAACAATACATTGTAAAATATTTCAACTCTGCAATTTTGTTGAAAAAAATCTAAAATTTCTGGATGATGGAATAATATTCAACTTATTTTGATTTGTCTACTCAATCGCAAACTTTTATTGGCATTACCGATAGAGACACAATATTAAATCGATTAACAGATCAAACAAACAGGGTTTACGTCTCCGTTTTGTAAGCTAACGTTAATTAAAACGACGTCATATTCGGTCTAACCCAAAACCCCCAAATCGAATTCTATCTCCCCAAATCTTTCAATCAAACCCTAGAAATCTAGAATCAATCTCCAAATCAAATCAAACCCTAGAATCAAATTTTCTCAATTTTTCGTAACTCCATTTATTTGGTCCGTTAATCGATTAACATAGTGTCTTTATGGGTAATGTAAATAAAAATTTGCGATTTATTAAGCAAATCAAAATAATTAGATATTTATTTCATTATCCAAAATCTTTTAGTTTTCTTTTTTTAAACAAAACTATAAATTTAGAGGATTTTTTTCAACATTTTTCCCAAAATATATTACCTTTTTGATGTAATGTATAAATAATTTCGACCAAAATACATTTGATTAAACCATGCGCCGCTTAGGAGAACAACAACAATGGCGTTACTTCGTTTCTTCATCGAAACGATCTTCAAGAAGACTCAACCATGTCTTCTCCTTCTCCTTCTCCTCCAAAACCAATCCAAATCCAAACGAACAACAACAAAAACTTCTCATCGACGCCATCTCCAAATCCTTAAAATCAAACGAAAACTGGGAAACTCTCTCCACCAAATTCTCTTCAATCGATCTATCAGATTCTCTCATAAATCAAATCCTTCTCCGATTCAAACAACCTGAATCCGCTAAACGAGCTTTAACCTTCTTCCATTGGTCAGCTCACACTCGAAATCTCCGCCATGGAATCATCAATTACGCTGTAACGATTCATATCCTCGGTAAAGCTCGATTACTTAAAGACGCTAAAGCTTTAATCGAATCTTCTCTGTTAGATTCAGATTTAGTTGATTCGTTGTTAGATACTTACGATGTTTCTTCATCTACACCATTAGTGTTTGATTTGTTAGTTCAATGTTACGCTAAGATTAGGTATTTAGAAATTGGATTCGATGTTTTGAAGAAGTTAACAGATTCTGGATTTGTTCTTAGTGTGATTAGTTTGAACACATTGATCAATTTCGGTTTGAAATCGAATCGGATTGATCTCGTTTGGAGGATTTATGAGTTTGCGATTGATAAGAGGATTTATCCGAATGAGACGACGATTCGGATAATGATTAGTGTGTTGTGTAAAGAAGGGAGATTGAGAGAAGTTGTTGATTTGTTAGATAAGATTTGTGGTAAGAGATGTTTGCCTTCAGTGATTGTTAATACGAGTTTGGTTTTTCGGGTTTTGGAATCGGATAGGATCGAAGAAGGTATGAGTTTGTTGAAGAGATTGTTGATGAAGAATATGGTTATTGATACGATTGGTTATTCGATTGTTGTGTATGCGAAAACTAAGGAAGGTGATTTGGAGTCTGGACGGAATGTGTTTGATGAAATGGTTAAGAGAGGTTTTAGTGCGAATGGTTTTGTTTATACGGCTTTTGTTAAAGTGTGTTGTGAAATGGGTGATATCGATGAAGCGGAGCGGTTGATGAATGAGATGGAGGATTCCGGAGTGAGTCCGTATGCAGAAACGTTTAATTTTGTCATCGAGGGTTGTGCGAGATTCGGGAGAGAAGAGAAAGGTTTGGAGTATTGCGAGGTAATGGTAGAGAGAGGGCTTCTGCCTAGTTGTTCGGCTTTTAATGTGATGGTGGAGAGGTTAAGTAAGATTGAGAACTTGAAACGCGCGAATGAAATCTTAACCAAGTCGATAGATAAAGGGTTTGTGCCTGATGAACATACTTACTCTCATCTGATTCAAGGGTTTGTAGAAGGTAACGATATCGAACAAGCTTTGAAGCTATTCTTCGAGATGGAATACCGAAAGATTTCTCCCGGTTTCGAGGTGTTCAGGTCATTAATACTCGGATTTTGCTCTTGCGGTAAAGTTGAAGCTGGAGAAAAGTACTTGAGAATTATGAAGAGGAGATTGATAGAGCCTAATGCAGATATATACGAGGCATTGATTAAGGCATTTCAGAAAAATGGTGATTATACGAATGCCGATAGAATTTATGATGAGATGATTACAATCAGAGGATTCAAACCGGGTTAAGTGTGTTTGGTGAGATACTGAGATGATTACAATAAATTATAGTTTTTTTTTTTTTTTTTTTTTTGTCAAACCATTCATTCATTAAAAGATAAAGTATTCACACTCCATTAAAGGAGAAAGATACAAATAAAAGAGTCGGAGTTGATAACTCAACGACAACAACTACAACATTAAGAGAGAAAGACCTAAAGGGATAGGAGATAGGATCAAAGGGACACATGAATAAGGAGATCTCATGGATGAATCCACTAAACTTTATCCTGCTAACCTTTGAGTTGATGAGACCAAACAAAGTCTGAATGTTTGAGAAAACTTTCAGCAAGTTTATAACAGTCTCAACCGCCGAGTCTAGAACACATAGCAGTGCTAAAAGGACTTCGGTAATAATTGCAGACACCATATATGGTCTGCTTGAAAGGTGTTTAGGAGCAACACAAGATCCAACACAATAAATTATAGTTATTGTCGGTTTTGGTCGTTTAATTTATACTTGTTGATGCCTTATCCAAAGGAAATGTTGGTTGATACCATAACCAAAGGAAATATAGAACTCAAAACTAAAAAAAACTGCTGACTAAAAGATCTTAATTAGCTTCTTCTAAAATGAGCTCATAATACACAAACCTACCAAAAAGAAGACCAAAATAGAAATTTTTTAATAAATCTAGTGTGATCAACATCTATGTTATTATTTTTACTTTTTTAGTGTTGTTCATCTTACAATGTTAAAGAGACATATGAGTAAGCGAAATATTTCACCATTGCTTTATAAAAATAAGTACATACGTTAAAAAATCATCTGATTTATATATACTAAAAAATTAAGAAAATATTAATTTAAAATCGAAAATATAAAAAGTAAAAATTATAGTTGATAGATATATCATATATATCACATGTATATATAAAGTTGTATAGGATTCTTTATTATTAGAGAATACAAAGTATAACCCCACCACCATTTGTCACATGAAAAGGCATGTTATATTTGTTTTGGTTAGACAACAATTTTAATGGTCCTTAAAGTTTCTTCTTCTTTATTCCCTAATTGTTCTAAGCCTCTTATTTTCTTTTCTTTTCTTATTTTTTTAATCAAGAAAAAAAAAGAGAACTTGCAAGATCTATTGTGGTTACATTTTTGAAGTGAGACTCATGATTTATAAAGAGTTTTAACGGGTTAATATATTTTGGTAGATCTATAAGCCGATGTAAATAAAAATCAGCGAAATGTAATTTTTCAACAGAAAAATTACTAATTTAGGAAGCAAGTTTTATTATTATTTTATTTCAAATATAAATAGACAAAAATCCATTGAAGTGAATATCGCTTATTTATAGTTTCTAAACGAAAAAACTATACTCTATTGAAACCATATGATACAAACGGAATGAAGGGTGAAAAATCTTAGAAATACATAAACATTTTGTTATGTACGTACATGTTTTAATGGTCGGTAGAAAATTGGTTTCTCTAGAGGATGATACATCACTACATCTCAAAAGTTGTCACATGTAAATTCTTACTATTCTAAACAAATATCAAAACTCATATAAAACTAGAATCTCTATCATTTTAACGTTTTACTCTATCAAAAATAAAAACCAACACTAGAACCTTTCCGGTATGAATTTACCATGCTAGTTTTCATCTTAAATTTGTATAGGATAATACTATGGTTTTGAATTATGGAGCTTTAGAAGGATAATTAGAATTAAAATTGTATATTTATTAGTATTTCCCAAAAAGAATGTAACATGCAATTAGACGTTATAGAGAAGAATGTGACATGTAATTATTAATGCACCGTCGATGCATGTGTAACACATGCAGAGAAAACGATCGTGTAATAATTATTGTCTCCACCAAATCCCAATCTATTTTAGATAAGCTTCTTCAAGAAACATAACTTCTTCAAGAAACATAACTGTAATTATTATCAAATGAAACTTAAATAAAATGAAGTAAATGTGATGGATCCCCTTTTAAATTAAAGCTCTATGTGTATATGTATGTAATATGAATATATTGGTTGCTTGCAATTGTCCTGTCATTGGTGGAGACACATAGTGGCTCAACTTGATTACTACAAAATCTAATGTTGGTCCTGTGAGACTGTAAGTTATACAATTCTGTGATGAGCTTTCTGGAAAATGTAGGGTCTTCTAATAAATCTTATGTATCATGATTGGTGGAACATTCAATTATATTGGTGCAAAGAGATTGACCACTCACTATATCAAACTCTAATACATATTTTCTTGGTGACACACAGATGTCTTGTTTTTCTTTTGCCAAGATTTTTGATCTTAAAATCCTAGTATATAATAACAATATTTGTAATAAATTTTGTAATTTATAAAATAAAATTGAACTAATCATATGAAGACAAGTGTGATCTGAGTATTGCATGAGTTTCTCAAATAAAAACTCTCCTAATTCTCTTTTTTATTTTTTAATTATTTTTATTTTTATTAGAGATTTTTATTGGAAATGATTAATTTTGATATCAGCGAGTGTATCATGGATAGTTTTATGTTTATTACTATATGACACATGTGACTAGTAACCTGATCTTGTAGTAGTATAGTTCAATGGAACTTATTCAATACTATTAAGTTAGTGCACATAATTAGGAGGCACCGAAAATGAATTATTGTCAAAAACGTAACTGTCTATTTCATGATTAATTAACAAAAAAATGTCTATTTCATGATTACCTTCTCTTTTACAATTATAGATGAATAGACTTAGGGGGGGTTAGTGGGAGATTAATTGATTTGTGTTTGAGTTTGTGAATTCTAAAAGATTATAGATTTTTAAAAACTTGTGGATTCTACATGGATTCTATAGGAATTCTACATTAACTTTTTAATTAATGTCACAATAACAATACACTATACAAAAACCCATATCTTTGAACTTCTTAGCCACTACTCATCGGATTCTCTAGAAATAACAACAACTCACAATCTTAATCAAATAAAATAAAATAAAAACTACTTTTGCCAAGATTTTTTTGCCTTCAACTCCTTCCAATAATTTACAGCAACACATAGTGACATATTTTGCGCAAATTATCGGCGTCAGCGGTGTTGGTCAGGTCCAATTTTACTGCACAAGCATCCAAGTTTGGCATCGGCGGATCATGAATAAGTTTATGTTTGTTATGTGAAACTTTTTTTGTATATCAACGAAACTTATAAAGTTTTACTTAGTGCTCAGGGAGGCATAGAGTCAATAGAATAATGGTCTATTCATGATTGCCTTCTCTTTTAATATTCGTTAAATAGACTTATATAGAAAATATCTATAGCCCTAATGTTAAAATAATTACATTCAAATGCCAAATCATCAATAGACCGAAAAAAAAAAAACACTCTATGAATGTTTGTAAACCCATAACTATGAGCCACTGCTCATCATATCTAACCATTCACTTCTTTTTTATTTTTGTATGAATGTAAAATTAATTCAAACAAAAATTGTTTTACAATTGGGTGTTTTATTAAGAGCAGAAAATTCTTAGAAATTGATTTGTACGTTTGGGAAAGCGATTTTTGAAAAATCGAAAACTAGATCTTGTTGTGGAACCAATAGCGTCCAAACCATACAATTTTGTTTGTCCTAAAAAAATATCATATTCTTAGTTTTTTTTTTTTTTTAAAACTTGGTTATTATCATTGCATTCCCAAAAATTACAACTTCTAATTCACTTCAGGTATATGAATAATTATCATAAATATGGACCACACGCTTTTAAGTTTTAACCTCACTTTTGGAGAAATTGAAAAGCTTGTGAGTGATGATAATCGATCGAAGATGGGGCAAAAATATGAGAGCGACAAGGAACGTGAGTCACATGGAACGATCGATCATATTATACAGCAAACAGAAGTCCCCACACCAACATGAATTGGTGTCATATGTATGAATGTGAAGGGCCAAAATCATCAAAAAGAAAGTATAGTGTGTCATTGTGGACCTCGATTAAGGGTAAACTCGTAAATATATTTTTTTCTTTCTATTATAAATTTTTTAGGCACTATTGAATTAATAATATTTCCGAAATCAGTTATGAAATTATTGGTCTTTTTTTTTGCCCCACCATAACAATCCAACCACTTTAATTCCTTCTTAGTACAACAACGGCTACTTCACTTTAACATTGTCTAGCCTTTTTCTATTTTAAGTCAAAATCTTGACAATGCACATGACCCCTTAGGAATCCACATTAACCATATTATTATCGTACATATTATAGGTTGGTAATCTCAGCTAAGTCGTTTGGATAATATTTTAAGATGGGTTGATATTTTGGAATCGTTTTAGACCACTTGTTTAGGAAACCATTTATTACATATTACTTATAAGTTTTAAACCCAAAATACTTATTTGCAATTGAGTGCAAGTACATGGATTAAATGACAGTATAAGCGAGATAGAATGAACAAAAAGCTAATCACACAGTCAAAATGGGAGAGTAGAAGTAATATTGAGCGATAGTTTTTTGGGGTTTAAGTTTTTTTCTTTCAGATCATTAAATAATATGAAACAAATTTCTATATTAACCAATAAGAATTCTTTTACTTTAACAAAAAAGAAGTAATTTTTTATTATTATTATTTTTAATGATCAAGATAGTAAATTATACAATAAGATTTTTTTTAGAAAAAAACAACTATCCAAATAATTCAAAAAAACAGTTGTAATAGATTTTTCTGTTTTACTCGATTTGCTTATCAAAAAAAAAATTCATAAAAAAAACTTAAAGAGGGCATGACGAATAATGTTTTTGGGAACCAAAAAGCAGAGATATCTGATTAAAAAATAAAATCTAAATTTTTTACGCATTCGACCAACGAATGCAGAGTAAATTATAATTGTAAGTTTGTTAGATATAATCGATCATTAAGAGGAGTCGGATGAAAGCAATTGAGTCTATATATAGTAGCCGGTTATTTCCAAAAATTATTTTCAGCAAACATTTCTGGAAATTTTCATAAATTTTGAATGAGGTTTAACCACTCATACTAGAGAATATGAATGGGACTTTAATAAAAGAATTATCATAAATGGAAGTTCAAATTTGCATTATTTTGCAATGCGTCCGGAAAAATCTTTGAAACCATATGTGATGATATCATTATTATATCAGAAATTTTTGGATATTTTCAAATGAAATTTGGTGGCACTAGTTAAAAACTTCTTTTGAAATGGTAACTTGACAAGCATCACAACGAGACAAACATTTATCTTAATCCCAAACATGAAATCTCCAAAAAAAAATGGTGTATTTAGGTTTCTATATATGTCTTTGTAATGTATGATACAAATAATTTTCAAATTTTTTTGTCAAAAGCTCAAAAGGATACTCCCGATCAAATCTGATTTTGGAAACACAATACGGTTTTGTGTTGGAAAAATTGGTATAAGACAATATGCTAATATCCTATGAGATATTATACGATTTTCGTACAAAAAAAAGTCTTGCAAAAGATATTTCATGGCAATGGAGCATAAACGAATAAGACGTATGATATGATTGAATGAGTTTTTGGAGTCAGTCTTAACATAGTGCGATTTGCATTTTTAATCATAGATAATGTGGTATATAAAATTGTTCTAGTACCATATTTTAATAAATGAATAGTTAAAACACATATTTACTAACATAGATACTCCAACAAGTTAATATTTTTCACTTTATTTATTTATTTATTATTTGTATGGAGGTCTTTATTTCAAATTTTAGGAAGGCAAATAATGATGGAAGATTAATATCGTATATGATGATATATTCTTTGTAAGGCATAAGAGATTCAATATAATGTATATACTAGATATTCAAAGAAATTACAAGAATGTTTCAGCATAAGAGATCAACCTATTAAAATGATAGCTTGAAGAATTCATACTTTATCAAATGATTATTAACAAAATATTAATCACCCGCATAAAAATAGAACTCTTGAAAAAAAAAAATTCTAGAAATTGATGTTTAATGTATTTTCATATGGACATAACAAATTCTTTTTTTTTATTCTCATTTATGATGATAAAAGGTTTAAAACTATAATCACAATATAATAAACAAAAATATTAAAAAGAAACATTTATTCAAGTAATTAACTGTGCATCTCTACGATGTGCTCTACAAAAATGCGATTTTAGTAAATCGCATTACCTCGTGGAATAGGGATGATACTATAGTGTGTAGACTTCTCTATCCAATAATATATATAAAAAAATAATACATAAAATATAAATTTCCTAATAAAAAAAAATAATAAAAAAAAAAGTGAAATGGATGTCTCTGTAGTTGAAAAAAGGGTGGTAGTTGGCTTTAGAAATTGGACTTTTTAACCTAAATTGTTTCTCCATAATACAACATCCAGATCATAGCTGTTAATTCACTTGATTATATCATAATCTTTTGATATCGATGTAGAAACCTCACAAATCACAAAATAATCACATACCAAAACAAACTGTTTTCTTTTTATAAAACCTCTAATGAAAATAATTGTGATATGCTATAGATTTAGGCTGTGAATGGAAGCCACAAAAAGCGTTATTTATTGTGGTTTTCTTGAAAACCGCAGTTGTACCTCCAATCAGCTTTTTTTTACTAAAATTGCGTTTTTTCTTTAAAGGAGAAAAAGAACAAAAAGCGGATTTCAATAGCCTTGTACCGCCTTTTTATCTGGACGCAGTGTTTACCCAGTGGTTTTGAACAAAAACGCACACTGGATAATTATATATATTTTTCATTTTTTTTCATATCAACTTATTCATTAATTAAAAGAAGTACATAGACAATCAAAACATAATAAATTATAGGAGAATAACAAAATAAACTATACATATACATTTTGAAATAACAAATCTATTTGTTAAAATAACAAATTTATTTTAATATAATAACAAATCTATTTGTTAAAATAACAAATCCATTTTAATATAATAACAAATAGATTTATAAAAAGTACTTCATAATAATATTTCTTTATTTTTTTCAAATAATATTTATTTATTATGTTATATTTTCTTATGATTAAATGGTTTAACAATAAATAAATAAAATATCTATATGATTAAATTTTAACTTTAAATAAATATTGGTATTTAAAGTTCATAAATGATATATTAAAATATTTATCTGCTAACACTAAATTAAATTTATATTTTGATTAATTTGTGTATTAATGTTTTATAAATATCTGTTATTGTTTATTTATTAACACACAAAATTAATTAATTATTAATATATATATATATAATCTATAATCCGTACCGCAAATAACTTTTTTCACCAATCAAATATTATTCTGTACCGCTTATTTTATACAAACCGCACTTGTCCCGCAAATATATTTCTCCCGCACGTCCCGTAGTTGAACCGTACCGCACTGTAATACCGCACTTCTCCCGCACCGCAAAACGCAGTTACCATTCCGAGCCTTAGAATATCTCGTTTCAAATAATGATGTCAGGTTTTACATCAATCAAACTGCATTTTCTCGAGAAGCATATTTTGAAAATTAAAAAAAAATAATATTCGCTGAAAAAGAAGAGAAAAAAGGAATCTATTATTTTACAGTATATTATAAATAGGAAAATAAAATAGGTAAATAAATTTCCTTTTATAATTGCTTTAGATTGCGGTTGTACCACGGCTCTGCTCTTGCTTTTAAGAACTTGCCGGTACTAAATTTCATATACTCCAATTAAAAGCTGGCTCGATACCCCAAACTTTTTATTTTTTGTCATAAAATAATAATAATAATAAAATCTCATACTCTATCATTATTGAAAAAGTAGAATTTTTATTTTTCTTTTCTTCTTCAATTATTATGACACTCCCGTGTTCCTAATCTCCTCTCTCCTTCCTCTGTCTCTCTCTCTCAAATCTTGTAAACAAATTCATCTTTTTAAGCTTCTAAAATTATTAAAGAACTCATAAAGTAAAGATTATTCTTTGGTTTGAAGATGAAGAGAGAGCATAACCACCGTGAATCTTCATCCTCCACCGGAGAATTTGGAAGCTCGAGTAAGGAAGAAGCTGCTGGAGTTGACGAGCTTTTGGTGGTTTTAGGTTACAAAGTTCGATCTTCTGACATGGCTGACGTGGCACACAAGCTTGAACAGTTAGAGATGGTTCTTGGAGATGGAATCTCGAATCTTTCTGATGAAACTGTTCATTACAATCCTTCTGATCTCTCTGGTTGGGTTGAAAGCATGCTTTCGGATCTTGACCCGACCCGGATTCAAGAAAAGTCCGACTCCGAGTACGATCTTAGAGCTATTCCTGGCTCAGCAGTGTACCCACGTGACGAGCACGTGAGTCGGAGAAACAAGAGGACGAGAATTGAGTCGGAGTTGAACACCACGCGCTCTGTGGTGGTTTTGGATTCTCAAGAAACTGGAGTGCGTTTAGTCCACGCGCTATTAGCTTGTGCTGAAGCGATTCAACAGAACAATTTTAAGTTAGCTGACGCGCTTGTTAAGCACGTGGGGTTACTCGCGACCTCTCAAGCTGGAGCTATGAGGAAGGTCGCGACTTACTTCGCTGAAGGACTTGCTAGGAGGATTTACCGGATTTACCCTCGTGATGATGACGTGTGTTTGTCGGATTCTCTTCAGATTCATTTCTATGAGTCTTGTCCGTATCTCAAGTTCGCACATTTCACGGCGAATCAAGCGATTCTTGAGGCCTTTGCTACGGCCGAGAAGGTTCATGTTATTGATTTAGGACTTAATCATGGTTTACAATGGCCGGCTTTGATTCAAGCTTTTGCTCTTCGTCCTAATGGTCCACCGGATTTTCGATTAACCGGGATCGGTTCTTCGTTAACCGAAGTTCAAGAAGTTGGTTGGAAACTTGGTCAGCTTGCGAGTACAATTGGTGTGAATTTTGAGTTCAAGAGCATTGCTTTGAATAATTTGTCTGATCTTAAACCGGAAATGCTAGATATCAGACCTGGTTTAGAATCAGTGGCGGTTAACTCGGTTTTTGAGCTCCATCGTCTCTTAGCTCATCCCGGTTCAATCAATAACGTTTTATCGACGATTAAGTCAATTCGACCGAACATAATGACCGTGGTTGAGCAAGAAGCGAACCACAATGGCGCCAATTTTCTCGACCGGTTCACGGAATCGCTACATTACTATTCAAGCTTATTCGACTCTCTCGAAGGCCCGCCGAGCCAAGACCGAGTAATGTCAGAGTTATTCCTAGGACGGCAGATATTGAACCTGGTGGCTTGTGAAGGGGAAGACCGGGTGGAGAGGCACGAGACACTAAACCAGTGGAGAAACCGGTTCGGTTCGGGAGGATTCAAACCGGTTAATATCGGTTCGAACGCGTATAAACAAGCAAGCATGTTGTTGGCACTTTATGCTGGAGCTGATGGGTACAATGTGGAGGAGAATGAAGGTTGTTTGTTGCTTGGATGGCAAACGCGACCGCTTATTGCAACTTCTGCGTGGCGTTTCGATCAATCGTGGAATAATTAAATAAATGGGAAAGTGGCAAAATTGTGCTATAAACTTTATTGCATTGCTGATAAAAAATGTCCCACGTTTTCCAAATTTTTTATGAATTCTAAATTTTGTTCACTTGGCTCAAGATTTTTGACCTCGCACAAATAGTCTTATTGTCTCTTTGAGGTCAGGCCAATGAAACAAATTTAATCGTATCACTTGCTTCCATTGATATATTATTCGAAAGGTAAAAAGGGCTTTTTGCTTCATGTTTGATGTGCAAGATTACAATAGATGAGGGATAGAAATTATTATCCGAGATCCACTCCGTTCCAAAAACAAGATATTTGTAGTAGTTAGATCCAGATCCGAATAGTAAAATTTCGAATATAATATGTGATCTTTTATATAAACATATAATATGTGATGTTTTAAATAAAAATAAAATTTATCTATTTTTATAGTAGATTAAACTTTTATATATGTGTCCATATCCGAAGATCTACAAATATATATTTGGACACATTACACATATATAAAGTTAAGATATCCAGAAGTTATATATGTGATTCCGAATCCATATATTATTTTTAGCTCGAATCTGGATACCTATTCAGTTAATCGATTCGGTTTCGGTTCGATTTATTCGGATTTTGAGTTTTTTTTTTTTTTTTTTTTTTTTTTTTTTTGTGTGTGGAAAATATATAGGTCCATTTGGAAAATATTTTTATTTTAGCTCAGTTTGGTTTTCCTGGTTTCAGGTATTTTAGGTTCTAGAAAATAGACTCCATTTGTCATCAAATAAGGTTCCACCATAGTTTCAGTTGTATAAAATGTAATTGTAAATACAACAAACTAAATCTATAACATACACTTTTTCTTTTCAAAGAACTATCTTTCTTATTCCTCTCATTTTAAGGGTGGTTTCAAAATCAGGATCGGAATAAGATGTAATTTTCAATAAGTGATCACGTAAACAAGATACATTAGTTTACGAAAAAAAGACTCTTACTTAGTTCTGACGTTGATATATTGGAAATGGTTCTTCGACTCTCACACGCTTTATAGATTAGGAAAGATATAAAATGACATGCATCAAATTTTCTTATCATGATTCATGTGAATTCTCTTCATTTTTCGACCGTATAAGATGTGAATTTGATCAATAACTTCTTTCCTTTTTTGGTCAGAAGGTCAAATATGCTTGGTGCCATTATCTTCACACACGATCTAACAATTAGTGAACAATTTATATTAAGAATTCATATGGATTTCTAAGAGTATGTAACATATTTCATCTACTCTAGGAAGATTAATTTATTCGTAGAAAATTCCAGAAAAAATGATAACTATGGATAAATATTTCATGACATGAACCAATCATCAAGTTCTTTTGAGAATGATGCTAAGACCAATGACTTCAAATTTGATTGGTTAAAGGGTCATTATCTCGCTAATTAAGGAGGACAGTGTTGTGTTTAATATGTATTTGTGCTCCTTTGACGTTGAACCCTTTAACAATTAAAATTACGGAATCGTTTTCTTCCCTTCCTTTTTATTTATTTATTTCAAATTTGACGTAATCATTTTCTTAAAATGATGTTATTATGTTAACATCAGATAACAAGAATATGCTCATGTATAAGGGTTTATATGATTTGGCGGTGGATGCTAGTTAATATAGAAAAAATATACGCTATGTTAATTGCCCTTGGTAGTAATTGAGTATGGCTATTTTTTTTTTTTCAAACCAATGTTAATACATAAGACTAAATATTTTGTTTTTGGGGTCATTTTGATAATTTAATTTTTTCCAAATACTTCACAACCTTTTAATGTTTTCACCGGGAGTTAATAAGTCTCTCTCTCGCAGTCAAGCTCTTGCGTACGCCAAATATCAAAGTGCACAACATTACCGACTCAATTATTGATTGGGCCACCAATATGTTTTTAATAGGCCCAAACCGACTCTTCGATATTTCCATATAGAGAGAAAGAGTTATGAAACAATTCGACTTATAAAAGAAAGTCAATCGCTATAGGAGGAGTATGAAAATTTCGTACTTGATCTTAGAGCCAAAGGCATGACAATACCATATTATGTATTAGCTAAACACACTCTTTTCAGTTTCTTTTTACTATTGATATCATTCATATTTTTTAGTGCTCTTTAAACTTGTTGAGAAAGATTTTCTAAAATAATAACATGCGAAATTAACCGATGGAACGAAAGCTATGAAACTCAAATCATTCAAGCATGTATTTGAATAGTTTGAGTTTTAAGTAAATTTTGTGATGATTTTAATAATTTTTGATGAATTTTGGGAAGTTGTGATGATTTACTATTAATTAAAACCTTTAGGGGTAGATTTTTTGTAATTTAATTTTAATTAAGAAATCAAAGCCATTAAAAAACAAATCTTTATATTGTTTTCAATAAACATTTTTCATCAAAGAATTACTTTTAGTCAAGTGTTTATGTCCATCACTCCATCTCTATGTCATTTTCTATGGAAGTTAGATCCAAATAATCGCTTTATCCCTTATAATAAAGAAAATAAAACATTATTTTTAATAAAAACAATTAAATTTAATAGACAGACCAATAACACTAATTTTTTTAAAAAAATTAAAATTTATAATTAAATAACATACAAATTATTTTAACAAATTAAACATAATATAAAAATTTATAATTTCAATACAAATCATTCTCGTTCATTAGTTCTTGTTTTTAACATTCCTTGAATCTTATTGATATATGAACTAATGACGCGTTAAACCCGCGTTATTATTAAAAGATGAAAGGTCATGAAGTCAATTAGAAAAGATTGACCAAATTCAATGGTATTGACTTTTAGCAAATTTTAAATATATCGCTAAGCTTTTTAGGCTCTTATTTCGGATCATTTAAGGAAAGAAAATTATTTTAAAATGGCATAATAATATTACATTTTCTTAAACACGACACGAGTCATTTTTCGGAAAGAGACACGAGACTTTTTCTCTTTGGTTTTGACTGAATTTTGAGGTCCTTATAATAGGCAAATCACTTAAGAGGTTAAGATGTCACTTCATCACAATTTTTTTCTTACACACATCTAAAATTTTGCATATTGAAGAAAAAGGCCAAAGCTATACTGAGTGAGAAAGCAAATTACTTTGATCTAAAGAAAGAGAGCAAATGGAGAATCTGTTAGGTCTTCTTAGACTTCATGTGATTAGAGGTGTTAATCTCGCCATTAGAGATTCTCATAGTAGCGATCCTTACGTCATTGTCCGTATGGGCAAACAGGTAATCAATTCATTCTTTTCTTCTAATTTAGCCTTACATTTTCGAGTTCTTGAGTAAATATTGTTTAATTGCTTCTTGAGCTTCCTCTGTATCTTTTTTGAATTAATGGATCTTTGATTATGAATTCTAGTTATGCTTCTTAGAGATTCTGATGTAATTATTGAATGAGAGAATGGTAGTCATTTTTTAGATTTAGATGATCTTCACAAAAAAAAAAATCTTGTTTTGGCTTAATGGGTCGTTTGAAATTTAGTAGGGCGATGTTAGCTGTGTTTGTAATATCTCCACTATCAAATTTCAATTTAGGCTAATAAGAACTTCCTAGGAATTGATTTATCAGAAAAAAAATAAATACTTTGAGCTAAAAAATAAAGGCAATTAACATGTTTTCGAATTGTTCGTGTATTTCTTATTTATATATAATCTTATTTAGTGTTATGTTATTTTTGCTTCTTTGACGCAGAAGCTAAGAACCCGTGTGATGAAAAAGAATTTGAATCCGGAATGGAACGAAGACTTGACACTTTCTATTACTGATCCAACTCTTCCTGTCAAGATCGTAAGTGATTCCTACATTACACCAACTTGTTCTTTCTCAGTTAAAACTGAATCAAACACGATACACTAGACCATACTTGATTCTTGACCTTTTGAAGTTTTCTTGTTGTGACAGATGGTGTACGATAGGGATTGGTTCTCAAGGGATGATAAGATGGGAGATGCAATTTTCCACATTGATCCGTTCCTTGAAGCCATCAGAATCCAAAATCAGCTCGGAGGACTCCCCGATGGGACCGTAATAATGAAGATACAAGCAAGCAGACAGAATTGCCTGTCAGAAGAGAGCAAGATTGTATGGCACAAAGGAAAAATTGTCCAAAATATGTTTCTTAGACTCCAAAATGTTGAGCGAGGGGAGGTTGAATTGCGGCTTGAGTGGATCGATGTCTCGGACCATATGAGTATAGGAGAATGAGGATGTTGCTTACTAGATCCATTTTTTTATTGCATAGAGTTTGTTGGAAAGTATACTACTTATGTTATGTTGAGTTTTAGCCCAAAAAAAAAAAATGTTATGTTGAGTAAACTGCATCAATTATATGTTTTATCCCTTAGTTGCAAATAGCCAACTTTTACAACTTTTGACTGATAAATCTTTAGATTACACTTGCTAGTTGCTACATCATTTTTTTTTTTTTTTTGGTAGAAACTTGCTACATCATTAATAATAGGTCTAGGCGTTTATTTTATCAATTACTACTTGTTTTATCCGTTCTTGTTCTTGCGTTCTTGCCACACTTTTTTTGCTGGCCACTGGCCATTATTGAGAGAACACACAAAAATCTGCCTTGGGCTTATTGGGCTGGGCTTATAATTTAACAAAACCTAGAAACGAGTCAGTGACAAATGCACCAAGGAGAGGAAGCAACGACACCGTTCTAGACCAAGCGTTCACGTTAGCTGCAGCAGTCACCATCGATTGCTCCAGTGTTCCCCGTCAAATACATTATCAGATTCGACGATATCACGTAGTAAGTGAATCGCTCAGCCACCTCCACACCTACCGTTAGAAAAAAACAAAAAAAATGAAGTAAATATCTTTAGAGGTTTGTATCAATCAAACCATTTTTTATTTTGGTTTCTTATTTTTATTTTGACACTAAAATATGTGGAAACAAAACAAAAAGATCGTTGGTGTTACTCGCATCTCTTCTACTTCTTCTTTGGATTTTTCATTTTTGTTTTGGTCTCCAGATTTACTTTAGAGATTCTTTTTTATCCTGCGCATGGGGGATTCGAACCCTGGGCACGCGTGCGTGCGCATGAAGCTCGCAACCACTGAGCTACTGTGTTTTTCGTTGAACACTTACCCATTCAATTATATTTAACCTTTATCAAAGACAATTAACCCTCACTAAGGGTATTTTTGTCTTTTTACCATTGAGGAGTAGTTGAGATTAAATTTTAAATCTGAAGAGTATCTCAGATTAAAACTCATAGGATCATGTAATTAGTTATGCTTAATTAATTAATTACATTTATAAAATAAATATTTACATTTCTATCAAAAAAAAAAGTTGTAAACTTATAACACTTATAAGATGACGATGAATTAAGGTAGAACAATAAAAACAAAATACTAGAGTGGAGAAATTCAATCCTGCTAAATGAGAAAAAAAAGAAAAAGAGATGAATATCTGAATTAATGATAAGAATTCGAAGGCTTGTGAATTGTGATCAGTAAATGAAAGAAAGTGAAGAGAAAACTAGCCTGATGATCAAACTAATAGAGCTTTTTTTAAGAAAAGGGTCCATATTCAAGCAAGCGCTCGTAGCTTGGTGGTAAAGGAGGTACAGCTGTACTGCCCGCCACCCGGGTTCGAGTCTTGGCCACTACCTAATTTACCTGCGGAGTTGGGGTAGCGCTCGAGATCCGGTAGTTGCGACACATGCTCCCCCTGGGCTTCGGCCTGGTGATTTAAGGGATATTCGTACTGGGCTTAAGGGCCCGATGGGCTAGTCGTGGGCTCTTGGGCTCACGGACACTCGATTATCAAAAAAAAAAAGGGTCCATATTGATATTGTTATTGATCCACCCTAGTTCTACGTTATGTTCGGAATCATGTGCATGAGACTATACTCTATCTTCTTGTAACCATATATTCGCCACCAATCACAAACCGTTCTTTCTCCTTACTTTGATAAGAAACGTGTTCTATTTTTTGAAGTACTAAAAAGGATAAACAGACTAGCTAGGGGATATTAACCGTTTCTCTAGTCAAACCACTAATCAGTAACCAGACCAGCAACTTAGCAAATTAATCACGACAGGTAAAACAGAAATGTGGATAATTAAACATGCACGTCATTTCCTTAATCCCGTCATGTGTGTATATATATGGTTCACATACTCACACTCTCTATTCCTCCAAGTATTTGTGAAAAGCCACAGTATATACTCTCTTCCTCAACCTATTTCTTATAATATTTTATACAATTTGCTTAGATATCTATCTTTGGGTCATGGAGGATTCGTCCAAAGGGTTGAGGAAAGGTGCATGGACTGCTGAAGAAGATAGTCTCTTGAGGCAGTGTATTAACAAGTATGGCGAAGGCAAATGGAAACAAGTTCCTTTAAGAGCTGGTTTGTTATTTACACAAACACACCAAATGCTTAAATATATTCTTCTTCTTCTATATCTATTATTTGGAAAATTAAGTAACACCAGGGTGCACATATCATTAGTTTTCTTTTCGTTTTAATGAACAAATCATTGTTTCATTTCTTTAAAGGTTGTTTATGAAAATTTATTTATACGTACTGTTGATAAACTTATGTTGATTTTAAAGATTTTAATATAAAATTAACGCTATGTTTATTTACGTTGCATATGTAAGATAAAAAACAAAATACTAACTTCAGCACGGTCGTTCAATCCTATTATTGGTTTGTCTTTTAGTAAAATTAATTTACTGAAAATTTCTGTACGAACACGTGTTTTGTGTGAATAGTACATTGTTTCTATTGGTGTGCATGGATTCTTGATGACAAAATATAGAAGAAGACACAAAATTAGTATTAGTAGGTTTAACTTATGTCATTTATTGGTTTTGTACGTAGGGCTAAATCGATGCAGGAAGAGTTGTAGACTAAGATGGTTGAATTATTTGAAGCCAAGTATCAAGAGAGGAAGACTTAGCTCTGATGAAGTTGATCTTCTTCTTCGTCTTCATAAGCTTCTAGGAAATAGGTACTATTATCAATCCATGAGCCATAAGTTTTAAGTAATAAAGACCCTTAAACATCTAATGCAACTTTGGCTAAGATTTGAATAGATCTTTTCTACTCACATCTTTAATTTCTAGATTCTTCCTAGTTTTTATCTTTTTTCGGCAAGGGATGATCTTTTGTAGTCAGCTTTTGTAATTTTTACAAACTTTTCATTTTAAATGAAAATTCACATAATTATAAAAAAATTAAAAATAAATAAAGACCCTTAAGTCAATCTTCTGTAGTAATTCATATGTATATTGTTTTGCAACGGATGCAATGCTTAGGTGGTCTTTGATTGCTGGTCGATTACCTGGTCGGACGGCTAATGATGTCAAGAACTACTTGAACACCCGTCTACGTAAGAAGGATATATGAACCGTGTGGTAAGACTAAGATGAAAAATAAAAACATCATTATTTCCCCTCCTACGATACCGGCCCAAAAAATCGATGTTTTTAAGCCTCGACCTCGATCCTTCTCTGTTAACAATGGCTCTAACCATCTCAATGGCAGGCCAGAAGTTGGAGTAATTATTCCTTCATGCCTTGGACACAACAACAATAATGTTAGTGAAAATAGTATCACATGTAACGAAGATGATGAGAAAGATGATCATTTTGTTAATAATCTAATGGATGGAGATAATTTGTGGTTGGACTATTTACTAGACGAGAGGCAAGAGGTCGATGTGACGGCAACAGAAGCGACGACAGCGGAAAAGGAGGCCAGTTTGGCCGCCTTTGACGTTGAGCAACTTTGGAGTTTGTTCGATGAAGAGACTGTGCACTTTGATTAGTGTTTGTGAACGTTTGTTTTCTTTCGTATTTAGTGTGTAATATATTTTCTAAATGAATAAATAAAATCGTGTATTCAAAATAGTAATTTGGGTGATTAGTATAAAATTTACAAATCCTATGGTATACAATTATGAATTTTAAAAAGTCTAATAAAATTCCGTGTTATTTAATTAACTGTTATTGAAAACAGTTTGTGGATTTGATTTTTAATGATTTTCAAGGATTTGAAAGGATTTGAGTAGATTTTCTTAGTTAAAAATACATAAATTCAAATATCATAGTTTCAGATGGAATTTGAAAGAATTTTACTATAAATCATATAAATTTCTATAAAATCATCAAAATCACATAAAAACCCACAAAAACTCAAATCACTTACAATATCATATTGAATACACCCCCCTAATAAACAAACCTTGTATATTTATGTTTCCGTGACGTGGATTTACATTTTAGAGAAATAGAAAATAATTTTACTATTTTGAAAATTTCTGATTTTTTTTAGATTATTATCTACATAACCTCAAAGGAAAAATATTATTTTCTTAAAAAAGTTATACTGTGTAGATTTAAATCAAAAGTGATGTTACAATATAACTCAACTTGAGTTAACTAGTTACTAGCCATGACGAGTATCACAAGTTCAGAAGAAATTTTGTTTTATTTGTTTTGACAAGTATGTTAATTTCATTAAGGAATGAGAGGGTTTGTAATTAATTGCAAAAATTTGAGCTTTACCATCTTGGGGACTTAACCTTGCAAAAAACAAGGGAAAACTCTATGAGAAAAATATAGGATTAGAACTTAGTGAGCCAAATTTGCATAAGATCACCAAATGATGTCCTTGTCCCTCTTGCTATAATTGTGTCGCAGATGTACCGATAGATATTCCTAGATATTGTCTCCGGAGTTGTACAAAACTACAAATCCAGGTTGAGTCTTGCCTTACGCTTATGACACACTTCATAGATGATCGCTCACAGGCCGTCAGCCCGGGAAGATGTCTTACGGCCAGTAAATAAGGTTTAAGGTGGAAGATTGTTGAGTTGGCGAGTTAACAATTTTAATATTGTCGTACATAATATTATTGTCCCCACTCTAAGGAATTATAGTACTTTTGGTCTAACATAAATGGTAGTTTTTGTAGACTAATAATAATAGTTATCTACCAATTATATACAAGAAAAATATGATTTATTAGTAAGTTGGGTTAGAAAAATAGACAAGTCTATTCCTAACGTACAAAACTACAAATTGTTGTCTTAGACAATTGGAACCTGAAAACGAGAAAGGAAAAAAAATTGAAACCTAGGTTATGTAGGTACTCGTACTAGTCAAGGATTATGTCAGGTTTAACTACGTTTCTCTTCTGGTTTTATTTATTTATTTTTTCTAGCAACTCATACGTACATTTATTAATCTGTAAACGGATAATACAAATAATTAATCAGTCAATTTGGTAGTATCGTATATATTTGATAAAAAGAGTCGATAACATAGGCTTGTGGTTTTCTTATTTTTGTAGTTTGTTTATATCTTTTCTTACCATGTTTGGTTTTGTTTTGTTGAAAAAATAAAAAAAGAAAAGAATGCGAACTATAAACCTTTTAAATTAAGGTAATATTCAAATTTTATATTATTTAAAATAAAATGTTTTTTTTTGTTTTTTGCATTTCTCAAATTATGAGGAATTTATCTCTGCAAAGAGAATACAATTTTTCACTATATTACAAGGCTTCGCACTTCGTAAATATGTTTTCAAAATATATGGAACTTTCAGTTCATAAAAAAATATAAGAATTTGTTTTAAGAAAATTTGTAGGAAATTAACGTAAATTAATATAAGTTTTGGTAGTTAAATAAAAAAAAATTAGGGACTGATAAAACAAACTTTTGGCCAGTAATATTAATTTTCTTCGAGTTAAGATACAAATGCACACCGTGCAATAGTAAGCTAGTGATAAAAGAGTCGGAACATGAGTCAACTCGCTTTCTCTTTGAATTACTTAATTCATTTGAATCTTTGAATTACTTAATTCATTTGAATTTTTTTCCACTCTTACATAGTTAATTGGAAATTTGGAATGATGCTACGCTTTAAATCTTTTTTGAAAAATCAGCTATCAGGTTATTTGATGGCTTCACTCACCTAGGATAAGTTACAAAATAATTAAAATATGTATAGTACTTGAACAAAATTTGCTTGGAAACTGTCACCATTTTTGTATCGCTTCTTCTAAATGAACTTCTTGTCGTTTTTATAATACGTTATGGACCATTGGTGTTGTCATGTATGTATCAACTTAAATCAGTGGCATACATGTATTGTGTATCAATGAAGTAATAGAGATATATAACATACGGCAACGTATATATATCTTTTTGGCAGGACATGCCGAGTTGTTCTAACGGCAACCGTTGAAATTGTATAATTTATTAGTAATTACAGAGATTGATTATATTAATTTTGTATGTATGCGCATGTATAATAATATAATAATACTTATACGTGTAACATGTGTACTGGTAGGCCTCAGAGCATATTTATGGGTTGGGACATAAATTGTCCTTAGATAATATTATGTTAATCAACATCAAATCAGCTGACGCCACCTGTCTTAAGGACAATATCAAATGTCCTTATATAAGGACTGTCCCATGCTTTTGTTCTACTTTTTCATTATTTTAATATTAAATGTATTTAAGGACAAGATAAAAAACCTTCATAAACATGGCCTCATGGATTTTTGCTATGGAACGAAGGGAGAACGGGAAAAGGACATGATTGAATAATGTTTTTATATTATTTTTCTTTTGTCGCCAATTGAATAGTGTTTTATATTATTTTTCTTTTGTTGCGAATGGATCTACCAAATTCCAAAATGTTCAATGCTGTATATTCAAAATAACTTTTAAGGAATACTTTAATTGTACGTAGGTTGAATATATATATTGGAATATGTATTGTAATTAGGGGTATTATTCAAAGATATATATCGATGATGGATTTGGAGTATATGGGAAAACCAGAGAACGTAAAAGGACAAAAATAATAAGGTGTTATATAGTGACTGAATTTAATGAAATACGTAGCCGAAGAACTTTTTACCAAGTGCTAGCATAAACAAAAAAGAGCCAATGATTTAAAGAGCAATGATGTTCTCGGAATATTCTCCCGATACTTATCTGATATTTCAACTATGTTCGGTTGAATAGAAATCTCTTAAAAAGTACGGTAATTTCTATCATTTTGAAAGAATAAACAATTATTGTGTATGATTAGCTTTGCGGGTATGCATGAACTTAAACAATAAGTATTGGGGAAGATATGAACAAGGACACAAACAGGGGACTTTTATTTGAAGATGACTTGCCACCTTAGAAAAACATTATCAATGTCCTTAAGTTTTGTGTCCTTAAATTTTTATATTAATATTTTTGAGTTAGAGGTGATTGTAAGAGAGGTTGGAAAGGGAGTTGAATATCAATGTCCTTAAGTTTTGTGTCCTTATCAGATTCAGACTCGCTTCCACTTTCCAAACCAGGCTGAATCTTCGCCGTCTTTTGTTCTCCTCTTAGATTCACGGCGGTGACTCACATCTTTCTCTTCGCCTGAATCTTTTTCAGCACCGCTCGGTTTCTCCCGGGATAATTTTCTCCTGATTTCTCTATCCTCTACGTCGCGTTTCGTATTTTCCGACGGAGAACCGTCGTCGTGGTCTCTTCTCATCTCCGCTAAATCGCCGGCGAGAACTAAACTAAGGCCCTACACACAAATTCTTCACCAACCAGCGGCTTCCACGTGGCATAAGGACGGACTGAAATTGTCGCTAAATAAGGTTCGTCCCTATTTTAATTCCCCATTTTCTATTTAATTTTGCTCAAAAAAATGTCTAAGGACCAGCTTAGGACACTGATAATGTTGCTCTTAGTCCTTACCCCTTTTATGAGATTCTGTCTCATTTGAAAAATTGTTCGTGGACGATGGCATAAATGGTAGTTTTTGTGGACTAACATAAATGGTAGTTTTTGTGGACTTATAAATATAGTTATCTACCAATTATATACAAGATTAGATTGATACAATAATAGAAGTAAGTTGGGTTAACAAAATAGACAAGTCTATTCCTAACGTACAAATTGTTGTCTTAGACAATTGGAACCTGAAGAAGAAAAGAAAAAAAAAAAGCAATTGAAACCTAGGTTATGTAGGTACTTGTACTACTCAGGGATTATGTCAGGTTTAATTTCGTCTGTCTTCTGTTTTTTTTTTTAATAACTCATACATTTATTAATTTGTAAACGGATAATACAAATAATTAATCAGCCAATTTGGTAGTATCGTATATATTTGATACAAAGAATCGATAACTATAAGCTTGTTGGTTTTCTTATTTTTTTAGTTTGTTATATCTTTTCTTACCATGTTTGGTTTTGTTTTGTTGAAAAAGGAAAAAAAAAAAAAGAAGAATAAAACTTGTTTACGTTGTTAAATTAAAAAGAACAAGAATATATTTACTTTAATTTGTTGATTATGCGAACTACAAACCTTTTACTGTAATATTCATAAAAACATATAAGAATTTATTTTAAGAAAATTTGTAGGAAATTACCGTAAATTAATATAAGTTTTGGTAGTTATTTAAAAAAAAACTTAGGTACTGATATAACAAACTTTTGGCGAGTAATATTAATTTTCTTCGAGTTAAGATACATATGCACACCGTGCAATAGTAAGCTAGTGATAAAAGAGTCGGTACATGAGTCAAGTCGCATTTTTTTTTTGAATTACTTATTTTTATTCGGAATTTTTTCACTTTATTTAGTTAATTAAAATGGTGCTACGTTTTAAATCTATCAGAAAATTAAGCTATCAGGATATTTGATGGCTTTACTCACCTAGGATAGATTAAAAAAATTAAAATGTATAGGACAGGAACAAAAATTGCTTGGAAACTTTCATCATTTTTGTATCGATTTTCTTATTTAGAAACTATTGAAATCAAATTAGAATAATGATTTTCTTGTCGTTGTTGTCATAAGTTGACCATTGGTGTTGTCATGTATCAACTTAACTCGGTGGCATACATGTATTGTGTATCAATGAAGTAATAGAGATATATAACATACGGCAACGTATATATATCTTTTTGGCAGGACATGTCAAGTCGTTGTTCTAACGGCAACCGTTGAAATTGTATCATTTTATTATTAATTACAGAGATTGATTATATATTGTATGTATGCGCATGTATAATAATACAATACTTTCTTTTTACGGCGTATAATAATACAATACGTACTTATACGTGTAACATGTGTACTGGTACGTATTGAAAGGTCACACGCTTACACGTTTGTTGCGAATAGATCTACCAAATTCCAAAATGTTCAATGCTGTATATTCAAAAAACTTTTTAAGGAATACTTTGATTGTAGGTTGAATCTATATATTGGAATATATTAGCCGAAGAACTTTTTACCATTCAAACTTAGGAGCTATAACTACCGGTCTACCAACCTACCAGTCATATAACATATAAATTATATTAACAAAAAAATACACGAGATATAAGATGCTATTATACAGACTAGAACTATTTTTCCATTCTTTGGAGTTATTGACTAAGAGCACACGCAGTGGAGTACTCAACACTTGGGTGTTAGTTATAAACAAATGAGAAATAATGTAAATTTGGGCTAAAACACAAAACAAGGATGCAAGGTTACACTCAAGTGTAAGGTATTATAAAAATAGAAAAAAAATTCTTCTCTCTATCTCTCTCTATCTCTCCCTCACTCTCTCCCTCTCTCTCTCTCTTTTCTCTATCTTTAATTATAATAATAAAAAAATATTTACACCCCACTAACATACACCCACCCAAGTTTACCATTGCTCATGGTCTAAGGCGGTAAGAATGATTAGAATGAACGAAATTTATACAAGCAAAAAAAAAAAAAACAATGACAATTGTACATTAATGTTCAGTTAGTCAGTGTTTTTCTAAACAGAATCATAATTAATTCTAAATTTCACTTGAAATCGTTTGAGCAAGTCATATACAACAAAAAAATTTTCGATTCGACCAAGAATCGATGCTTACTTTATTAAAAAATCATATAATTTTGGCTTAAGTGCTAGCATTAAAAAAAAAAAAAAAAAAAGAGCCAATGGTTTAAAGAGCATATAAAATGCTGTTCTCGGAATATTCTCCCGATACTCCAACTATGTTCGGTTGAATAGAAATGTCTTAAAAAGGCTTTAAGAAGTACGGTAAATTTCTGTTATTTTGAAAGAATAAACAATTATTGTTTATGATTAGCTTTGTGGGTATGCATGAACTTAAAATGGAAGTATTGGGAATATATGAACAAGGACACAAACTGGGGACGTACTTTAATTTTATATGAGATGACTTGCCACCTTACCCCTTTTATGAGATTCTGTCTCATTTGAAAAATTGTTCGTGGACGATGGCCATGCACGTTCCTTTCCTTTTATCTACCCAAACAAATTCTTACTTTTTACTTTACTTTGCTATTCTATAGTATTTCATAAGAATATTAAATATCTTATCCCATATTGAAATGTTTTGTTGCACGGTTATATTAAATAATGTACATAAAATTTGAATATAAACGTTACATAAATTATTAGCAATGGTTTCTGCGTAAAGATAACACGTACCAAATAAAAAATAGTATAAATTTTAGATGTTAAAAAAATATTATTAATAAATTTTTAAAAATGTTAGTATCGAGAAAAATTTTAAAATAGATTATGATTAAAATAATTATAATTTTTATTTAAGAAGTTATATCTTATTTGATTTTAAAGTTTTAAGTAGAAATATGTTTATCATATAGATTATATTTAACGTGGGAAACTGAATTTTTATGTATTAGATATAATTTTAAATTCTTATTTTGTCTCTAGCAATTTATAATTAATAGTAGCATATATTTAACGTGCATGCGTGACGTATATACATATAAGAGTCTCGGTTTTAGAAGATATAATGTAAACTTGTTACAGTATTGGGGTTATTTAATTAGTCACAAATTCACTTCGGGTGTCGGTCCAGATATTTTAACCGTAATAGATTTTTGGGAAACTCATTGCAAAGGATCCATTTTGCTACACAATACATATATGGCTTTTATTGGTGATCACTATTGAAGAAAGGAAAGAGAAGAAATGGATTATTCCTCAATATTTTTTATCATTTATCAAAATCTTTTTTCCAAATTTTTAGACATATGGATATACTCTATTCCTCTTCATTCCTCATAAAAAAAAATTATAGAATAAAAATGTTCATCTCCAAAATTGTAGAAAAATGATAAAGAACAAAATTAAAATTCGTTTTCATATTATTAAATAATTTTTAAATAGTTTTAATGATAATATTTATATTTCTATATATAAGTATTTTCATATTTTTATATATATTTAAACTCATTGCTAAGTATTTTGTTTGGGAAATTAATAATGATTTTTTAAAAGATATCTTAAAAATAAAAGTGTGTTTAAATGTGTGAATATTAGTGTCTATCGTAAGACGTTTTAGATTTCTAAAAATATAGATGTTTTTAAATTTTAATATTAATTGATGTTCAAAAAAAATAATATTAATTTATTTTTAAGACACCTATAATAATATGATCAATAATGGTGCATGCTCTTATAAATTTTGTGCTGTTTCTATTTTTTGTTTTACTTTATTTTTTCATGATCGAATTTGTGATTCAAATCATAATAAGATAACCTAGTGAAAGAGATTTTTAGTATTGTTCGAATGAAAACTAAACACGAGTTTCCATTATTCTGTCAAACAGAAAAAATATTCGTTTATATCACTACTATGAATAGTTAGACAAGGTCCATCATTTGTCTTTTCCTTTAAATTATTTGTTGTTTTTTTTCTTGGGGGTCAAACTTTTAATGTTTTTTTGTCTACGCTCTATTATTTCAAATAAAATTATAGTCAATTAATTAGCTAGATAATATTTTCTGAGCTTATAAGACAAATGGTAAAACATTACGTCTGTCACGAAAGATTGACAAACCCTAAAAACTCTACACTCAGCATGACATTCAAGAAATTTTACAGCATTGACTCCACCATCATCACAAGGATGTTGCCTTGAGGCTTGAGGGAAGCCTTTTTACTATGTTCTTACATTCATCAATATAAATATAAAGCATACATAACTATTTCAAAATTAATCGAGTTTTAAAAATTACTGATCAATGTTCCTAATTAATCATCTAAAATTACTTTCTAACTTCAACATTTCATTGATTATGATATATAGAATTGTTTATCGATAGTTGGTTGAAGCGTTTCATCAAATAATTTTAGTGGATAAATTTCTTTTGAAAAATTATAAGACTAAAAAAAAAACTATTAAATAACCAAACCGGTGTTCCAAAAAAAAAAAAAACAAATAGCCAAACCATGAAGACTTCACCCTTAACACCTATATATTAGTCCATCAAATCCATGAACCCAATTAGGAAATTACTACACATGGTTATTGTTGGTGTCGGTTTTAGCATACCTACCCCTAACCTGTCTAAACCGGGGTATCTCAATGGAACTGAACAAACCAGACCAAGGCTTGGGCCTTAAAACCCGATGAGCTCGGCACTGACCTACCGAGAGAAAAAGAAGGTCGGATAAAAGGAAAGATAAGCTCAAATCAGAGAAGATATACTCGATCTTAGAAGATAAACTCGAGTTTATAACCATACACACACACACACTTAATAACCATACACATACAAAATCGAAAGATAAAATCACCATAACTTGCTTTGACCAAAAAAAAATCACCATAACTTGCTCTATACCTTGTCGACTACGTACCATTCCATAGCTTTTTCAAGGGGATTTTTAATAATTCTTCCTTCCATTTTGTAAATGGATCACTATATATGTCTCACCACCTCTCTCCTAATTAATTTGTTAAGAAGCATGTTTTTCTTCTAAGTACTGAAAAAGAATGAAGAGACGACTATCAAGGGTTCGATCTATGTGCTATGAACCTTTTTTCTAGTCCAAATCAGTAGCAGTAACAGAACAAACTAACGTAGCAAATTAAGCATGACAACTTAGAAATGAAATGTGGATATCAAACATGCACGTCATTTCCATGTGACCGTCACGTGTATATATACTCGCTCACATACTCACACTGTCAAAAGACTTCCAAGGATGTGTGAAGCCACAATATATACCCTCTTCCTCTGCTCTCTACTTATATAGTTTTTAAAATAATTTGTTAGATACTTTTTATAGTTTATCTTTGGTCCCGGGAGAGTAAGTCCGATGAGTTGAAGAAAGATACATGGACTGCTGAAGAAGATAGCCTCTTGAAGCAGTGCACTGATAAGAATGGAGAAGGCAAATGGCACCAAGTTCTTTTAAGAACTAATATATGTTATATATATTTTTAAATAGATGTAAACTATCTTGTCACTTTAGATTCTTTTATGTCCCTCCAGTTGAAAATAATAAATTAATTTACAAGTGGGTGCACAATCATTTTTCATGCTCTAAAAAATATTTTTTGTTGTCAACATAAATGGTGAACTTATATAACAAAGTCTATTTATTTTATATTTTATTTTAATATTTTATTACTATTTTTAAAAAACATGATATAATATTCATTTTCCTTCTTCCCCAAAAGAAGCATTGTTTAAAATTACACAATGAACAATCTCGTTGGTTTGTCTTCCAGTAAACGAGCTATATAAAAAGTGAAATTATGTGTACGTACACGTATCTATGTTTGTAAAGGCCGTATACTTGATGCCATTCTGTGGCTGTTCATTGATTCTTCGTTATGCAAGTCGTCACACTAATTGGTTATGTAGGTGGTTGTAGACTAAGATGGTCGAACTACTTGGAGCCAAGTATGAAGAAGGGAAAATTTAGCTCAGACGAAGTGGATCTTTAATTTTCTCCTTTGCCTTCATAAGCTTCTCGGAAACAGGTTTATATTGTTCAGACACAAATCCAAATTATTTACATAATGTAATGATCCGATAAATATTGTTCGAATGCAAGCTTAGGTGGTCAATGATTGCCGGTAGCTTGCTTGGTTACACCGCTAATGATGTCAAGAATTACTAGAACACCCATTTCGATAAAAAAAAATAGTTGTAAGAGCAAAACAAGAAAGAGAGACATTACTTTTGCAGCTACGTCACTGATCTAAAGGCTCAATGTTATAAAGCCTCGACCTCAATCCTATAACGGCTCAACGGGCAGCCAGAAGTTGGCTTTGGCAAAGTAAGCAACAAAGATGGTAGTATCACATGTAACAAAGATAGGAAGAAATATGAGTTCGTGAAGGTTTGTAAGATTTGCAGTAAAAAAAAAAAAAAAAAAAAAAAACATTCCAAAAGTCTTTAAAATGAAAGGAAAAAAGAGAGAAAAATAGCTTATTGTTATACGTCCACCCTATTTCTCTATTTTGTTTTATTCCTTGTGCATGATATATCTCTCTCTTGAAATCATATGCATTATTCATCCTTTCTCCTAATTTTGTTAAGAAACAATTGCAAGTTTAAATTTTTTCTCTAGTCAAACCAAAGAATAACTTAGCAAATTAAGCACGACAGCCAAACACATGAAATGTGGATATCAAACATGCACGTCACTTCTCTATGCCCATCACGTGTATATATATTGTTGCTCACACACTCACACTCTCTATAAGTCCTCCAAGGATTTGTGAAGTCACAAGTTATACACCCTTTAATTCCTTATAAATTTTTAAAAATTTTGGTTATAGATACTTTTGATAGCTATCTTCGGTACATGGAGGGTTCCTCTAACGGGTTGAGAAAAGGTGCATGGACTGCTGAAGAAGATTCTCTCTTGAGGCAATGCATTGATAAGTATGGAGAAGGCAAATGGCACCAAGTTCCTTCAAGAACTGGTATGTTTATATATATATTGTATAAATATAATTAATCTTCTTTCTCTCTATCAAATATATGTCAAAATAATTAATATCCGGGTTCACAAATCATTATTTTTCGTTTTGTTTCATGCTATTTAATGTTATTCATGAGAAATTATTTATGCTGTTCATAATAATTATGTTGGTCTTAAACGATGATTTTTTTTATTTAAAACTAGATATGAAAAATGATACTATTTTAATTACGTTGCATTTCTAGCCTCTTACAATAACAAAAAAAATGTCAACTTCTGCAAAGTCGTTAAATTCTATTATTGGTTTATTTTTTAGTACATGAACACAGTAAAACTTTACGTACGAAGACATGTTTTATGTGGGAACAGAACATCATTTCTATTGGTGGGCATAGATTCTTTAGGATAGAAATAGAGAAGGCCACAGAAAAGCAGTCTTTATAATTATTATCAATTATTGGTTTTGTAGGGCTAAATCGGTGCAGGAAGAGTTGTAGACTAAGATGGTTGAACTATTTGAAGCCAAGTATCAAGAGAGGAAGACTAAGCTCTGATGAAGTTGATCTTCTTCTTCGCCTTCATAAGCTTCTAGGAAATAGGTACTGTTTAATTTACTCAATACTAATTATTCCAAGAGTAGTAATTCAACACTAGTTACTCAAATCATATGTATGTTTTGTTTTATAATCCTTAGGTGGTCCTTGATTGCTGGTCGATTGCCTGGTCGGACCGCGAATGATGTCAAGAATTATTGGAACACCCATTTGAGTAAGAAGCATGAACCATATTGTAAGACTAAGGTGAAAAAGAAAAACATCATTATTTCCCCTCCTACAATACCGGTCCAAAAAATCAATGTTTTTAAACCTCGACCTCGATCCTTCTCTGTTAACAATAGCTGCAGCCATCTCAATGGCCAGCCAGAAGTTGACGTAATTCCTTCATGCCTTGGACACAACAACAGTAATGTTAGTGAAAATAGTATCACATGTAACAAAGATGATGAGAGCGATGATTTTATGAATAATCTAATGAATGGAGAGAATATGTGGTTGGACAATTTACTGGATGACAGCCAAGAAGTTGATGCCATAGTTCCTGAAGCGACGACAACTGATCAACAGGGGGACACGTTGGTGTTTGATGTTGAGCAACTTTGGAGTCTCTTCGATGGAGAGACTGTTGAACTTGATTAGTGTTTTAATTTCACCGTTTTTTTTTTCGTACTTAGACTCTGAATGGTACAAAATAACTGCAGGGAAAAAGCAGTTCTAATAGTAACGAAAATACATACATATAATTTATATGTTGATATTTTTGTTACTATTACGGTGCGATTTTACTGTGCGGTATATTTACCATTCAAAATATTAATGTATTTTTCTAAATGAACTGATAATTTCTAGTATTTTAAGTAAAACTTTTTTTTTGTACGTTTTTTTCTTTTTGCAAGAAAATAATAACGATAACAATGGTTATATATTTGGGAAATTTATTTAACTTATTTCTAACAAGCGCAAAGGAAAAAAAAAATAGTAATCTTGAAAAAAGTATACTATATAATTTAAATCAAAAAGGTGCCAGCGTTTGTTACAAGATAACTCAAATTTTGACTTAACCAAGAAAAGTTTGTGTATGGAGCAGTTTGGAGTGCTATTGTTAGCAAAATATGTGACAAGATCTCAGATCCGTGACGACGGTCCGGCTACAAAGCCGTTAATCTTGTTTCCGCCGGCATTAGTGCAGAAGCCGCCGCTTCCGGTCCATCGCCAAGTCCCGATACCATTCTTCTGGCGCCGGAATAGATTCCGGCCAGCCCATTTTGTAACCATCCAAATCTGTGTAATGGGTCCAAGGCCAGCCCATTAGGGTTTTCAATCAATATATATTTTATTAAAAAAAAAAAAAAAAAAAAAAATATGTGACAAGAACTTTTTTTTTAGTAATCAAATAATGTTTGCTCTGTATAAAATAGCTGATGTCATCTTCTCATCACTTGTGAAATACTTTTACGTTGTTACATAAAAAGAAATGTAAAAAAAAGGAAGAAAAAGAACGTGTTGACTTTGAGAACCACAAATCTGTTTATATGCAGTGTCAGATATAATTAGTACACATAATGTTTTTTTATGTTTCTTAAAATCGCTGATCTCTTACCAAATATCGCATGTAGAAAATTAATCCTGCTATGTCATACAACTTTGCTCTACATTACAAAGCTTTACACTCTCTCTAACCTAGTCTAAGCCATCATTACAAAAATAATTTTGCTGTTACTAGTCCATTATTAGTATTAAAAATTCATTTACAACATATTTTCTAGTCATCAAATTTTAACTATATACAATTAATGATAAAAAAAAATATGATTGAAACCAATATCTATTACGAATTCCGAATTAAGTACAATTTTTTTTTACATTAATTAGTTAAAAAAATATATAACTAATAATTCGAATTTTTCAAATTTTACTTGTATTGTATGTCAGTCTCTTGCATCCAATCTAGTTGAAACCAACGACAATAGCAGCTAGCTAGTCAAATAGCATATGTATGCTGGTCCAAGAACGGTAGCATGATGAGTCCGCAGAATAAGCCAAATAACAAAATTTAGAAGTAGGTAAAGGCGTGGAAGATTAAAGATCATAAGATGATTAATAAATCGATCAAATTATAAATTTAATTTCTACTGTATGGTTGTTTCCAAAATCTAACTTTCAATTAAAAGAAAATTAAGAATAAATGTACACATTATCTATAAGAAAATATCGCAAATCATATTTTTTATGTAACAAAATGTTTGGCAAGTAATATCCATTTTTTTTTCGAATTCAACTATAAATGAATGGGACAAGAATCAAAGATCTTTAACAAAAAAACAAGAATCAATGATGCATGGAAAATTTCGTCATTTTTGTATGTGTTCATCGCTCCTCTTAAAAGAACCTCTTGTCCTTTTTATAAGTTTTGGACCATCGATGTTGTCATGTATCAATTTATCTCTCTAGCATACGTGTATTGTGTATCAATGAAGCAATAGAGATATAACATAAGGTAACGTTAATATCTTTTTGGTTGGCCTTGCCAACTTGCTCTAACCTTAACCGTTGAGATTGTAGTTTTAAAAAATTAAAAATAATTGCAACGATTGATTAGTTTGTTGTAAGTATGTGCATGTATAAGTAATACAACTACTTATACGTGTCACGTGTGTACCGGCACGCCTCATGGGACTTTTGCTAATATGGGCCAATTCGAGAAGGGGAAAGGACTTATGATTGATTTGTGTTTTATATTGAAAGATTACACACTTACACGTGTGTTAAGAATGGAATGATGGATCTACCAATTCCTGTTCAATGTCGTATACGCAAAAACGTAAATAGACGATTTTACCTTTGATAAAATTAGTGGATGATATATTAAGCAAAGAGTTTACTCTTCTTGGTTTAGTAATCATCTCAACAATTCCTCTTTCTTAAAACCATAAATATCAAGAGTTGTATGTTAGTGGACCAAACATTAACAATTAAGAAAGTTTAGTTGAAGAAATACGTACGTACCCAAAAAAAGAAAAGAAATACGTATCGATCGAATGAACCAAACATTGGCACTTTTTAATAGAAGAGAAGAGAACAAGGTTCCAACTAATCTACCATTCAACCTTAAGAGCTATAGCTGACCGACCAGTCATATTGCATGTAAATTATATATATTAAAAAAACACTAGAGATATTTTCATTTTTGCAGATACATAGAAATTTTAATGTTTTCACAATAGAATGGTTAGAATGACACGTTTACCTACCGGGTTATCTTACCTTTTCACCTCATTTCGCCGGCTCAACCCAACAAAGCTAACCGACGCTTAGTGCATCAGGATTGGCTCTAGCCCTTAATTCAATTTCACGGTCCCTAAAAGTTCTGTTGTTTTTTTTTGGCTCTCAAAAATTCTGATGCTTCTATTTAAATGTTGCATATATTGTACCAAAGATTTTGTTTGAATAAATTTAACATTCATACCAAAAAAAAAAATTCCATCGAATATATATATTATTTACAATAACTTGCAAAACATATAAAAAGTAAAAAAAAAAAAAAAAAACAAGTTAAATCTTATGATTTAGTATTCTTCAAGTAAATACTGCAACGCAAAACTTCCAACTAAAACAAAAGTTGATGCTTACTTGATAAATCTTTGATCATTTTGGCTCAAGAAAGCATTGCTAGCGCAAAATGTATTGTTTTTATAAAACATTTCTCCACATATCAAAGTAATGTCGGAAAAACATATGTAAGAGTATAGTAAATTTAAAAAAAAAGGTTCTATCACTCTAAAAGAATAAACAATTATTGTGTATGATTTCTATGATTTTGAAAGAATAAACAATTATTGTGTATGATTTCTATGATTTTGAAAGAATAAACAATTATTGTGTATGATTAGCTAGCTTCGTGGGATGAATCCAAAATGGAAGTATTGAGAAGAAATGAACAAGACACAAACTGGGGACGTACTTTTATATGAGATGACTTGCCACCTTACCTCTTTTATGAGATTCTGTCTCATTTGAAAAATTGTTCGTGGACGATGGCCATGCACGTTCCTTTCCTTTTTCTACAAAAGACAGCCCCTACTGTTTTATTTATCATCAACTATGCATAAATAGTAAATATTTTCTTATTACAATATATGAATTTTTTTGTGCACGGTTATTATAAGATAGTTAAAATACATAAAAATTGAATGTAAACGATTTTGTTAATAAAAGAAACTAAAATATTGATTATGATAGCTAAGTTCTAATATTTTTGGTGAAATACTATGTGATTTCAAAGTCTTAAGTAGAAAGATAGCCTTCTAGATTTAAATTATGCAGAAGAAAAGACTTAGGATCTTGGTGTACCAAATGTAAGAGATTTTATTGAGTTATCTAAAAAATTGCAATGAATATTCCCAAATCCATGGAGCTTGAAGTTTTTGGTTTCACCATTGATGAGCTTATAGACTGATTGACTATCTCTTTCAAAGATATGTTTGTAGCCTTTATTCTAGACAGATTGTAATGCCATAAGTAATGCTTGTAATTCTGCTTACAATGGATGTTAGTTATTATAGACTAATGATGTGTTATTAATTTTTACGAAAGATATGTAGATTCAAATTTCAAACACTAAAGACCTTGCCTAAAAGTATATTGTCCATTTTCAACCTAAAATCATCTACAACCTGCAGCCACAATACTCTTATTTGTTTTTTTTTAATTAATTACTCTTGTTATCTTGTAGTATTCATATACTTTATATATTGGAAAATGCATGTATATCTTTTATATATATTTTAACTCGAACGTTGTTAGGGATACATACATGCATTGAGACTTGAGAGTGACACGTAGAAGTAAAAAGCCAAGATTGAAAAGGTCAATTCACTAGACAAAATATAATTAAAGAACTGTCTACACATTATTACCATCTCCACTAACAATCCATTCCCGTGGACACAAACCATCTCTGTCTCAGTCTGTTTCGGACTCCCTCTTTTGATATTTTTCGTCAACACTCTCTCTTTCACTATTCGCATATGCAAAGGAAGACCTTTTTTTTTTGTTTTTAACATCCTTGTGCTAAGTAATAGATATTCTTAGATTATGTCGCAAACAATGCCAAAATACGTAGAACAGGACGTTTACTGTGTACCATTAATTACTATGGAATTTGTTTACCAAAAATGGGCCAATATGATGAGCAGCTTGCTAAATAGGTCAGGTCCAACACTTGTCTTTTTCTTTTCTTTTTCAAACAGGCCAGGTCCACAACCCGGACTGTTAGAGCAACCTCATCGGTGAAAGACGGACGTTCTGAAATTTGCTAAAATTATATTATTAATATTTTAATTATAAAATGATATTAGACTACTAGAAAATAGTTAACAGATAAGTCTTTCAAAAAATTAACAAAGTCTCTTTATAAAGAAAAGTTTCTCATTTTCTTTCCTTTAAATTTTTTTTTTTTTAATCCTAAGAAACTTTATAAGAGATGAACTATAGAAATGTTCTTAGGATTTTAAATCGCGAGTGCATAGTTTTCTTGGAAGAACCTAGGTCTCCTAAGGTAAGAATGAATAACTTTACCCGAGTCGCGTAGTTGGCATGGCAATTAAGAAAAATGATTATGAGTAATATTAAAATTTTGAAAAAGTGATATCCATATATTGTGTAATTTCAGGCAACTAAAAAAAATTCATGTATTTTTCTTCAAAAAAAAACTGGCGTATTTTTGGAAACTTTCTAGAAAAATAATACTTTTAATATTGAAAATTTTAAAAAGGATACCCAAGTGTTGTAAAAATCTATCAAATTTTTTGTTTGGTTATTAGATAGAAAACTATAAATAAAACAAATATTTTTCAAGTAACGAAAAAATTCATATATATTTTTCTGTCAGAAATAAAAAAAAAGTTGGTGTATTTTTCAGGTTTTTTCTCTATATATACTTTTATGATGTGAAATTATATGAATCAGTCATGAGTTTTTCATAACCATGTGGTCTTTCAGTTTTAGACATGCACTATGAAGAGGTTGGTGTTAAATACTTTTGATGAAAATGACTTCATTTGTATACATGTTTTGGAATAACAAGATTTATTCGTTTATATACTCTTGATTTTGTGTGATACTGTTATATAACAGAATTGTTCTCCAATCTTAATTTCTAGATTCTTCTATAAGCGTAAGGCTCTCAAATTCTCAATATGGACCTAAAAAAGAATGCATAATATCGACCTTTCTAAGAAGACGACAATAGTAATAAAAAAAAAAAAAACGGGTTCCTGGCGGGTTTGGGCATTGCCCGTTTGTGCAGAATTTGGTGGGCTTCAGTTGGTTTTGGGCAGTAACGGGCCGTGTACCAAAAAAAAACTTAGTAATTAGCATTGTTGTCGTTAGAACTTGTAAGTTTGTAAGTTGTAACATATCCGTGGTTTACCACAAAGAAACGCATATAATCAGATCGTAGTAAAGCATAATCGCAACATTAATTACTTGCCAAACATATGTAAGTTAGATTAGGCAAATATATATTTATGATAATTTTAGATTATGCAAATATCCTTACGAATAATCTATAGATCTTGGAGATCTTTAAAGAGAATTCGGCCAAAAAAACCCCCAACTTTTCATATTTTGCCAAAAACATCACGAACTTTTAACCTAGCCAAATAAACATTCAACTTTTGTTGACTTTCCAATATAATATCAAGCTTTTCGTTGACTTGCCAAATTAGACACGGCGCTAAAAATTTAGTAAACACCGTTTAAATAGTAAAACGACTTCGTATTGTGAAACGACAAAACGACGTCGTTTTACATTTTTTCGAAAATAAAAACATGTCTTCACCTGGGTTTGAACTCGCGATCTCTAGGTCTTTTAAAAGGGGGGTTTGCCACTAGCCTAAAGACATATTCATGTACATCTATATTTTACTTACTTATATTGAGTATTGAGTAAATATCCTAAAAAATCTCTTAAAACCTCAAAAAATCTTTAAAAATTCTGAAAATTTAAAACTAAAAATAAAAAATTAAAATAAAAAATTTCTGTAAAAACAAAAAATAAAAAAAAATCCAGAATTTTTTTATTTCATTTGTAATTTTTTATTTTAATTAAAAACATACACTTTTTTATTTCATTTGTAATTTTTTATTTTAATTAAATAAGAAACTTTTTTTTATTTCATTTCTAATTTTAATTTTAATTTTTCAGAATTTTTAAAGAATTTTGAGGTTTTAAGAGATTTTTTAGGATACTTACTCAATACTCAATATAACTAAGTAACATTTAGATGTACATGAATGTGTCTATAGGCCAGTGGCAAACCCTCCTTTTGAAAGATTTAGAGGTCGCGAGTTCAAACCTAGGTGAAGACATGTTTTTATTTTGAAAAAATGTAAAACGACGTCGTTTTGTCGTTTCACAATACGACGTCGTTTTACTATTCAAACGGCGTTTACTAAAATTTTAACGGCGTGTCTAATTTGGCAAGTCAGCGAAAAGTTTGATATTATATTGGAAAGTCAACAAAAATTGAGTGTTTATTTGGCTAGCTTAAAAGTTTGTGATGTTTTTGGCAAAATATGAAAAGTTGGAGGTTTTTTTGGCCGAATTCTCGATCTTTAAAATAGTTAACACAATATCTACTAACTTTTTTCTACCAAAAAAATAAAATATCTACTAATTTTTTTTTTTTTTTAAATAACTTTTAATTTGATATATTTACAAGGTATGCAATTAGAAAAACTTTGTAAATCTTAAAAGTTATAATAAAATTAGAATTTACATACTAATATAATCGCTCCACGCATAGTACATTATCGTTAAATTAAACGGTTTAAGTAACCGAATTAAACCGAATTAAATATTTGGATCCAATAATAATAAACAAAATATACTAAATATACCAATAATAATAAACAAAATAATGGTTTCATCATTAAAAGACTAAAAGATGATGAAGAACAGAAGAAAGAACAATGAGATTAAAGATTTGAAAGAAGCTTTTGATTTTTATAATTTGGATCGGTAACGGAAAGATCTCGGTGAACAAAATATACCAATAATAATAAACCAAATATACCCAATATACCAATAATAATAAACAAAATATACCAATAATAATAAACAAAATAATCGGATCCTAATAACCAGTTATTAATGCACCAGCGAGATACGGGGAGAGAGACGGTTAAGATCACATGGGATCATGGTCATGAATTGTGTAACCAATCCACACAAGATGCACATGATATCATATCAAACCATCTTTATAATCCAACTATATCAATAAATGTCAATTGAAACGTAATTATCATTCTTTTTATTAATCGATTAATTAGGTCATCTAACACTTCCCTAACAATTAGGTCAGAGCCATTAAAACAAGCAACAAGAAAGATTCTTCTAAACTTAAAAATTAAAAAAAGAACCTAGATCATAATTGCTTATTTACAAAACCAAAAAAAAACGACTAAATTCTTCAATATTCTATCTAAATCGATTATTCAAGATCCACCATTAATCATCATCTTCTTAAACTCTTCAAAATCAACACAACCATCACCATCAGAATCAACTTTACTAATCATCCTCTTACAATCTTGAATCGAACACTTTTCACCAAGATTCTTCATAACCGAGTGTAACTCATTAACCGAGATCCTTCCATTACGATCCAAATCATATAAATCAAACGCCTCTTTCAAATCTCTAATCTCATTGTTCTCTTCGCCATCATGTTTTAATTGAAAGAGAGCAACAAACTCATCAAGATCGATGAAACCATTACCGTCAAGATCAAACTCTTTCATCATTGCTTTAGTTTCTTCTTGTGAAGCGTTTGGAGAGAGAGCTCCGATCACGTCTTTAAGCTCATCGATTGAGATTTTCCCGTCGTTGTTCTTGTCGAAACGTTGGAACACTTTTTTGATGTCTTCCATTGAACCTAAGCAGTTTCTTGAAACGTTCTTCGACATGGTTTAGACTTTAGAGAGAATGAAAAAAGATTTTGTAAAATTGTGAGAAGTGAATGTGTTGGTTTGGTATAAATAGGGTTAATGGTGAAGTGACGTTTTTAACGCGGTTTTTAAAAGACGCGTGAAAGATTGCGTGAATAAAGAGTGTTGTTGAGAAGTTATTTTATTTTATTTTATTCTGATTTTAATACTTTACTTGTGTGTAATGTATACTCTCTTGTGGAAACTTATTTATTTCTATAGGATATGATCTTTTATATTTGATTGTTTTTTTTTGGGTTTTTTATAACTAACTACATAGATTATTCCGTGAGCTGGGATAAGCGGGGATTTAAAGAAAATGTTTTAATTATCTTAGAATTAATATAAATAATAAAGCTATATTTTATTTAATTTATAAATTTTTGTTGATAACATTAGCTAAATATGTTCTATATTATTCATACTAATTTTGATTTGTTTAATGACAAATAATAGTATTTTATTAATACTTCATTATATATCATCAGTTTTTCTATCAGTAGCAATTGAATATAAAACAAATTAAATAAATAAAAAGTTGTAAAAATTCAATATTTTCTATATTTTATTTACCAATTTATATAAATTTTAAAATAAGAAAATCTAGTTAGAGAATAGAAAATATACGTTTTCATTATAAAATTTTAAAGGAATAGGAAAAGTGCAAAAGCGTTTAAAACAAGCCAAACAAATATTAGGAAAAGTGGAAATCTAAAACCAAAAAAAGAAAGAAAGAAAGGAATGGATCTAGATAAATTAAAAAGAAAAGATATGGATACAAAATCGTGAGGTTATTAAAGAAATGGAAACAGAAGGAAAAAAAAAAAGTAAAAAACACACAAGGCCACGATTTGGGGAAGGGGAAAAAATAGGAAAGGAAAAAAGTATATTGTATTTGTGTCATTTTTATTTTAGAGATTCTTGAATAATTTAGGGAATCTCTATAAAAATAATAATAATAATAATTTAGGCAAACAATAAAACTTACAAAGATTTGTAATGATATGTGATGTAAATATAAGAAAATCAAATTTTGTTTTGTAAAGTTATTTCTTGTTAATATATAGTAGTAGATTATATTAAAGACACGTGAATGCTTCGACAAATGTTTGCACTTTGCAGTTTGCATAATAGAGAGGGATGTGAATCCTGATATCAATTAAAGCTCCAAATCATCAAAATAATCTAAGCATGCCACGAATAATCTCTGGACATATTGGTTTTACACTTTCATTTGTAATATGCTTTAATTTCTAGAAATTAATATTAAATTTATATCCGAAAAGTGTTGGGAAAACAATGTTATTTACAGAGCCTAATAGAGTTTTTCGTTCCTTCCTACTAGATTAAACAATGTTATTAATACAAATACTTTTAACCAAAAAAATTAATCACATTAATGTGATGCTTGATTAGTACTAGTAAGTAACACATGACGCGTGTAAAATATTTTATGTTGAAGCAAGTGTGACTAATCTATTTGTTGGCGTGTGGATGCATAAGTATAACTAATAAGTCCCTTTCTACACCTCTTATAAGTGACGGTTGGATGACAAATTATTAACGCATTTATTCTGTTAAATAAAATACTTAATGATTTGACCAAGAAAAAAAAAATAAAAAAAAATAATGAATTAGGTAGGTAACCATATTGTGAGAACTACCTAATTTGTAGTCCAATTGGTTGAGGACCTCAAGTGTTTTGCAGTAAAATTATGGTATGTAGAAAAATAACACCTATTTTTGTGTTTTTACCAAAAAAAGTCATTGACTCATTGTCATTCTTAAAAAAATGTTTATGGCCATTTAGTGCAATTATTCTAAATGAAAAAGATTGACTACTCCAATTATCCGGACTTACAAGTAAGGTTTTGATGATGCAGTTAGAATTCATATAAAACCTTTGTATGAAAATCAATAATATATGAGTATATGTATGACATTGTCTACTTATCTCATATATATAATTTTTTGTATTACGATTTCTATTTAGTCAACTTCCCTTTATTATAAAGAAAGGAAATGTTAATACGATAAGTTATATCATCTTCTTAGACCTTCTTACATTGGCTCTCTAGCAGACCATACGTCCCTTGATTGCAACCACATTTGTAAAGGGGTTTTTAAAAACTCTAGTATTTGACTAGGTCTGGACATAAAAACCGGAAACGAATAATCGAACCGAACCGAACCAAAAAAAAAGTTTCGGTTCGGTTATCAGTAAATATCTAAGTAGATCCCAACTACACTATCCACTGAATGTCAGATAATATCTGAACCGCACCGATATCTAATAAGTATCCGAATGGAACCGAAAATATACCAATCTTCTGCAAATCTACAACTAAACCCAATAAATTTTGGTATAACCTCTAACCTAACCTATTTTCGGTTCAATACATTTTTAACTCAGTATATTTTTATCAATTTTTGGGTATTTTGACCTAATAAATTTTGACTCAATACATTTTTATCAAAAACTTTCAGATATTTGGATATTTTGGTTATCTTTTAAGTACTGAATCAAACCGCACCCAATTGAAATTCAGTTATTTATCGATTCTCTTTCCAAGTATCCGAACCGAACCGAAAAATTCTTGGTTCCCTTATGGATTGTATGAGGCTGGAACCAAATAGCCGAAGAACTGAAAGAACCGTACTGAATGGAACCAAAGAACAGAATGCCCAGGCCCCAGGGTGAGTGAGTTCTTAGCTTTCCTTACCATATTTCGGGTTTCATAGGCTTTTTGCGACCACTCTAGTTACCAAGATCTAAACATGCCAAACACGAAATAAAAAAGACCCACAAAATCACAAATTCAGTCTGTTAAAACTTTAAGAAACTACTAGGCTCCAAGACACTAAAGGTCGAATCATTTTTTTTTTTTTGTAGATAGTAAAAGCCTAAAAGGTCATCAACACATCACCACTTTTATTCTTCATTTTCTTCATAGCATCATCACTTAGCCATCATAATCTTGACAAACTCCTCGTAGTTTATCTGACCATCTCCATCAACATCTGCTTCACGGATCATCTCCTCGACCTCTTCATCAGTCAGTTTCTCTCCGAGATTCGTCATGACATGGCGCAGCTCTGCAGCGGATATGAACCCGTTCTGGTCTTTGTCGAACACCCTGAAGGCTTCTTTCAGCTCTTCCTCTGAGTCTGTGTCCTTCATCTTCTTAGCCATTAGGTTTAGGAACTCAGGGAAATCAATGGTTCCGTTTCCATCTGCGTCAACCTCGTTGATCATGTCTTGTAGCTCAGCTTCTGTTGGGTTCTGCCCTAGTGACCGCATCACTGTTCCCAGCTCCTTTGTGGTGATGCAACCTTTTCAATCAGCAAAAGATAACTTTAGAGAACATGAATGAAACTAAGCCTTGTGATAAATATGTGTGTCAAACAAAACTTTTTAAGATACAAAAGCCAAGAAACAACCAAATACATGACCATCATCAATGGATGCCAGAAAAAGAACTAGAATCTGAGAATCTTTCATTATGGAAAGCTCATGATTGTTTGTTTCTCTTACGAAACTAAACATTATTGGAGAACTTAAAACCTGTGGCAAACATACCTCCTTGCAAGTAGATTCCATGACAAAATCAGATTGATATGCATTAGATATGAAACATGAATAAAACCAGTTCTTGTGATAAAACGTTTTTGAGCCAAAAAAGCCAACAAACAACCAAAATACATGACCATCAATGGGAATCTGAGAACCTTTTATTCTGAGGAAAACCATGATAGGTGCTAAAACTAAACAGTATCTGAGAACTTAAACCTGTGCCAATATATACCCTCCTTAAACTACGAAATAATAACAATTTGAGACTTGATTCAGAACAAGAATCGTAATAGAGTAACAGGAGACCTGATTTCTGCAATACAGCCAGTAGCATTGATTCAAATATTTTTCAATTTGGTATATCATCATTAGGCGAAAATTCAACGGATGAAGATGCAAAATACACCCAAAGATCACACGAATTTTGGTTATAAGCAACTGTTGAATCACAATCTCTGACCTAATTTTCACAATCACAAGCTCTGATTGAGGATCATTATTTAGATTTTAGTAGAACAAGGATCCTCAATCAGAGCTTCGAAGAAACATCAAAACCCCAAATCTATGCTAAGAGATGAAACAACATGACACAATCAAACGATTCAAATCAACAAAGAAGCAACAAAACCGTGAAGAATCAAAGGCAAAAAAACAATAACAAACCCACACGAATCACATAAATCAGAGATCGAATCCACCAAAACGCAGAGATTAGACCAAATCTAAAGCGTATCATAGAATCAGACTCAAAAAATTTCCAAATCTGAGGCCGATCGTAGAAAAAATCGGAAAATCGAGATCCGAAATGGTTTAAACTACGATCAAAGAGATTAAAAAGAGGAAGATGAGATTGAGATGAGAGACTAACCATCTCCATCTTTGTCGAAGAGGCTAAAAGCTTCCTTAAACTCAGAGATCTGTTCATCTGTTAGCTGATCCGCCATAGCTTCTTCTTCTTCTTCTTCTTCTTCTTCCCGTTTGTTTTGGTTTTCGTCGCTTCAGAGACGAAATGATTCGGAAGCTGTGAAAATATCTTAGCAACCGACAAAAACAATTATACGACAATCAGCAAAAGTTAAAAAACGAAATTAAATTAAAATAAAATTTGTTAATTGGGTTTAGTTAATCATGTAATTAGTAGGAAGCCCAAAGGCCTTTGGATACACTTTTTTATGGGCCTTTGGATACACTTTTTTTTTGGGCCTTTGGATACACTTTTGTTTGGGCCTTTGGATACACCTAAAACTAATTATTCCACATTGGTTAAATGAAGGTACCTATTAGCCTAGAAAACAAACAGGCTGAGAAAATGATTCAGGCCACTAATTTTTTAAAAAAATTTAAGATTCATCTATTTTTTTTTAAAATAACAGTTATTCCTTTTGGGGCCAATCAATGTTTTAAGGACACAATATTTGTGTATGTCTACATTAGTATGACATGTAGACATTAAAAGTAGATTTGTTAGCTAAACTAGCTAGGCAACACTATAAGATTTATGTTTTATCTTGAAAAAATCTGTAATTTTTTTTTAATATGTAATAAATAGTATTATCGGAAAAAGAAGAAAAAACTGAGTAACTAAAACTCAAAATCTTGCTATTCTAGATAAAATTCTTTTAACAAATTACACCTTTGGTTTTGGTCTAGAATCTTAGGTTTATAAAATGTTTTTCAATTGCTAAATTCATTAGCGCTAAATAAGATAAATAAACTGAAAAAAAAAAGAAAAAAAAAAGGAAGAGATTAAGTACTTCATCTAAACCAATTTTAAAAACATGTCATTAAGTTAATTAATAGTACTAATTAGCACTATAATTAAAGGCTCATAATTAAACTCTAATCCGTTTCTTTCAATTTAAATGAAAATGACCTTTCCGATCGCCTTGGGTTCCTCCGCTAGCTTTCTTCTCTGTCACTCTCACTCACTCTTCACCTTCCCCAACTTGAACGCATAAACAAAACTAGCGTTTCCAAAACGCATCTCTGCGTTTCCCGTTTGCGTTTTCCGACCATGGCTCTCCAAGCCACTACTACCTTCTGCTTCTCCGCCCCAAATCTCCGATCAACTCCGAACTCATTCTCTTCAAACCGTCGTATCTCAATCAAAGCCACTTCTTCTTCTTCTTCTTCAAGACTCTCCAATTCACGATCTAATCTCAAAGGTTAAATCTCAAACTCACATTTTGAATTTTGTTTTCCCAAATTCTCATAAAATTCTCAAAAATTAAAACAGAATTGTTCTTTAAACCATTGCTAGATCTATGCATGTCTTTAAATTCTAACAATTAATTAGTGTTGATGAATCATTAGTATCTGTTAAACGTAATTCAACTCTATGTGTGTTGTGGCTCTGTAATTTAATTTTATGTATATATTATAGTTTCATCATTACTAAAATCTTACATAATTGCATTTTTCTGAGAAATGATCAAATTGAAATACATTATCCTTAAGTATTATATGATCTTTGTATACGAAATTGTATTGAGTTAAAGTTGTTGAGAAAGAGATTTTGATTTGGTTTTAAAGGAAGAGCATTGTCTAGTGATGGTTCAATACAAGAGTCTCCTAATGTGGTCTGTTTCGGAGAAATGCTGATCGATTTTGTACCGACGACTAGCGGACTTTCATTAGCCGATGCACCGGCTTTTAAAAAGGCTCCAGGTGGTGCACCTGCTAATGTAGCTGTTGGTATTGCTAGGCTTGGTGGTTCATCAGCTTTTATTGGCAAGGTGATGGCTAAAAACTTTGTGTTCTTTGTTTGATTTGTTTTTATTTACGGATTGTAACGTTTTAAATTTTGTCTTTGTGCTTAGGTTGGTGAAGATGAGTTTGGTTATATGCTTGCGAATATTTTGAAAGATAATAATGTGAATAATGAAGGTATGCGGTTTGATCCTGGAGCTAGAACTGCTTTAGCTTTCGTGACTTTGACGAATGAAGGTGAAAGAGAGTTCATGTTCTATCGAAACCCGAGTGCTGATATGTTGTTAGAAGAATCTGAGCTTGATCTTGATTTGATTAAAAAGGTAAACTACGGAATTTCGATACACTGCAAAACATGTAGCATGCCATATGTTTGGTTTCAGTTTTCATTGTCTAACAAAAGTTTAACTGGTTTCCGCGTCTTCTCATTCCATTGCCCTTTGATCTTTTGGTAGGCTAAGATATTCCATTACGGTTCGATTAGTCTTATCACAGAACCGTGCAAGTCTGCTCACATTGCTGCAGCTAAGGCTGCTAAGGATGCTGGTGTTATTCTTTCGTATGATCCAAACCTTAGGCTTCCATTGTGGCCTTCTGCAGACAACGCTCGGGATGAGATTCTGAGCATTTGGGACACTGCTGATATTATAAAGGTTTTTTTTTGATATATGGATACATTTGAGTATATTATCTTTTCCTTTTTGTTCTTAACTGAAACTTGTTGTCTCTGTTTGATAAAAAAAATTTGAAGGTAAGCGAAGAGGAAATCGTCTTTCTAACAAAAGGAGAAGATCCATATGATGATAATGTTGTCCGCAAGTTGTTTCATCCTAAGTTGAAACTACTCCTTGTCACCGAAGGCCCTGAAGGTTGTCGGTACTACACCAAGGTGTGAAAAGTCCCTCTCTTCCTTTTGGTTTTGATACACTTGTCCAACTTAAAGCATATTATAATGAGACCTATGAATCCTTAGTCTTCATACTCAAGGTTTAATGGCAGTTTTTTACCGCAATGTGATATCATACCACCTAAATCTTTTCCAATTTACAGGACTTTAGCGGGAGAGTGCATGGATTGAAGGTGGATGTAGTGGACACGACAGGTGCCGGGGATGCATTTGTTGCGGGATTACTATCGCAACTAGCCAATGATCTCTCCTTGCTTCAGGTAACCTGTTTCATTAGTCATTTTAAACTAGACGTCGCAGATTTTAGCTTTGGTGAGTTGTTTAGAGAGCAGTTTGTGAGGGCTAGATTCAAAAGGCTGTCTCAGCAGTTAGTTTCATAAACGCATAAGCTGAAAAACCGAGTTGTTTGATTCAGGACGAAGAACGACTGAGAGAGGCTCTAATGTTTGCGAATGCATGCGGGGCCTTAACCGTGAAAGAAAGAGGCGCAATTCCAGCTCTTCCCACTAAAGAAGCTGTTCTTGAGGCTATACTCAAAGCTGTCGTGTAACATTCAAGAACACCACCAGTATGAGAAACATTTTGTTCGCAGCAGATTCGGTTTCCAGGAGTCTGTATTTTGTTGTTGTAACATAGTTGTTCAATGTACTCAATCCATTGTTTGTAATTCTAGTAGCTTTAGAGAGTTTTAAGCCTTTGAAAATACTTTTGAGCCAAGTTCTTGAATTCATCTTTTGATCCTTGTAATTGTAACTCTCGATTTGAATCAAAGAGAGATCTTGAAAATGAAAAACTATAGCCAAAGTGAATTGATAGGAGAAACTGTAAGCCAAATTACATTTATTAGATAAAAAATTAATTTTTTCTAGATCAAAAATATTTTTCTACTAGAGAACCTTCCTTGATGTATATATATTAATATATATATATTACAAGATTCAAAATGAAAACAAAACGCTTGAACAATTCCAAGAAGAAGTAGAAACTTTCTAGTCAAGAACAAGATAATATATGATATGATGTTTAGTTATTAATGTTTCTCCAGAATCCAATGGTAATGTAATTAAGGGATTGAACAAGCACCAATGAAACCTCTTCTTGATTTTATTGGCCGTGATGGACCTAAAGACACATTATGTATCGTACTGATCCAAGACAAGAAATCATCAGTATTCAGCTCAATGGAATTTAACTTAATTGTTTGCTTAAAACTATACTTTCTCAATGTATTAATTATTCATAATCTCTAAATGCTTGATTGTGAAAAGTTGGGACCAATTGAAGGTCTGATTGATTAAATCTTTGCATTACAGCTCCACGACTTGGTATTGCATTTTCGTTTTTGTTCAATATAGATCATACTATAAAACTCTTCATGTCAAACAGAAATTATAATAATCGAATATTCAACTTAAGTAAGTCTTCATATCATATTAAACAAAGAAGTGTCGCATCCTAATGTTCGAAAACCGTGTTATTCTATATATAAAAAATAAACTATGTTGTTGAATTTGAAATGTATTCTTGATTTTGTAGTCTTCGGTAACTTCATTTTTCTATAAGTACAACTTAAAAACTGACCAAAGAGGAGCAATGGCAATGAAGAGAACACAATTAGCTTCTTTTCTTCTAAGTTTGTTTCTTATACTTCTACCTCTATCCTTTCATGATCCAGTCACGGCGGCTAGAGTACTCCATTTCTACGGTCAGTATTTCTTTATTCCGATAAACTTGCTACACTAAAATTTTGTTTTAACTATTTTTAGAAAAAAAATAATTTGGAACTTTTAGTCATCCAAAAATGGATGCTTTATAATGTAAAATTTAACAACAACAACAAAATTGATATAAGTTTAGTTACTTTTTCGCCTTGAAGTTGTGATAATACTTTTGAGTTTTGAGTATTACATTTTATTTGATCTCATCTGATAATTGTCATTTTTACATATCCATTCTATGTATCAAGTTGGCACTCCGCCCTCTCTGACGTGTGGAACTGGTATCTATCATCACGTCGCCGGAGCAACGGAAGAGCCTTGTAGACATCCTTGAAACACCGTCTTCTGCAGATCCTTGAGTTGTCGTCAGCGATAACAAATTTCAAAAAAGATGAATCAAATATCAAATTCCCAAATGAAAGTTGGACAATAAAATTATAGAATAGTTTATGTCTTTCTATGTTCTAGCTACTCTTATGCAACTTTATTTGCGTACTATATTTGTGTTTGAATCATTTCTCGAGTTTTATTTGTGGGTTTTGGATTGTGAAAACTTGTTCGATCGGCCAGACAAGCTATTTTCAATTCCATTGCTATATCTAAAGTTGTGATTATATGGTGATATGGACCTATCACCATGTAAAAAGTTAAATCCAAGTATACACTTGAATCTTTTGCTACCCAATTTTTCGTCTTCTTTTCATGATTTATGACCAAACCGGAAGAATTGGCTCTCTCAATAGCCAAACCGGAATAATAAATTATAAACCGGGTTTCTCAATAAACATTTACATGATATCTACACTCTTAACATCATCTTCTTGTTTCTTTCTTACCACTTCTCTTGACTGTTACCTTCCCTACAAAAGATCATCGTCTTCAAATTCCGGTACACCGAGCATCGCAAGAGCAAAATGACTCTTCATCTCAGATTTTGTCCGTTGAAACTGCGGATAACAGTCCATTAAACCGGGAAGATTTGATTTTATCCGACTTGAAATCGTCCTTTTAAACTCTATCCCTTCACCACCTTTCAAGATCGAAAGAATTTCCATCATCCCCGGTCTATGGCACTCCTCATTAATCACACAGGCTGCAGCAGCTCGGATCATACGCTCCATCGAAGCCGATTTTTTACTTGTACATGTCAGCCTTGGATCAAGCAACTCCTCTATAGCTTCCATCCCTCTATGCAACAATGGTTTTGCCTACAAAAAACATAAAACCGAACCATTGATGCAAGAAGTGGTGAAACCGAAATGGTTATTAGACAAATGTACATGCTTTAAATTGCACTTGACCCATTCATGTTTTGTCATAAACCGTTTATAGTTTAAAGTGGTTAAACTTTATTTGAACCATAATTTGTAGCTCAACCAAGCTTGACCAAAACTCGAGTCACAAATTCGAATGAATGTATTGAGAAGCGTTTATCTCTTGGTTGGAAATTACTAAATTAGAATTGCCTTTCCAATTTTAGGAAAAAAATTTCTTGTGGAATTTAAGGTGCCACAACTACCAAAAGTCAATGGGTTGGTTTACTAGTAGTTTATCAAGAAAAGACAGAAAAAATAAGATAACACTTACCCAAACTACCAAATTTTCTTCACCAGATGGTCTTATTGCTTCAATTGGCTTCCGACCAGTTATTAGCTCAAGCAACACAACTCCAAATGCGTAAACATCGGTCTTGTCAGATATCTTGCCGTGTTGGAAATACTCTGGAGCCAAATAACTGCAAAATGTTTCCAAATTGTTGCGCACTAGTTTAGGTCCATAGGAAATTAGGAATGACTTCATGATCATCAAAAGGTTTTCAAGTTAGATACCCGAAAGTTCCTTTCACGGTTTTACAGAGGAACGGAACCGAAGGTGCAGCCGTCCAAGTCGCCAACCCAAAATCACACAACTGATCAAGAAAAACTCAAATGTTGAATACAGAAGACACTAATTATGCTGACAAGTTACCAAAAAGTAGTCCAACATCTCTTTACCTTTGATTTTTTGTTTGAAGAAAGAAGAATATTTGAAGGTTTGATATCTCTATGCACAACGCATTGCTCGGTGCCATTATGTAAATAGACTATGGCATCTGCAATTCCTAAAGCAACCTTGTACCTTGTTGACCAAGGCAAACACAAAGGGGTCTTCTTACTCTTTTTCTTCTTCTTATCTAATTCGAAAAGCGAGGAAAAACCCCGTCAATCTATGCACAACTTGCAATCCAATGATAAAGAAACAGAGGAGATATAGTAATTACCATGTAAAAAGCGTTCGAGGCTGCCACCAGAGACATACTTATACACCAAGAAAAGCCCTTGTTCGGGATCAATACAGAACCCTAGCAGAGGCACAACGTTAGGGCTATGAAGAGAGCTTGCAATCATCAACTCTCTGCAAAACGACTTTGGAGATTCTTTATCTTTCTTATCAAGTCTTTTGATGGCCACGGCCTTACGCCAAAATCCGATTCTTCCCTTAAATACATAGCTACAAGCTCCTCTTCCCAACACCCTCCCTAACCAATTTCAACACATAAAAAAATGGATTTAACATAACAAATTACTAAAAAAAACAAAGGACTTTTTGAAGGTTTAGGGTCTACGTTTTGAGAAATGGCGCGTGGCTGTGAGGAGTTCCTTGTAATTGAATCGGATCAAAGTACTGGCCACTGGAGAAATACTCTTCTCCAACGAAACAGCCTTAGACCAATTCATCTCATCCGTTGATTCTCCTGTCTCATTCTCCAGATTCACTAGCAGAACCGTCTCTGATCCTTCAGACACAAGAAAATTCCGATAAGACGAAGAAGGTTGCTCCTTTTTCATCTTCTCCAGCTCCACTTGCGAGCAAAGACTATACCTAAATGAAGACTGCAACGAATGTGGTTCTCTGTACATAAGCTTTGGCTCTGTCTCCTCCAGAAGCCAAGCTTTGTTGTCCTCACGGAGACTGGTTCGAGGAGGAAGTAAACAACCAAAACCCAAATCAAGAATCATTGTTTTCAAATGAGTTTTGCTTTCTGAATCGTTTTCTTGAAGATTTGTATTTGGGTTTCGTTGATGAACATAGAAACCCATTCTTTTTTTTTTTTCTCAAGAGATCTAAAGAAACAAAGAAGGCAGAGAGAAAGTTACAAGAACAAGAACTCTTTTAATTTTTGAAAAAAGAAAAAAAAAAGTTCAAGAAGATGATTAGATCGTCAATGCATTGTTGGTGTGATGATGTTTGAGCAAGAAAAAGAGTAGAGGAGGGAAATAATTGTGAACAAAATTAATTATTTTTGAATAATTGTTAGGATCACAGTTGGAGGATATAATTGGCCGGGTATAATTAATTATTTTGAAATATTGTTAGAGTGATTAATTCATATTTAATATAAGAAGATTAGTTGGTAAAGTTGTTTAATTGCTCAAAGAGACAAGACCAGAGCTCACGACCACAAATTAAGTTTCGTTTGTGTGAGAAATTGGAGATGTTGATGTATGTTTCTATCTAATTGGTTTCATACTTCGCTCTTCATGTGAGGAGTAAATGCATCTTCATAGAATCATAGCTATTCTACATCATAGTAATAGTGAAAGAGAGATGTCGATAAAGATATCAAAAAGCTTTATAGAAAGTAGAGTTAAGAAATCTTACTATTTAAAGTAAAGAATCATTTATTTTGAATAGAAAGACTATTTGCTTTACTCATCAACACTATATAAGACTAGAGTTTTAACTCTTTTCAACCAACCATCCACGTAGGAAGTAAAACAATTAAAACCCCAATAAAATTTTGATGATATAAAAATTTTAAACTCCAATCCTCTTGCTTATTGTTCTTTATATTTTCTTTGGTCTAAATCAAGCTTCAAACTCCATTTACTAAAAGGTTTACTTTCAAAGGAGATCTAAGAAAAATAAAATGCAATCCAAATGCGTCCTATATATACCTAAATACAAAGATAAAAAGACCAAAAACATAACGAAAGTACAAGACTTCAAAACGACTAAGAGCATACACAGCGGGATAACTTTGAGAATATATCTCAGGAAATTAAATTATTAAAATAAGGAAAGAAAAATAAATAAAAAAGAAGTTAACCCTCAGTTTCTCTCTATGTCTTTCTCCTCCTTTTTCACATTCATTTATTAGATTCTACTCAAACAACGCCACGTGACTCTCACCCTCACACCTGAGTGTGGGCGAAGACTCTGCTTCTGTATCCAACCGAAATATTTCATTATTTTCCTTTTTAAAAATACTAACACCCCACCCAAACATATACTACTATGTATGGTCTAAAAGCGAGCTCTATTAATTTGTTTGGATTTTTCTTTTGTTTCTCTTTAATCAAACAACAAAAGGAAAAGTCAAGATAAGCGGTGCCTCAGAGATTCATAAACCAAAATATTCAAACAAAGGTCCTCAGAAATGGCTTGATGTTGCACAAACAAAAACTTTACTCCAAATCCAAATTTCCTCTTGGGAACCAAACTGATACCTCACAATCAAACTAAATCAACTATTTGATATTCATTGACTTTTTAAGTGTAAAGGGTAATTGATCTAGTCTAGTCGGTTTGGTTAAACATTTTTTTTCTCAACGGTTAAACATGTTTTGATGCAGCGCAGGTGCAAGATTCGAGGACGAATCTTTCTTGGCCGGCGAGACCTGATGCAGCATGATATTTGGAAATATTCCAAATATCTATTGTTATTATCTTTTATTTAATTATTATTATTATTTAAGAATATTCTAGCTATTAGGGTTTTGAGCTTTTATTATAAATAACCTTATTAGGCCTCTTGTATTATGAAGTTGTTATTGAAATTATTAATCGAAAGATTTAAAGAGGTTTTTATAAACCATTGTGAAGAGTATTCACAAACCCTAAGAGCTTTTGCGAAAACCCTGAGAGGAGGACTCTCAAACCCTAGTTATCCGGGTATTCTCAGAATCAACGGATCTCTAGTTCTATCCCTAGAAGCTTCCGCTTCATCATGTTTTAAATGATTTTGATAGTATTATAATTCATGAGTATGTTTTTTTTTTTGTTAACTAATTTTGTATCGTATTTCACAGTTAAAATACGACTAGGCATCTTAAATAAATAATTTATTCCACTAATTAAGTTAAGACCCTTTTACACAATACATGCTGAATGAGTTTGGGCTTTTTAGATATTGCCATATGAAATTATATGTCTCGCAGATTTTGAGCCTTTGGGTTTGGTGGGTTTTGTTGTCCGTATTTTGTCGGTCTAAGGCTTTTTTAACCTCAAAAATTATTCTTATAACTACGTACATGCATGTTTGCTCTTCAACAAAATTGAAAATTAATAGATCTCTCTAGCTTTAGTAACTTTACTGCTTGATTTTGGAGAAATTTTTGAAAAAAATAAACATGAACACATCTCGGATTCGAGTTCCACTGACAACGAAGAAGAGAAGACTGTTTTAGCAAAGCTTAAAACTTTTGATCTAAGAAGATATTTTTTTTTTGTTAGTAATCTAAAAAGATATTAACGAAGACAAATTAAAATATAAAACAAGTTAATGTAATAGACAACTATATTATGAAGTATATTATGGAGTATATTACTCCTAAGTCGACGTGTCGGCTAGATAAATGAAAGTAAGAAGCAGCTTCATATGAAAAAATGTATCATCGAAACAAAAATAAACAATAAAAATGAATCATCGAAACAATTGATAATATTAAAATTGATCATATATATGGGAATCAAAAAGACGTGTAGATTAGCGGAAGATACGGCGATGCTTTTGCTTCAATGTTTTTTTGGCTTCTCTTAATTAATAAATATTTTGGGGTTATAAAGTCTGAGTCCATTAATTTCACCTTACTGCCAGCTAACAATCCCGATGAGTTACTCATAAATATTGTAATACACACTTTAATTTAATTCATTCATTTTATATATCACTCAAAAAGATAATGATGTATAATATGATGATATGAGATCCATAATTTTCCCTTTTCTTTGCTAAATTTTAAAAATGAATTCCTAAATTTACAGTGCTGATCATGTGTTTTTTTTTACAGCGCCAAATTAATTACCAAAACTATGTACAATGAAAATAACTTATTGATGATTTTTTTCATACCATTCTAGTGGTTTAAGTTTCGAGTATTGTTATCTTATAGCATATTTACAATAAATACATAAACAACTAAATTGTAGACTTGAAATTCTTTGATTTTGTTTCATTTGTGTTTAACAATTTAAAATTGAAAAATAATTAATGAAAACTGAGTAGTTCTTACTACGGTTTTGAAAAGCAAATTAAAATTCAAAATTGCTAAATGTTAAATTTAAAACTTATTTTACATTATTTAATAAACTAAAAATATGAATAGTTTTATTGGTTAAAAAAAATGTGGTAGATTTTACAATACTAAAGCTATACTTCTTTGTTTTTGGTTAAGAACTTGTGTATCAACTATGATTTCAAATAATGATTCCACGCTGAGAAAATAATGGAATAGGCGCAAAGAACATAACGAACCATACTTAGGTTCACCCTTGAGGTGAACCATACTTAGGTTCACCCCTGAGGTAAACTTTTAAATTCACCCAACAGATTATAGCCAATCGTTTTGGCATGTCATTACTAATATTAGAGAATTAACAAAAAAATAATAAATAAAAGAAACAGAATTAAAAAAACAAAAAGAAAAATCGACGTATCATAACCTAAACGCCGTCGACAGTGAACACAGTTCTTCTACTTCATCTTCTTCGTTAGCCAAAATCAATTTCCATCGATTTTAACTAAACCCTAATCACTCATTTGTCAACCCAAACCGATATCTAATTTCGTTTTAATTATAAAATCTAAACCCTAACCACTTATTTGTCAACCCAAACCGATATCTAATTTCGTTTTAATTGTAAAATCTAAACCCTGACCACTCATTTGTCAACCCAAACCGATATCTAATTTCGTTTTAATTGTAAAATATAAACCCTAACCACTCATTTGTCAACCCAAACCGATATCTAATTTCGTTTTAATTGTAAAATCTAAATCCTAACCACTCATTTGTCAACTCAAACCGATATCTAATTTCGTTTTAATTGTAAAATCTAAACCCTAACCACTCATTTGTCGACGACGTTAAGGTTATGATAGGTCGATTTTTCTTTTTGTTTTTTTAATTCTGTTTCTTTTTTTAAAAATTTTGTTTTAATTCTCTAGTATTAGTAATGACATGGCAAAACGATTGGGTATAATCTGTTGGGTGAATTTAAAGGTTGACCCTAGGAGTGAACCTAAGTATTTTCCGAACATAACCAATGCAGTTAGTACGAAATTGAAGAACTCAAGAACATGTGGAAGTATCATAAAACATGTAAAGTTTAAAAGTTATCGTAACTACAAATTTTAGCTATCTTTTGTGATAATCTAGTAAGTATGATAAAACATGTTAAGTTTTCAAATATATACTTTATTAGAATGAACAAATTAACTATTCATCTATCAAAAAATAATTGTCATTATCTGCAAGTATATATCATAACAAAAAAAAAAGGATTAATCTTGAAAGAACAGAGAAATGTGAGAGTCCATACACAAAGTATAAATTCATAAGAAGGATTGAGACAATGACTACAAAATAACAAACACTTTTAGTAACCGCAGGGAACTATATGTTTTAGGCATGCTAGTCCAATATTGCAATTTAAGGAATATGTACATCACTGCATAAAATATGTCTAGGTAGAATTCTATGCATTCAATTCGAAGCTTCAAACTGATAAGATTAAAAAACTGACGATAAATATTGAGTTTGATTTAATGCCAGCTTCTTTTTCTAATCACTCAATAAATTTAAAAATTCTTAAAAAATCTTAAGAATACGTCACCAGCTTAAATAAAATATTAGACATAACCGCTTATATAAACCTTTATCATAACATAACTAACTACAGAAAAAAAACATTGTCTCTCTTTGCTTACCAATAGACAACCTTAAAGCCACTTCTCATCAAGAAGAAACACAAAAGCCCTAAAAAAAACAAAAACACTCATAAATCTTATTTAGTGTCTAATGGCACTCGTTAATGACCATCCCAATGAGCCTAATTACATGGCAACGCAAAATTCCTCCTCTTCTGAAGATCTCTCCTCACCAGGATTGGATCAGCCAGAAGCAACTTATGTAGGAGGAGGAGGAGGAGGATCAGCAGCTTCGGCTTCGAGCAGTAGCACGATGAATTCAGATCATCAACAACAACATCAAGGGTTTGTGTTTTACCCATCTGGTGAAGATCATCATCACAACTCTTTGATGGATTTCAATGGATCATCATTCCTTAACTTTGATCATCACGAGAGCTTTCCTCCTCCAGCCATAAGCTGTGGTGGTAGTAGCGGTGGCGGGGGCGGTTTCTCCTTCTTGGAGGGCAATAATATGAGCTATGGCTTCACAAATTGGAATCATCAACATCATATGGATGTTATTAGCCCTAGATCCACCGAAACTCCTCAAGGTCAAAAGGACTGGTTATACTCTGATTCAACTGTTGTAACAACTGGTTCTAGACATGAGTCTATGTCGCCTAAATCCGCTGGAAACAAACGTTCTCACACGGTAATCACAAACGTCAAAGACTTTACTTTGTGAATCTTTTTCATATAAGAGATTAAATATGAAAGATCGATAATATATGATATATGTTACATTGTTACTAATTTGAATTATGGATATATAGGGAGAGAGCACTCAACCATCGAAGAAACCGAGTAGCGGCGTGACCGGGAAGGCCAAGCCTAAGCCAACAACTTCACCCAAAGACCCACAAAGCCTAGCAGCCAAGGTTTGCATTCTTGAAATTTAGTAATTTACATTTATTAATTAAAATAAAACTCAATCTTTTAACTCATATTTTTGTATATGTTTTATTTTGTTCAGAATCGAAGAGAAAGGATAAGTGAACGTCTCAAGATATTACAAGAACTGGTTCCCAATGGCACCAAGGTAGATACACAACACATCCGTTTGATTATTTATACCAAATTTATGAAATTAAAAAAAAAAAATTATTATGATATTTATATGTGTTATTTCATTAATTCTTCCAGGTTGATTTGGTGACGATGCTAGAGAAAGCTATTAGTTATGTAAAGTTTCTTCAAGTACAAGTTAAGGTATATTAATTATGACAAACATCCCTCAATTTTTCTTATCACAAGATTGATTTATCATTTATATATAAACATATTTAGTGTACTGTAACTTACATATATTGATATAATCTAATGTTTTTTAGGTACTTGCGACCGATGAGTTTTGGCCGGCGCAAGGAGGAAAAGCTCCTGACATTTCTCAAGTTAAAGACGCCATTGATGCCATCCTCTCGTCATCACAACGAGACAGAATCACCAATTAATGAAGATTTTAATCATTAATTAATTACTGAACATTAATTACGTACGTTGTAATAATATCGGGGAAAACAATGATTCTCTCGATTAAATCTCACGTAAATTTTAAAATATGATCCAAAGACTATGTAACGTCAGATTATGTGAAAATCAAGAAGTTCTTAATGCATCAATAACGAAGAGAAGACGAGAGACATTGAATTCACCGATGATCAGTCAGATAAGGGTTCACACGAGGATGGAATCTTTAAATAGTAAATAAGTAATACTATATATAAAAATATTTACCCTTTTTCTTTTCTTTTCTTTATTGTATTTTGTGTGTTTAGTCTATGGAATACAGATCTTGTAATGGAATTTAAACTCCAAGCAATGAGTAATAAAATTCTGCACTTTTGGAGTTTTCTTGAGCTTTCACTTTCGGAGAATCTATCTGTTTTGTCACCTTTCTAATCTATTTGAACTTTGGTTTTAGTAAGGCTCTTGAAAAGCTCTTGAGCGACATACTTATGTATATAAAACTCTCCGAAAGTTTTTTTTTTTTTTTGATAAAACAAAATTTCTCCAAACGTTCGTCACATCTATACATTTATTTTGTTAAAATTTTTGTCACACATATTATAGGGTCCTATATTATAATGCAAAGCTTGTTTCAAATTCTCAGCTTGAATGGTTAAAACACATGGTAGATACTCTAATAAAATGTACAACAATATCAATATATAAATGTACGTATTACATATAAAATCTATTAAAGATAACTTAAGCTTGAAAAAAGTTAAAACAAATTTTTTTTATTGGTTTATAATGATAAAAAATTCTAACAAATGAAACAAAAAAAGATTGATTTATAGAAAATCACCCTAAAATCATAAATACAAAAAAAACTTTTTTTTTTTTGATAAAATACAACAAAACTTATAAACTACAAAAGTAGTATTTTAGGTTAAAACATAACCTGGTTGCTTAGCTACTAACTTTCTATATGATAATTAAGTAAACTATTTTACTTCAATAGTATATATACGAACATTTTACAAGAATTATTTTCTCATTCTTCTGATTCATTACATGAAAGCAGGTGTAAAGGATATAAGTTCCGTCACTGTAGAATAACAAAATGAATAACAAAATTTGTATGTCATGCATATGCACCATTTTTCCGTTGCAGGTTTTTCATTTGATTTTGTTGTTGTAAAATTATTTTGTTTGTGTTCGATTTTTTATCTAAATTTTAAACTTAAAAGATTAAAGTGAAAATATAATTACTTTTAACCCGAAAGTTAGCTGGTAGATAACAATTCAACCAAAAGTTGAATTATATGAAAATCAATAATTTAGTGGCAAAGTTACTTAACATGCAGAATAGCATATCTTGAAACAATTATAGTATAACCATATACACTGATACACAATTACACATCAGCACCTTTATTGTAGAATAATTATTTTCAAACTAAGTTTAAAAATATATTTATTGATTGGACGACATACCTAAGATCTCGATTTAGCTGCCGAGGTCATCATGTGTCCTTTGGGAAAGATTAGGGATACGTGTTCGTTTAAATTATTTACATTTTTTCATTTGAGATGATATTTAAATGTAAGTCCAACATTATTAAATTAATTAACTACATGATTAGCCACATGGATGATCCCACTTTAAGCGCTGTACTTGTATTTATGTACTTGCGAGCTTCATTTAACTCAATAAGACAAACGAAGTTATTGGAAGTTCAATAATTTATTTGTTTGATAATCCATTACATGATTCCATATATATCTTACTAAACTGTCATTGTGTAGACAAGTGAATTATTTTAAATGAACCAAATTTCAATTCAATTTATTTTCAGAAGTTTTGTAAGAAATTTATTTGTATGTTATCATATTGCTAAATGAGCTATAAAAATTAAAAAAAAAACAAATAATTCAATTATATCACCTTTTAAATGTTATGCTCTAAATTTTTATATTGAATTTAGGTTAACAAAACATACATGAACTAACAAAAATCACAAACAAATCAACAATAAATAAATTAAAGTATATTTACATTAGTTAAAATAATAACAAGCTCGAAAATAAATAAAAGTATATTGCAATTTATGGTCCATCATTAAGGTGGATACAGAAAAAACTTCTAGACTTTAGTGGTAAGCTAACTTTAGTTTTTAAAGATCGAGCTGCATAATATCGCACTGATACATAATTTATACACCGTTTTTTTTTTTTTTTTTGTTAAAGAAGTTTCTTATTTTGCACTTAGATAACTCAATTATAAACTAATAATTTTATAAGAATCTAATTATTACGTTATTAATTTATCAAGTTTGAGGATATACCTTTGGGGATTCTCCTTATATTATGGTTAATAATCCGGTAATACCCTTCTTTATTGTTTGGTTGTCTCCATAATTAGGAACATGAAATTTCAAAACTTTCATTGTTTACTCGATAATTATTTGCAGTATTATAAGCACTTTACTCGATAATATCGTTTTATAAAAGTATATAGTAATGAACTTTTATAATATGGGTGATGTAATATGACAAGCTTTATGTTGTCATGACAGTTGTTCCATGAATGATTTCGTTAGCCATTAATTAGGTTGACTAAAGACGAGTGTTGCAATTTGCTCAAAATATAGACTTTGTGAAAGGGTCTTAATTTTTGTCTCATTGATAAATTAATTGAAGCATCATTTACATATTTGTTTGGCATCGATCAATGAGTATATATGTTGCCTGAGTCTAATTCTCTTTCTTTTCAAAGTTAATAAAATAAAGAGCATTTGATTTTTTCAAAAGTTACTGCAAAGATAGGACTTCTTATCATTTTAATGCATTTTAAACAGCTTTGCAAGAAAATAATATTTTGGGTTTAAAAAACATTTTTTTAGGGTTTAAAAAAACTTTTTTTAGGGTTTAAAAAATGTTTTTTTAAAAAAAAAAATAAAGAAAAAGTCCCAAATTCCATAATAAATCTTTAAATGTATCTTTTTTTTTTTTGTGCAAACTCTTTAAATGTATCTATTTCTATAATGCTCCTACAAAAAAGTGCTTTCCAAAAAAAAAAAAAAAAAACTCTTATGAGAAAAGTATCAAATTTTATAGAATTTTATCTTTTTCACGTTTTAGTTTCATGCTTTCTACTGTTAATCGTTATCTAATTTACATAAATTTTACTCAAAAATTGGTTGATTGAACTACAATTAAATAAAAATTTATATTTTTTCATTTCATTATAAATAATTTGTATTTCTTGTGTGGCAATTATAAGTGTCGATATTGAAGTTTTTAGCTTTTCAAAGGAAGTGAATCTCGTACCGATTTTACATAATAACTCATCCGTGAATATGATTATGTATATATATATGCTCTACTCTTATCTTTTCCCAATTTAAATTTTCCATGTAATATCAAAATAAAATCTAATAATTTTAAAAATAGTTAGAACATCATTTAGAACATCTTCTAACATGGCTAAATGATGGCAGACCAATAATATTTTATCTGTGATATATACTATATTTAGGCAAAGAAAAGAAGATATACTATAACATAACAAAGAAATAGTTACTAAAATACCAATAAGGCAATAACTAGTATTGAATTCATAGAGGTAAATTAAATAAAGATAAAAATGCACATGTTAGACTTATTGTCATTATATGAAAGGAGTTGAAAACTGTACCTCCTCAAGTCGACAAGTCGTATCCTACATATCGAATCACATACAATGTGTCATTAAGAGAATGGCAGGCTGGATTTTGTTATCATAAAGTATGTTTATTGAATGAACAATTATGATTATTAATACAGGAGGATCCACGTGCACATAGATTTGATTAATACAACGTGAGATTTGGATAAATAAAAAGTATTCTTTTTCTTTTTCTAATCTCAGTTCTTGTTGTCATTCTTATCTTTGTTTTGGCTTCCTAATTCGTTTATTTTAGTGATAAGAAAAAGAAAAAGAAAAAACTAAACATTGGTGACCAAAAAAAAAAAAAAAACTAAACATAAACTTTATCTTATCAGCTTGATGTGGATTATTAAGCTTGGTATTTTTTGTGGGCTTATCAATTAATTTTCGGACACTAATCTTTATGCAATAAATACGTACATTTGACCACAAATTTAATGAATATACTCAAGATTAACCATGTCACATTAATCCGAAGCTTAAAAGTCATTAGACGAGTTTGTTAATCTCTAAATTAAAACTAAGAGGGGACCATTATGTATAATTAGTATGGTTTCAAGTGTATAAAATTAGATTCACATGGCTAATCACAACAATTATAGTGTATAATGATAGTCTCGATTAATGTGAATGGTCCAAACATTTTTATATCTTTCTGTAGTTATTGTCATTAAGATCATTTATAGTTCCCGATTCCATTTAAATAGATTACTCATCTTCTCTACTTATACCTGTTTCCGCATAATTGCATCTTTTAAAATTGAAAATTTTCTTGTATGATTTTGATTTCTGATTCTACAAAAATATATAACCCGCTGTTCAACAGATTCGATCTAGTGATCCGAAAAAGATATAATTCTGATTCACTGCAATTAGGTTAAAAAAAAAAAAACATTCACTAAATTTAATACTAGTTCAACTTGGCATTTATCATTTTAGACAACACGCATTGGTTACTCAAGTTGACCTTTCTAAGTCACTCTTTCGACCAATAGAAAACGTTGGAAAATATACTACTTGGTTAATAATCACAATAATATTCAAGTAGGTTTCTAGAATGAGTCCCTCAATGATGGGAATCTCTATCCTTACAAACCTGCAATTGGAAAGAAATTAATTTTTAGTAATTTTTTTTGGTAAAAGAAATTTTTAGTTATGTTAATGTATCCTACATCATAACACTAGAAGTCTAGAAGCTACTACATTTGAAAAAGGTTGAAACTAATCACTAAGTAGGCTCATTCTATTGCTACTATATTGTTTTTAAATAGTAAAATATCCTATATATATGTATAGATTTGTACGTATTCATTTTTCTCAAAATTGAATTTATACATAGTAATTCAAGAAATATAGGCATATACTAGAAAACTAGTATATATAGAAAAATGGAAGAGAAATAGCAAAGGAAAAATGAGCATTTGGACATTTTCTCCGTTAATTGAAGTGAAACACAATATTTAATACGTAAAAATAAAAAATAAAGTTCAAAATAATCAATCTATGATTATTTTATGTTATAGATATGCTATTTAGATTTAAGATCAAAATTTGAATTTTTCAATCATGTTGGTACATTATCTTGAATCTTGATATTTTTACTTTGGGTGGGGGTGTCCTAATTATATATTTTTAAAAAAGAAAACAGAGGCCAAATTGTTTATGTGTAATCTATATTTCTCATTCCATAACTTGAAGGGTGATGACGAAGGGAATGCATAATATTTGTATATAGGCAATATGTCTAAGAATTGAACAAGATCGCCGAAATTTAGGTGTAGGTCTAAGACAACGTGGCTAGCAAAACTCTTATGGGAATCAATGACAGACATGTGGTTTGTCTTTTTCTGGCTAATTAACACTTGCGCGTGGACCAACAAAATCTTTCTCAGCCTTCTTTTCTTTTACGAGTCAGGGCGGCTCAACAGTAGCCAAAAAACAAATGAATGTTCACTAGTTGAAATTATGACTTCTAACTACATTGTTAATTTTTAATATATATATATATATATATGTATATATATCTTGGACTCTACATACATCAATCTTTCTAATTATGAATATAACGGATATAAGTATTTATTAAACATTCAAAACATATTAGTCCACTAGTGATCAGATTTTAGGCGAAGTAATAAGTTTTTATTTGGAATAGTACAGAAGAAGAAAAAAAACTTTATCCGTAACATTCAGAAAAAAAGATGTTTATATATCCATATCGAACAACTTTTATTTTTGATAATTACATCAAACATTTTGCAATCTTTACAAAGAAAAATATTAAATTTGTTGTAGATTGTTATACGTCATAAAACCGAAGAATACATCGGTCTAAATATTCAAAAATACTGATTTTGTACTTGTCAGAGGAATTCTTTTAGATACCATCATTTAAGTTTTATTAATAACATTAGTGAATTTTTCTATATAATATAAAACTATTTAAGCTTAAAAAACCTTATGAACTAATTGATATATTCGTATATACTTTATTCTTGTTCTTCCTTGCTTGGTAGAGACTATAGTGCAACAGATATTCGGAAATGCGACGTTGGTATGGAATAGGACAAATAAATACTTTTTAATATATGGACTTTGAATTTTTTGTTTCTTTTGATAAAAGGCTTTCAAAGACTCTGGATTTTAGTGTATACATTCCGTAATTAGTTCAATGTATCTATTACAAGAACTACGTGATCCCATGCATATATATATATATATATATATCCATCTACATAATTTATATATAAATGTTTACCCTCAATGTGAGAGATCGATGTCAAGGGAGACAGATAAACACGTACAAGTTCGTAAAAGAGGCTATATACGTGCACATGGACTATCCCATATAAACCGGACTTAATACTTCACTTCAAATGCATCTACCCATTATACATTATATATAATATACCTTCAAAAAAAAAAAAAAAAAATTATACCTTCATTAATTTGATTGTATGAATAAATTAGTAACACACAACAAGTGACTAATAGTAATTTAATTTGCCTTTTTATCCAGTGTAAATGAATTTCAACCTTAACAAGCATGATGCTATTTGTGAAGAATGCAACACTTAGACGAACACGAAATTGTAACTAATGTTTTGTTTTGAATGTATTCGTGTAATGATGCATTGCAAAATGCCGTAGATTAAACAAGAGAGAGGCATGTACTCTGCTGAACCGAACCCTCTCTATAAAATTCAATTATTTTAGACATTTTTTCTAGTAAAAAGTAATTAAAGACTTAATTAGATCGAGATAACCTTGATAGATGGAACTAACAAATAAATAATATATGAAGCTTTCTAAAAAAAACAAATAATATATGAGAGAAAAAAAAAAATTAAACGTTCAAATCAACATAACAGTGTGAAACATGCATGCACAATATCTTTAGAAGAGATTTTATTTGTTTATATTGGCCTTAATTTGAAATCTATGCATGTGTGTCTTAAGAATTTTAAGTACTTCGGGTGTGTACTTTCGCTTCATTAGTTATTTATTATGTGCAATGTAATATTTTACTACAAAAATTTAAGTACTTGTCTAATACTCTAATCTTTTTCTTTTTATATACGGCTAACCTCTAGATAAGGGATTTGTAGTTTGAATGCATCTGATCCCAAATTATATAAATAAAAATGAAAACTTACTGCTATAATTTCTGAAAGTAGATCTACAGATGAGAAGAAGTTATTTAATTCTAAAAAAAAAATGGTTATTTAATTCATATAAAAGTATAGATGCTTGAATAACTTGATTTCTTTCTGCTTAAATATTTAAGAACATATTTGTCCGCTAAAGAGAATATTTATCTAAGCAATGCATGACCAAAGTATGGATTTATGGTAGACATTCGCATGGATTTAATTTTTTCTTGTCATTTTAATTATCCAAATAAAAGTACAAATGAAATGAAATAAAGCTATGCATAGGAGGTAAGACAGTTATTGTGAAGAATCATTTTCGTCTAAATTATACTCAACTCAATTGGTAATGAACAAATTGGCTCATGTACTTTATAGATTAGTGTTGGTTTATTTTCATTAGTTGATGTATGATCCCTAACATTTTATTACATCACTAATTTCTTCCAATAAGTTATTGCGAAAATTTAAGTTGTGGTTTCTGTTGATCATCTATCATTTATATTTGAGGCATCACCATTTTTTTTTTACACCATGAAACAGAACTATTCACAGCCTATGGTTACAATCTGAAATTGATGTTAAGGTTTGAGTACGAAATCGTGAATGAAAAATTATGCAAGTAAGTTAAATATCGCGAAAAATCGAAATTTATGATCTCCGTTCTAGATCACCCGAGTTATATATATAATAAAAAAAAAAAGTTTATCGGGCCTTGGTAAAATTCACAAAACATTAAACCTATAGTTCCTGATGATTTATTGGGCCGAATTTCTCAATCTTAGCCCATATCAATCAACAAAACAAATCTTTTTTTTATCAACATTTGGGTCACAACTAGCCGGCCCATTAGCCTAATTCCTACTAATTGTAGGGTCGGGAATTCGATCCCTGGTGTGATGGTGTCTGTCTTCTGTGAACTTGCCACTAGACCAAGATCACTTCACCAACAAAACAAATCCTTTGGATAAGAATTAGAAAATAAAATCGTAAACTTCCTTCTTCTTTTTTTGGGCAAAAAACTTCCTTCTTCTTAAGATTATGGAAACTCGGAAATACCACTTTCCTTATTCGGTCCCAGTCACTTCTTATTTCTTAATATCAAAAGAATCAAAAGTTGTCAAATATGGACCCAAACACCAAGAATCAAGCCCATCCACCAATGACTTGATCATGATAAAGAGGATAATCATAAACTCAGCCAAACCCATGTGATAGGCCCCAACCATGATGTTCATCACTTCTGGTTCAAAATTCTAGTATGGACGGTGAAAATTGTATAAATGGTTCATCGTGACATAATATCTTTTTCCCATAGTCGTTTGTCTATCAAATTTAAGTCAATAATATGTATTTAAATATGATCAATAAGATATATACATTATGGCGCTTGGGTAAGTCAATATTACGCTTCGCTTATAGCCTAAATCTAGTGGGAGGGTGGTGCACCTAAAGCACTTAAAGCCACATCTTTCCTCTTTTTTAAATGGCGAAAGAGAAGATCGATTTTTCCACCCATAAAAAGGCTAAGAGAGTTGATATGTTAATGATACATAGATCCAATAGTTTATAGGAAAATGACAAAAATAATATTCTTTTACCACGAAAATGTTATATGATTATAGTTTTGGAATGTTTTAGTAGATAACTAAACATTGTTGACAAAAAAACAAAAAAAGGGAAAAATATTATGAACATGATCTAATTGGGAAACTAGGGTATTTTGGTTTCTACCCGCATCGCTACCTAATTTTACAAACTCACTAAAAGTCATACTGGGAAGAAAAAAGTGTACTAGTGAAATTCAGTAGTTGTGTGGATGTGTTGTTAGCCAAGTGACTGGCTAAAAGTTACAATTTTCTACGTCATGCATGATGCTTAAATTCTTGTATATATATTGTGAATTTGAGTAGTCATGCATGGTAACATTTTACTATTACGAATCTGTGATACAACGCGTACCGTTTCATGTGTAGCTAATTAGTGAAGCGGTAAAGAGATGGTTGTAAGAAAAAGGCTACGTACAGCAGTTGACGGTTTAATCATTTTGTTACGGTAAAAATAATTCTTTTATTAATTCATAATTTATATATTAATTGTATATTGAAATATAAGTTAATAGATAATCTTTTTATTTTAATGTCAAACAATGAACAAATATTTATGATTATAGTTTTTCTATTTTAAAAAGAAAATTTAACATATTACCATCTCTCACTAATCGAAATATAATTTGAACCATCATTTTTTAACGTACCACAATCTTTTACTACTATTTATTTATCTTTTCCGTTTTTAACCATACCGTCATCACTTATTTCTATTTTACTATCAAACATCTTATCCAGTTTGGATCAATAATCAGAGCCACAATGGATTTGCATGCGTTTAGTGGACTGCCCAAAACTTTTTACTTTATAAAGTTGCTACTAAAGGCAATACCACTTTAGTTTTTTCTTCAGATTCAACCCAATCGTTTTTTTTTTTTTTTGAGCAACTAGAACCCAATCGTTTTGGAAATACATTTTATTCTAAAAAAGTTGATTGCATAAATAATAATGATCATCGTTGATTATTTGGTAACTGGTAGGGTAGGCACCCAACCATGTCCATTAGCTCCTATAAATTTTCTTAAAGCTAAAGTATGAAAAGACTTGTTAATGAAAAGCAAAACAAACAGTTCTAAATTATCTCTAGTTGCTATTATATAAAAGATATATACACAAAAAAGATAATGAGTCCTACCACAATATATATATATATATATATATACATAAGAAAATAATTAAAAAGTTTATTTTTTCTTTAAAGAGAGAATATGTCGTCGAATTGATGATTTATTTTCCACTTCTGCTCCATAGAACAGGAAGCTCCCGTCCACCTTCTCCGGCGAAACTCACCTGCTTCTGCACATGTTCAATTTAATATAATTAATTCTTTGACTCTTAATTAATTTGCACAAAAAAAGAAAAGTTTATGATTAACCAAATAAACCGACAAAATATTTTGATGATCAAGAGTTTAAGTGACCAAGTCTAAGCATATCCTTCAACAATGTAATATTTAGTTTTGGTTTTATTGATCATTGGTATAATGATATACATTTAAGTGACCAAGTCTAAGCATATCCTTCAACAATGTAATATTTAGTTTTGGTTTTATTGATCATTGGTATAATGATATACATTTAAGTGACCAAGTCTAAGCATATCCTTCAACAATGTAATATTTAGTTTTGGTTTTATTGAAAATGTAATAGTTATGTAAGAGTAATTAAGACGCACACAATTTCAAGATATGTGAATCCATTTTGCGAGTTTTTTTTTTTTTTTTTTTTGTCAATCCGATTGTAAGTCCACTCCTGCCCCGATAAATGTTTGACTTATGTGAAGTTCATTATATATTAACAAGCATCTATATATATTACGTACGTCATATTCACGTATTTAGGTGACGTAAATAGATAATTTACATATACTCTAATTGCATATAGCTAGTGCCTAGTGGTTATATAAATAATTAATTTACTCTAATCAAATGCTAAAGCAATGCCGAAAATTAAATTATGTTTCTTGTCTTCTACATCAATTTAGGAAATCTACTCCAATAAACTAAAACTTAAACTAGTTGCTTAATTTCCGGGTATTTATATCCCCATAAGTGATAGTTGACATTAGTTTATTTTATTCCATTTCGTGTTGCTTATTATACCAATTCTATAGATTCTAGGTTACATAAATGGGCAAAAAAAAATATTGAAAAATGGTAAATAAAACTTATAAAAGAAACAAGTATTTTCTAGCAGGTTAAACAAAGAAAATACTTTTATATATTCAAACGAAATTGTGTGATTTTATGAAATAACATGACAATTAGTAAAATAATATGTTATTGCGTGAAATAGCAAATGTGTATCATAAATAAATATACACAAATGCGAATTTTTTTTAATAAAATATTGTGATATTAGATAGAATATTATTTTACTTGTAATCAATAATAAGATTATTTACCTAAAAACTAAATTAATTATTAAAATCATTAACCTAAATAAAGAACATATGTCTAACTAAATATTCAGGTTAAAGAACAAATTAACGCGGTAAACTCATTTGACCAAAACTCAAAAAGTAAAAAAAACAATAATTACCTCACGCGCTTTAATCTCCCCGCTTCCAAGATTCCGGCGGCTATCACCACCACCTCTTCCGCCACCAATCTCGCCGGAACACTCCTTATAAAGACCTAAAATCTTCTCAGCAATCTCGGAAGCATCATGACTCTCCTCCATAAGCTTCGTGATCTGAGAACGAGGCAACCTCAACCTCACACTCGTCTGACCAGGCCCAAGCCCAGGTCCAAATCCATCTCTGCCGTCAGATCTTCCGATCGTGACGTCAGAAACCGTTCTCCGAGACAACATCAACATTTCTAACCGCTCCTTCGCGCCAACGTGAATACCAGACATAACTCTCCGGTACGGAAGCTTATTATCCTTATCCTCCACCGTCGTCGTCTCCGGCGGAAGCTTAGGAAGCTCGACGAGAAAATAAGTCTTTTTCGGTTTCAAGATTTGGTTCGGTTCAAGCGGTTTAGAACGAACTCCAAAGTGTTTAACGGCTTGTGAATCTAACAAAACGTAACCAGGATAATCCGCCGTGACTTCTCTCGCCGTCACCGGAGTTTTAACTCGGAAAGTTTCGCCGTCGATCTTCATTACTTTAGCTTTCTTTCTCTTCACAGTAATGCTGTTTCCCATTTTCTTCTTTGCTTTTTTGGATAATGTGAAAATGTATTATAAAGCGGTTGTGTTACTATTTATATAGTTTGAGGAGGTTTGGTTGAAAATATTATTTTTGAATTTTAGTGTGTGTGAAGCTGTGAAATTTTATAGAGATTCCTTCTAATTATAATTAAAGTCGTTAACGTTGAAAAAATTATTCATAATGTTTGAAAAGAATAAAACTTGAATATGTCGGTCCATGGCTAATTCCCAATATACATTTCTTTAAAATTTATTATAACTTTTTTGTTTGTTATGGACCTTATGGTGTTTTATAAAGTAAAGAATTAGCATAGATATTTAAAGAATGACTACCGCGCGTGCTTTGTGATTGTTGTACGTATTTTTCAAAGTAATTATGTAGTTATATACTCATGTAGTCATATTATAATGTAAGATATATAATCAAGATTAAAAATGTTATATGAAGAAAATTTAATTGCATATAAATGTTTCATCAAACTATATTGTTGCTAGCAACGTTTAAAACATCATTAGGCATGCAGTGACTAGGGTGTTTGGTTGAAATCTAGCATCTAGATTGATTAATAGAAGTTAAGGTTAGGTTTAAGCGTTAGTAAATTATTTATTTATTTTTAATATTTTTTTATTTTTTATAACAAAATAAATATATGAAATGCTAAAAACATTATCTATTCAAACTCGTTATATATATTAACACCTAGTTTATATGATAACAAAATAACTTAATTCCAATAAAAAAAATTGAAAATAATTAAAAATCATAATTTAAAATTTAATAATCAAGCATTTTTTTTAATCTTTGTTTCACTTATTCAAAACGATAATATATTATTAAAATCGGGGCATTTGGAGGTTTATGAGCATCTAGACGGTACCGATTTTTTAAATTTGGTTGCTAGATTTGATGGCAATTACTCATACACACGATTCAACAGCAATCGCAGATATGAGGCCAGCAATAAGAACTTAATTTCAAGAGAAAGAAATCAACACAAGAATGTGAAAGAAACATGACAAAAGAAAAATAATGTACGTGAGAATTTTACGAGTTCAGATCAATGATGTGATTGATCCTACAACTTGGCCCGATCGAATTCTAGAAATAAACTATTTCAGAAGTTTCTCCACACACACACACCAAAGGTTTTTGCGAATCGATAATTCTACTTGAACATTGTAACTTAAACAAAAAAAGAAAAAAATTGGTTAGTTTCAACAGTTACAAAAAAAAAAAAGAAAAAAAAAAAAACTAGAGTTAAAACCAGCTCCAAACCAGTCCTTGGTTCACTCTGTTTAACAGTGGTTTAATCTTAACGTCACCAAAAACCAACAATAATTTTTATTTTACGTTAATCCTTACTCACTTATTTGAAAGCTTATTCACTTATTTATGATTATGTTATTTTTCATCATCATTTATTTATCCATTTACTTATATTGGCTCTAACAATGTTGCTTTCATTACGATCGGTCTCAAGTAGAAGAAAAACATCAGGTTAAGAATTATAAAAATAGCAGTCAAACCAGATGAAAGTATAGAATGTTCTTAGATGTGGCATGAGAATCATTGTTTCCAAACATCAAAATCAACCTCGGAAGCCCAAATTTTGTATGAAAGCAAATGAAATATCAAGGAAATTCACGTGTTATTTTTTTTTTTTTGACATTTTTTAAAGTTATTTAAGGGTACAAAACTATATTAAAAAAAAAGTTTTTGACGTGATAATCTTTTAATCATAATAACTAATCAATACTATATAAAGGAAGACTTCACTTTTCACTTTTGATGTAAAAGACAATCTCAACTTTGATAATTTCAATTCACATAATGTATTTATTGTAAAACAGTTTTTTTTTTTTTGGTTTTTGTTGAATATAATTTTATATTTATTTAGAAAAAATCTTAGTTTTTCATAATTAATTAAATAAATTTTGGTAAGTATGAAATTATACGATCAATTATAACCAAAATTTGGAGCTTGCTAAAAGGATATACTCCTGACTAAGTAAAAAGCAAAACCAAACACGGTTCCGTGTTGGTATGTATGCAAGTGGTCAAACAAAGCATCCTACATCTACTAACCCTTGCTAGGTAAACTCAAATGACCAAAATAACCCTATCTTCGAGTAGAAATACTAGTCCTAAACAAAGTATTTGAACCAAAGTATCGAATCATAATAGAACCAAATCGAGTGGAATGAATCGGAATAGAAGCGACATAAATACTCAAAATGTATACAAAAATATTAATTATTTTTAAATCAAAATAATCAAAATGTATCCGAATAACCGAACCAATGCTAGATAAAAATATCCGAAAATCTCTTAAAATACCCAAAAATAACCAAAAATACTCAAAAATATCTGAACTTCTTCGGTTATTCGGGTACTTTAGAACTAGTATTGAAAAATATCCGAAAAATTTCATTTTCTATTTGGGTCTTTAGTCGATTACCGAATTACTGGAACAAAATCGAACCGAGTTTTGCTTAGTTATTATTATATGGGTTTTGTGCAAAAAAAACCTCCAAGTGAATCCTTTTTGCAATTTAACCCTCTAAGTCGAATTTGTGCAAGTCAATACCATGAAGTCGAAAGTCACCCGCAGTATAAACCTTCCCCATATTGATGACGTGAAATCTGTTAAAAACATAAGGGTTTTGTGTAAAAAGGATTCACTTGGAGGGTTTTTTTGCACAAAACCCTTATTATATGGATAATAAACCCTGTAACCGAAATAACCAAAACTGATACCGACTCAAATATCCGAATGCATAGGACTTTTACATTTTTTTGTTCTTCGACAGGTTTTGATGGTAAAACAAAAATTGGTAGTATGTGCCACTGTTTTAAAAGTACACCTTCCCCAATTTTCACCAAATCGGCTTAGAAATCAATCAACAAAAATGTCAACTTACTGTTTTGGTTTTTTTGCGACCAATTCATGAATTTAGAATTATTTTATATAATTATTTTTAAAGAAAACGAATTTTTCAATATTGGTGAGTTCTAAGCTGTGATTAACAAATAAGTTACTTTTATCGTGTTGTTAATTAATTTTCTGAGCTATAATGTGATTCGTTGTCTCGTTGAGTTAGTTTAGTAAGCCTTGATTACAAATGTAACATCATTACTTAAGTTTCTCTGGTTTTTTTTTGGTGGGAGAGGGGGACAATGTCCCCAATTTATTAAAAAATGAAACGTTACAAAAGAGGGATCGCTCTAGGGCGAGAAACACCCATGGCATCCTCAAAAACAATCAAATGAACACATTCTGGTTTTTGTTATCGAGAAAGAGTAGTTGAGGCAATTATTATATGATTATATATAAATTTTGATTTTAGTGTGATACCACCAAATACATAAGACCACATTACATATGATATTGGGCTATGATGTGGATCCAATCAAATCACTACAAGAATACATTGCAAATTTTTGAAGCAACCAATATATTGAATATAACAAGTATAAATTGTAATTATAGAATCCGTTCTCATGACTTGAACATTACCTACCACTTTAACTATGAATTTCATGTTATATTGAGTCAATTTCTTACTTATGATAAATTACATTGATGTAACTTTTCAATAGTCTATGTTTTGGAATTTGGAACTTCAATATAGTAATCACAACTTAAGTGTTAAACAAGAGAAGGCACATAAACGTAAGGAGATGATAAAGTAAAAAAAGCATTTATAGAAATTGAATGTGTTATTACAACTCGATTCATGTATATACATTAGTTAAAAACAAATGGTTAAAACAGAGAGATTAAAAAGACTACTGTAAATCTCAAATCAACATGCTATTGCACTCGCAACCGATGGAACTGTAACAGAGATCATCCGCGGCTCTCTCGAATCCTTTGCAGGTCGGGTTTCAGGCATACACTTAGCATGAACTATAGGACCGTTCTTGGTTAAGTAAACTGCTTCTTTATACATCCAATCATCAGCTTCATGGCTAAAGAACTCTTCGAATGACTCTTCGCATAGCGCGCACATCTTCTGATTTTCATCCGCAGGTACAACTTGCTGTTCTTGCTTCTCCTCTTCTTTCTTCTGCGTTTCTCCGAATGATGGTTTAGCCGCTTCTACAGTCCCTCCAGTTTCTGCAATGAGCCATAGAGACGCGCTCGCTAACCAACCCCGCGACTTTTGCGGTTTCTTACCCAATCTTGTAGTGGTCTTAGCCATCCTGTTCTTCCTTGCATGCCAATCCATGTGTTTACTATGATCTTCTTGACATTTAAATCGATTCCCGCAGGCCGAACATTGCCTCGGCATATCAGAATACAAAGACTTAATCACAGATTCGTGTCGAACCTTAAGTGACGATGGATCATCAAAACTTAATCCAATAGGCAATTCATTACTTGCTTCTGAAGTTTCCTTCTCTTTCTCATTGTTAAGAACATTAAGCAAATCAGACAATTCTTTACTCACAACAATTGGTTGAGTCATCATCGATTGTGACACAATTGAAACCAAATTCGAATGATTCGGTACGAAATTAGGAGTTAGGGTTCTTGAAACGGATTGATTCGGATTCGGAACCCATTCAGGTAACGAATCTAAAGAGACATCATCGTTTAGTTTACGATAAGGTAATGGAATTGGAACAATTTGGGGATTTTGGGGATTAGGGTTTCGATAACCAACAAAGGGCTTTTGATAATTGGTGTTAGAATCATTGTTATGTAATGCAAAACTTGAATTAGAAGCAATCACATCAACACCGTAATTATATGATTGAGAAACCCTAGACATGTTATGATGATGATACAGAGGAATCTTATCAGATCTGAACTGCGTTTGCGGTTGTTGTTGTGGTTGCGATCTGAAACGTTTCTGAGGCGGCGCGTAACGGTTTCGCTCCTCTTGAAAATCTCCGATTCCGTGACCGCGATTGTCGCTTCGTCTCTTCAAAGTCGTCCCAGCGTTTGCGTTCCGGTATGCGTTTCTCTGAGATGAGAAGAATCCGTTTGATGCCATCTTCGCGATTCAACACCGTTATGAGTTTCTTTGATTCTGGAGAAAGATCGAACGAACAATGAAAAACAAAAACGCTAAATTTGGATTTGGTCTTATGCGTTGCGAGAGAGAGAGAATCTTAAGAAATTGAAACGTTTTGGTGAAGAAAAGTAACGATTGTGAAGAAGCAACGATATAGATTCCTATAAATAAAGGTTTATTTTATGTCGGTTGAAAAAGTAAACCGCGTGAGTGAATAGCGCGTAGCCACGTGTTTTATCCTCACATCGGGCCACGCTTGAAAAGCCCAGTTTGTTAATAGGCCTATTTAGTGGGCTTTAAAAAAACTGGTATCATTCTAGAATCTACTCGTGTTTAGTTCGTGTAGGAATTGTCACTTCGATTAAAGTTAGCGAAGAAGAAGAAGAAGAAGAAGAAGAAGGAAGTGATGGATTCAGAAAAGGCACTAGAGCTTGTGAAGCATGGAGCTACGCTTCTCTTTCTCGACGTTCCTCAGTATACACTTGTTGGAATCGATACTCAAGTTAGTTTCTTCTTCCAAAAGTTTAAAGCTTTTATCGAATCTTCAATCTTGAGTTTAAAGCTTCCAAAGTTTAAAGCCATAAAGAATGAAACTTTATTTGTCATTGGCATATAATATATATCTTAACAAAGTTGTGAAATTTATGCTACAGATTTTCTCAATTGGACCAGCTTTTAAAGGAATTAAGATGATACCTCCTGGAATTCACTTTGTATTCTATAGTTCATCGACCAGGTTTAAAGTCTTTAAATGGTTTTTGTGCTTTTCTATTTAGTGTTTTGTAACTTTAGAGACTTTTCATTTACTTTTTCAGGGATGGTAAAGAGTTTTCACCTACCATTGGCTTCTTTGTTGATGTTGGTCCTTCTCAGGTTTGGAATCTGTCTATACTTAACAAGTTTTGAATATTTTGTGTTTCTCATTTGTTTATCTTTTGGTCTCACATTCATGTTCCTGTAGAGATATCAGTATAACATTTGTTTCTATATATTATATATATGAGTTTTTTTGTTTATGGGATTTAGGTTTTTTTTTGGTTGTGTTTTTGGTTATCTATATAGACATAGTCATGTTCTTCTCTGTATTTGATATTTTGTAAGTAGTGTCATGGAACTGTATAAACTGATCATGGATATATTTTCACTATCTGTTGTTGATGTTGGTCCTTCTCATATTTGGAATCAGTCTATACTCAACAAGTTTTGAATATTTTGTGTTCCTCATTTGTTATCTTTTGGTCTTACTCTTACATTCATGTTCCTGAGGAGATAGCAGTATAATATTTGTTTCTATATATTATATATATGAGTTTTTTTGGTTCATGAGATTTAGGTTTTCTTTTTGTTGTGTTTGTAGTTATCTATATAGACATAGTCATGTTTTTGTCTGTATTCGATATTTAGTAAGTAGAGCCATGGAACTGTATAAACTGATCATGGATATATTTTAACTATCTGTTGTTGACTATACAAGGTTATTGTACGAAAATGGAATCAGCAAGACGCGTGGTTAGCCAAAGTATCTGAAGAAGAGGTTTGTCCTTCTAATAACCTATTTCAGTCATTTTTGTAATGCTGCGTATACGTTGTTGGTCAGTGATTTGCATATTTGTTTCAGTTAAATTATTATTAGTTTAATGCCTGCTGTAAGAGGAATACAATCAAATCATGTTGCAGTAGCCATTAGTCCGTAGGCTTGAGAAATAGTGTAGGGTTACTTATCTTTCATTCTCCTTGTTTTGATGCCAGGAAGAGAGATATTCTCAAGCAGTCAGGAGTTTGGAGTTTGATAAACATCTTGGCCCATACAATTTAAGTCAATATGGGGAATGGAAGAACTTATCTAACTACATTACGAAGGATGTTGTTGAAAAATTCGGTATGTTAACCTTATTTGTTGGTTGATTCCTTAACCACATTGTTAATATTTTCCTTCTCTTGAGTAGTGTTAACACTGTAAACTATATGTGCAATTTTGCAGAGCCGGTTGGAGGAGAAATAACAGTCATCTATGAATCGGCTATTCTAAAAGGTGGACCTAAAACGGCAATGGAAAAAGCACTTGATGCACAGATGAAGAAAAGCAAGTATAAGGCATCATCTACTGAGGAATCTAAAGGGAATAGGTTTTACTATACTTCTATTCCTCGGATTATAAAGCACAAGGGAATCTCTGGGCAGGAGCTGACCTCTATGAATCTTGACAAGGTAACTACCCTTAACCGGTTCATCCTCTTTACATTTTTGGTGGATGTTTAATTATTAAAACCATTTGAAGCTAATTTTTTGATTTCCTTTACTTCTTTGTATAGACTCAACTGCTAGAAAGTGTATTGTCAAAGGAGTACAAAGACTCGGAAGACTTGCTTCTTGGGGAGCTACAATTTTCATTTGTAGCATTTTTGGTATGTACTGCCTACCGTAACATATACTTTAGAAGCTAATACACACATAGTGCATATATATGTATGGTTGCAAATAGGAATCCTTCAGATTTGATCCATTGGATCATTCTCAGATCAAGTTGTCATGTTTTGTGCAGATGGGGCAGTCTCTTGAATCGTTCATGCAGTGGAAGTCCTTAGTTAGTCTTTTACTGGGCTGCATTGACGCGGTATGTGATTTGAAGTTCCATTATGTTATTAAAATTTTCCGTACTAAAATTCCTTCTTCGTTTTAATATAATTGACATGATGTGACATGAAAGTACATCCGCCTTAATTATTTGACATGTCCTGTTTGTGATTTTTGACATTTACATTTCTTTGTGACCTTTGGCAGCCCTTTCATACAAGGAGCCAACTATTTACAAAGGTGAGTTTCGTCAATATTCATTTAAAATAGTATATATCTGAGAATGCATCTACATGATATGTAAATCTATATATCTCTTTCTCTGCCCTCCTAAATAGTATAGTATATGCACTAATTATCATTGTACTTATATAATATCATTTTTTTTCCTCTCCCTGATGTATTACAGTTCATCAAAGTCATCTACCATCAACTAAAATACGGACTACAGAAAGAGAGTAGTGGTCCTGAGATGGGCATTCATGCGCTTCTTGATGATTCTTGGCTAGCTTCTGATAGCTTCTTGCACTTGCTTTGCAAGGTAAATCTCTGACTAACATGTATTCTCTAAGTGATCATACGTTTAGAGGCTCTAAAAATTTGAGTCGAACTTCCGTTGCTTTTGATAACAGGACTTTTTTGCATTAGTGGAAGAGGCGTCTGTTGTTGATGGAGATTTATTGTCGTGGGTAAGTACAAATTCCAAATAAACAGATCAGACCAGTATTTCACAACCCTTTTACTGACCGTGTCTCATGTGCTTTTCCGACGGCATACTCATTTTCACACTTGTTTTGTAGACAAGGAAGTTCAAAGAGCTGCTTGAGAAAAGATTAGGATGGGAGTTTCAGAAGAAGAGCGCGATTGACGGGATTTACTTTGAGGAAGATGACGAGGTAAATGTATCTGCCTCCAGTTTTGTCTCAAGTTTCTTTTGCTTTCCGTTCTTTTTTCGCTCACAGACTCCCTTTAATCATGATGCAGTATGCTCCTGTGGTTGAGATGTTGGATGAAAGTCATGAAGAGTATATGGCCACTTAGACATCGATCGATGCCAGGTATTCTTTGATTTTGACCGACATTCTTGGGAGTTTTTCTTGCACAGATGTTTGCCTATGATGCTAATGCTGATATAGTCTAATCGAAAAATTGAGGCTATTCTCGCGTCTTAGATCTAGATATCATTGCCACTAGCATATGACAGTGAATTGTTGTTCATGCAATATGCACAGGTCCTTTCACACAGTTAGTAAAAATATAAGTTTGGTGTCTCTTGTTGGAGCATTAGAACACACCATTTGATCAAAATCTCCGAAGAAATTTTACATTTTGCTGCTAATGCGATATATGGTTTAATCAAGAAAAATTATATTATACCAAAGAATGTGGCGATTTTAGTCATAACAAAATAAATTTTGAAGAACAAAAAATTGCTAGGCCCCTTTTGTGGCCAATTTGGAAGTGGCTACACCAGATTTAACTAATTTGCTTGGTTTCTACCTCCCTGACCAAAGCTTATCTCTGTTTCAGTCTCTGTCTTCATACCTTCTTCAGCTTTTGACCTCTCAAGCCATTCCAGAAAGCGGCTGCGTTGATTGCTTTCTTACCAGGAAGCTGGACTTCTAGTACCTGAATCAGCATCACCAAATATTAGCTTTGTAAATGCTAGATTAATGTCTGAGTCCTAAGTTTACCACATCATAACATTTGCCTTTTGTAGTAACAGTGAGTTTTGATTTAGAGAATAGTGGCAGTGATGTGTCTATATCTTTACCTCTAAAGCTGTACCTCCTCCACAGGGAAACACCAATGAACCTTTTTTGAAAGTTACATAATCTTGTTCACCATCCCGGATTTCTACATCTTGGCATACTCGAGTGGTGATGATTTTAAGCTCGAGCACATTCTCCTGACTGCTTTTGTCATCGAGGACTACAACTTTAGCTCGTGTTCCTGGCCATCCTGCGAATGCACGAACCTGGAATGCCGTTTTAACGTTTATGTTTATGATTATAGACTAATTGAACGAACTGAAGGGTTCTTCTACCTTGTTATGTAGAACAAAAGCTTCCTGGTCAAAAGAAAGCCAAGCCTCATCTGGAGCCATCTATGCATCAATTGAACCATTTCAGTTCAATAAATAACATGATGTTTAAAAATCTAATCTTTAACCTCTTTTTTAGTTGAAGAACCAAATTTCGAAAATCCGATTATGTAAGATCTCATACAGAGCAGCTTTCTAATTTCTGTGCCCTGTTTTGTAGTGATTTAAGACATCCAACACATACCTTTGGAGCTAAGGTAGCTTTAGAATCATCTTGTTCCACCGCTTTCGATTTTGCAGTCCCGTCAAATATCAAGGGAAGTTCACGGATAAGAAGCTTCGACCCTGCAAAGTTTTTCCGCATAGATCGATGATTAGGAAATTCCGAAATTCCTAATCATAGAATCCAATTTCAAACGACTTTTATTGAAAATCTTAGTATAAGAACCAATACATTACCTTCAGAAAATAGGAATGAAAGTAGTTCTGGTGCCTGCAAACGATTGTGTTGGACAGTGTTCGTTGAGATCCAGAGAATTAGAAAAACTGATGAGCTAAGTCGGGAGATAAAGTAGCACCTTTATTTGATCATCTACTTCAAACCTCTTAGAGGCAATCACTGGCCCTGCATCTAACTTTCGCACTGTAAATGCTAATGATACTCCTGTTTCTGAGACACCATCCTAGTGCAGCAACCAAGTGTTATTATGCAGACTCGAATCAAGCATGGAATGAGCTAAGATTGAAAGAAAATTGTACCTGTAGTGCTCTTTGAACTGGAGCTGCACCACGGTACAGCGGCAACAAACTTGGATGTATGTTCACTGTCCCTAAACCATTAAATATCGGCTTCAAACCACAAAACTCGTAAGCAGTATAAAGAAACAACATTCGACCATCTCGAATGTTCTACTAACCATGTACCGGAATTTTAAGGAACTTAGTAGGCAAAATATTCCCATAAGCTGCAGTAATACAAAGCTCAGGTTGCAAATCTCTTAAACTAGATAAGAATGCTTCCTGCATAAAAGAATCACAACAAAATTCGATGTCATTCGTCACAAGAAAGAACGAAACATCACATCTTGATACTAATTAGACAAGAATCCTTACATCTCCTGCCTTCTCAGGAGAGAAAATGAGATCAGAAGGTAAGCCTTTATCGAGAGCGTATTGCGCTACCGGTGAAGGCAAAACTTTCCTACCTCGATCTCTCCTCGCCGGAGGCTGTGTGACAATGCCTGCAACCTAGAACAAATCCGAATTAGCGGATTAACAAAACAGTTCCTAAAGATCTTCACTCCACAATTCTCATTATCTTGTTTCAAGAATCAACAAAATCTCAACTTCATAGTATCTATAACCAATCTTGTTCTTCACCACAATTCTCATTATCTTGTTTCAAGAATCAAAAGGGCTCAAACAAAATCTAAACTTCACAGTGTCTATAACCAAATCTTGTTCCCAATTAACAAGAATTCACAAAATCTGAGTTCCAATTTTTCAAAAATCTCAAATTCACAATGCTAATTTCAGATTATACCTTGAAGGAAGAGTTTGGTGAAGCAGATGCATCGAAGAGAGCTTCAAGAACAGTTACGGAAACCTAATTTTGCACAGAAAGGAAATTAGATTTTGGCTTAAAACCCTAAACCCTATGAAGATGTTTAAAAGCTCGCTTACTTGAGGAGAGCCTAAGAAGATGAGAGGCTTCTTCTTTGGAGATGGAGTTATAGATGAAACAGTTGAAGAAGAAGCGTTGTAGCAGATGAAACGACGTAGTATCATTGTTTCCTTCTGATTTTGCTGATTCAATGGTTTTCGAAGCTTCCTTTGGATTTTGGAACAGAGACGAGACGAAGATGATGATAATGGTATGTGATTGCTATTTGGGATTTGAACCGTTTAAAACCGAATTGAACCGGAAAACCCAAAACTTAAACCAAATAAGTGAATTTTAAATTCGGCTAAACGATTTTGGGATGATTTTAATCTTTCCTTTAATTTTCTCATTATCTCTCATTTATTAACACATAATTAAGATTTCATACGTTTTAAAAAAAAAAAAAAATCATACCATTAAAAAACTCTGAAATTTTTTCTTACAATTTACAATTTAGCAAAAAAAAAAAAAAAAAAAATAGCATATATATTATCGACGATGACGGCTCCACAAACCCTAAAGACCAGGAAGAAAGAGAGAGAGTTAGTTTGTCTTTGTTATTCGATTTCGATTTCTCTTTGTTAACTTTTCTTACATTATTGGAAAATGGAAGATGCTGTGACGCCTCCGCTTCTGATCACAGAGAAGGACACGACAATGATTCGTGTGAAGGAAGAAGTGAAGAAACAGCTATGGCTTTCTGCACCACTCATTGGTGTAAGCCTCCTTCAATACTCTCTTCAAGTCATCTCCGTCATGTTCGTTGGCCATCTTGGCTCTCTTCCTCTCTCTGCCGCCTCTATAGCCACTTCCTTTGCCTCTGTCACTGGCTTCACCTTCCTCGTACGTTTCTCCTTCATTTTTCTTCTTCCTTGTATTACAAGTTTTAAAACCAATTTAGGGTTTCAGTTCCTTGTATTACAAGTTTTAAAACCAATTTTAGGGTTTTAGTTCCTTGTTTTTGTGTGTGGATGTGTTAACAGTTGGGAACAGCGAGTGCGTTGGAGACACTATGTGGCCAAGCTTACGGTGCAAAGCTGTATGGAAAATTAGGCATTCAAATGCAGAGAGCAATGTTTGTTCTTCTTGTACTCTCTGTTCCTCTCTCGATCATTTGGGCTAACACAGAACAGATTCTTGTATTAGTCCATCAAGATAAGTCCATTTCAAGTGTTGCTGGCTCATACGCGAGATACATGATCCCGAGCCTCTTTGCCTATGGACTACTCCAATGCATCAATAGGTTCTTGCAAGCGCAGAACAATGTGTTCCCTGTCTTTGTTTGCTCTGGTATCACCACTTGTCTTCATTTGCTTCTTTGTTGGTTGTTTGTGTTGAAGACTGGTTTAGGATACAGAGGAGCTGCTCTCGCTATATCGGTCTCTTACTGGTTCAACGTTATTCTTCTCTCGTGTTATGTCAAGTTTTCGCCTTCTTGCTCGCATAGTTGGACCGGGTTTTCAAAGGAAGCTTTTCGCGAAATATATGATTTCTCTAAAATTGCTTTTCCTTCAGCAGTCATGGTCTGGTAAGTCATGAAACAAAAATGCTGCATTGTTCAGGTCTAGTAGCTGGACTTAATCGGTTGTGTTTGAAACAGTTTAGAGCTGTGGTCGTTCGAGCTTCTGGTTCTCGCCTCAGGCCTTCTTCCTAACCCGGTTCTAGAGACTTCAGTGCTTTCAATATGGTATAATTCAGTTATTGTGTGCTAAGAGTTTGTAGTTCTTTGTTATACTTGATCAGCCCAATTTGTGTAACTTTTCAGTCTAAATACTTCACTAACAATCTGGCAGATCTCGGTTGGTCTTGGTGGCGCTGCGAGGTCAGTACGTGAATCAATACATAAAACAAGAGCACATAAAAGAGTTTTCATCTAACAAACCTACCTCACTTTTTGTGTTTCTTTAACTTTGCAGCATAAGAGTCTCGAACGAGTTAGGGGCAGGGAATCCACAAGTGGCAAAACTAGCTGTATATGTCATTGTAGGCATAGCAGTTCTCGAGGGTATTGTAGTCGTAACAGTTTTGTTGTCGATTCGGAAAGTCTTAGGTCAGGCTTTTAGCAGTGACCCGAAAATCATCTCCTATGCGGCATCAATGATACCGATTGTCGCTTGCGGGAACTTCCTTGATGGCCTCCAATGCGTTCTTTCAGGTTTTTAAATGACAGAAGAAGATTGGCTTTGGCTCTTGCTTTATATATATGCCCCGGTTAACTGATTTCGATGTATGGTACTTGCAGGGGTTGCTAGAGGATGTGGATGGCAGAAAATTGGAGCTTGTGTGAATCTTGGATCATATTATCTTGTTGGAGTTCCATTAGGCTTATTACTTGGTTTTCATTTCCACATTGGTGGTCGGGTAATAACCTTTAAACTCTCTTTCTCATTGTCAAGTTCAAACCCAAGACTAATTTATAGAAACTAATTTTTGTTTTAGGGGCTTTGGTTGGGAATTGTAACAGCATTGGCTGTTCAAGTGTTGTGTCTTTCTTTAGTCACTGTATTTACAAACTGGGATAAAGAGGTAAAAACCTTTTTAACTATAAGACATAAGTGAATCTTAACTCTATGCCTCATGTGTTCTGTTTCTTGTATTTTTATATGTATAGGCAAAGAAAGCTACAAACAGAGTTGGCTCTTCAGATGACAAAGAGTAGACAACACAATCATTGTGCTAGTTCTCATCTAGATGAGAGTAGTTTCTGGTGATGACAATGAATTGGACGTATAGTGGTGATGATGGTGAGAAAGTGAAGAATAGGAATAAGAGGAGATTGACAAACTTCTCATTGTTGTCATTATGTCAAAACAAATTATGGGATTGTTTTTGAATTTTAACTTTATCTTTGTTCTGTAAGATTGTGTCGATATTAATGGTAACCACAAAAGCTGCTTAAAACAACAGAAACCAATTGGGTGAGAATCAACATATATAGGTTGCTTTGAATTTGTAAGTTGTTGCTCTCTTTGAGTATCAAAGCTTGTAAACAGGAGTGATTCCAAGAAGGTGAAAGCATTTTCGCATAACTATGGCTGTTGCTTCGCAAAGTAGGAGACGACTTGTCTCCTCTGATGAACCATTCACCTGGTAAAACAATGGTGGGTTTTGATTATACAATCTATTAGGCTTAAGTAGAGAAGTAGAGATTTTGGGAATGGTTACCTGACAATTGGAGTAGAATTTGGTGAACTCTTCGGATAAGTAGTAAAGGTACTTGCATAGCACGTTCGGTAACAATGTTGTGCACGCTTCCTCAACCGTCTGCAAATCGTTGTTCATCTTGTTACCGAAACAAAGAAGTTTGAAAATATCACAGTATATAATCTAATGAGCATGTGTTTTATTACCTCGGCAAATCGAAGCAGGTGAAGCCCTAGTGCCCGTTCGGCTGCATGATCCAATGCTATCTTTCCTGTCTGCAATAAAATAAATGTTGAAAACGTAAGAATTACAGCGAAGTCACGTAGGTGTTTGAGTTCATGCTGGCTGCTAAAATTACCTTTTTTAGTTCATCTATGTCTTTGCCAGACTTTCTGATGATTGAGCAGATCCGAGCATGAGCGTAAAGAAGGTAAACGGCTGTATCTCCCTGTTCACGAAATACGATCAAAAATATTCAATAAGCATGTGTAGATGACTCCACAATGCAAATATATAGACTAGCTCCAAAGTTCCAGCACCTTGTCATTAAGCATTTGATCAAAGCTGAAAGTGTAACCTGTCGATCTGTTGGTCTTCAGGTCAGCATACCTTAAAAGAAAATTAAACAAAACCACAAGTCATTTATCACAGCCTTGGTTACAAAAGTAATCGAAAACCAGAAGTAGAATAGAGATGAATACTTACTTCATCGCACCGTATCCAACTGCCTCAGCTATTTGGTCCAGCTCCTCGAGTGTAAATTCTTTGTCCTTACCTAAACAGAGAAACAACATACAAAGGAATGAACAAGACCAAATTATAATTGAACAAATGAATAGTTCAGCAATTTAGAGAGTGCTGATGCAAAGTTTGATACCGCGTTCAATAAGGGCAGCTTTACTGCGAGTCTTGGCCTCATCTAGCAAATCAACTAGGCGGACTACATCTTTTGCTGACCGAGTTCTAAATCGCTTGTTATCATCTCCAAGGACAAGACCAAAACCAACATGGCTAACTCTAGGGTAAGTTTTATCATTCTCTGGAAGCCAACCCGCTTTTCTGGCAGCCTAATTCAGAGTGACAGGATAATAACAGTTACGACTTCTGACGGTTTCAACCAAGACAACATTTCACAAGACGTGAAAAACAATAAAATATTCATCAAACCTACTTTGAAGAACATATTAAAGTGCTGCTGCTGGCCAACATCAGTCACATATATAATCCACTCAGCTTTCTCTTCATTAAGCCGATACCTGCGCCAGGAAGATTTTAGCAACAGCAGACAATACATTGAACAATATGGAAGTTCAAATCAAGCAACACAGACACAGATTGCTACTAAAATCCGGATTTTATATAATAAAGATAACTTACCAAAGAGCAGTCAGATCAGTTGAGGCATAGTTAAAACCACCATCACTCTTTACAACCATGAGTGGGATTTCAAAGCCTTCGATAAATATCACACGAGCACCTTCACTTTCTTCAACTAACCCCTTGCTGCTCAGTTCCTCAATTATGTTAGCGATATAAGGGTTATAAAAGCTTTCTCCCTGTCATGAATCAATGTATTTTCATTACCCATTATGTCTCAAATAATTTAGTATAGGTCCCAACTATTCGTTTACCTTTTCTTCAAGCTCGACCCGAAGGCGTTGGTAAACCTTGGCAAACTCGTTTCGGCTGATTTCACAAATCTTAGCCCAAGCCTTGCGGTAAACAGGATCTCCACCCTATACCAAAGAAAAAAAACATAGACAAGTGAGTGACTTAGATTTTTGCAACCAAGGTAGCTGCATATTGAGACACTGTGAAACAGAAGAATGTACTAGTGGCTCAGGATAGAAAAAGCTGTTATTTACCTGTAGACGGACCACAGCCTGTTGTGCCTTTTCCTTAAACTCCGGATCCAAATCAAATTTACATTTTGACATCTTGTAAAAAGTCTATCAGAGGACATACAAAGTTAGAAACTAAAATGGCTTTGGTTCTTTACATATTGGTACATCAGAAGAACTGTAAAGCTTGAGAGGCCATATGATGCTGACCTGAAGATCTCCAATTGCTGTCTCGGTGACACTATCTGTATCAGGAAATTTCTCAAAGAGGTACTCAATAAGCATGCCAAACTGCAGAATAAAAGCGGCTTTTATTTCTTCGATACATTTTTGGAATAACAAAAAGAAAAAACTCGGTTTCAAGGTTAAGAAATCTTTTGAATGGGCAGAAAAAGTAGTTAGTTACCTGTGTTCCCCAGTCACCAACATGGTTTCTGCGTAGAACTTCAACCTTTGAGTACTCGAGCATACGAGCTAGCGTGTCACCAATGATAGTTGATCTTAGATGACCAACATGCATTTCTTTTGCAATGTTTGGAGAAGAAAAATCAACTACAGCTCTCTTAACCGAAAGAGTAGGCGCCCATGTCTCAATTCCATCGATAAGCATATTTTCAATACTCTGTGTATAGATCAGAAAACAATTATGATAAGCATAAATTATTTATACGAGGACTAGAAAAAATGACTATACAAGTGCGCAATACCTTAGCCATCCACTTAGCTGATAATACAACATTAACAAATCCACGTCCAGCTATAGAGCATGATTCCACCATCTCAGAAGTAGGGAGACTCTTAATAAGAGCCTACGCGAAAAAAGGAAGCTGCTTCACAACATACATAACACAAAAAAACCACAAAACTCTAAAGACCAAACCAACTAACCTGTCCAACAGCTGGAGGACCCTTGAATTGAGTACCTTTTCCTTTAATTATAGACCAAAGTCCCATTGCATTGTTACTACAGACAATAATATAATGAAAGAATCTAACTTCAACAAACATAACAAAAATAACTTAAATTGGTCATTAAGTTAAGTGAAAGAGGAAGGAGCAACCATTGGTAATCTCCAAATTTTCCAGGCTCCACCAAAGGCTCAACATCAGGTTCATCAGGAACAGTTAATTTAAGAGACACATCAAAGAGCTTAGCGAGTTGGCGTCTTGGATTTACCGTAAATTCTTCATTCTGTCACACCAAAACAGTCATGAAACAGGGAAAGAAAGAAGAACATTACATTTACACTTTCTCCTAAACTAATAAAAACTGTGACTTACCGCTACTAACGACAGATTCTTGGTTGCCTTACAAGCCATGGTAGTCTCTAACACATAGTAGCAAAATCAGTACATGCATTAACTTAAATCATTACTAAACTATGGAAGAATCTAAGAGTCTCCAAGTAACTACACTAGTATTAAATATCTGAGTCAAATCAAAATGTAAGACATCAACTTGACAAAATATTCAAACAAACATTGAGGGATATCATTAATGAATCAAGTTCTTTGTGATTCTTCCAACATTTGTGATAACGATACAATCAAGATAAATGTAGCAACTTATGACTAATCATATGAAACTTAATCAGAGTCTTTAAGAGACTCCAAATCTTTTTTTTTTGTTTCTTTACTGTTATTACTAAGAATCAATGGATTTAACAAGTTATTCATAATTCTAGCAAAATTAAAAAAACAGACTTGAGACACAAAATCCAGAAACAGTGAATTCGAAATTGAAGCACAAGATAGATGAATTCTCTTCCTTAACATTGTCAGCTAAAGCAGAACGTACCTGTAACGCTCTGGCCGGAGCTGGAGTGCAGAGAAAGCTTTGGGAGAGAGGAAGAAAAAAAAAAAAAACGGAGACGACGAGAAAAACTTGTTAGGGCTTCTTATGAGGCTTTCTACTCTATATTTGTCAAGATTTTTAAACGGGCTTTAACGTAAGGCCCATTATTCATTGGGTTGTGGCTTAGTTTTTTCTTTTTCTTTTTTTTCCTGACATCGGCTTAGTTCTATTATTTTTGGACGAAGTATAAAATTTCATTAATTATAATTATAAAGTATTTACTTTTTATCTGAGAAGTTTAAGAAGTTACAAACATTCTAAAAAAAAAGAAGAGAGAAATTGGTGATTTATGTTTAGCTAGAAGATGTGCAAGAAGCCAAGAACTCATTGTCTTCACTCTTAATGTTAATCCTTTTCCTTGTAAAATATCATTCACGTTTTGAATGAATGCACTAGAGAAATCAGACTAAATTATTGGTGGATTAGACCGCTCTATTTTTAATGTGGACAACAATTCGCTGCAGACTAAGTTTACTTGTATGTAAAAGTGATCTACAGTTAATACGCAGCAGTTTTCTTTTATTTTTAAATCCATATTACTACGGTTAACAATTAACGAATGGTAAAGAAAAAAGAATTCAATCCGTAAATAATTTTGTCCGCTTCAATGGTCGCTAAAATAAAATAAAAAAATTAGATAATTTTTTAATTCTTTTTACTTATCCGAGTCAAAATGGTTTTAAAAGTCAACGTTTATTTTGACCACGCAAGCAGATTCAGAACCACATCTTCTTCTTCTTCTTCTTCTTCTTCTTCCTTCTCTATTAAAATCCCCAAATTCTCAAAGCACAAAATCTCAAATCAACAACAATGGAGGAACAATCTCAATCCCTAATCCTCACTCTCACAATCCTAATCCTAACTCTCACTCTCACATACCTCATCAAAAAACTACTCAAACCAAACCTCAACCTTCCTCCATCTCCACCATCTTCACTTCCAATCATCGGCCACCTCCGCCTCCTCAAACCACCGCTCCACCGTGTTTTCCTCTCCATCTCCCAATCCCTTAACGATTCTCCGATCTTCTCCCTCCGTCTCGGAAACAGACTCGTTTACGTCGTCTCTTCAAACTCAATCGCTGAAGAATGTTTCACTAAAAACGACGTCGTTCTCGCGAATCGTCCCAAATCGATTGCTGCGAAACACATCGCGTATAATTACTCATCTATGGTCTCTGCTCCGTATAGCGAACACTGGAGAAATCTCCGTCGTATCGGTACTGTCGAGATCTTCTCTTCTCACCGTCTTAATAGCTTTTCTTTTATCCGCCGTGATGAGATCCGGCGACTTATTGGTCGTCTCTCTCAGAACTCTTCACTTGTAAGTGATACTTAATTAATTATTTAGGATAATTTATGATTAATTTAGGCCTTAATCATTCATTAATTTATGATAATTTTAGGCCTTAATCACTAATTTAGAATGCTTCACTCGTAATTTAGCTAAATTTCTAATTTAGGACGTTAACTAATTTCGAACTCTTCACTTGTTATTCAGTTAAATTACTAATTTAGGATAGTTTTAGGCTTTAATCACACTAATTATGTTATTGGCAAAATGTGTTTTAATCCGGTTAAATTTTTTTGGAAGTGTGTCACTAATTACAAGTTTATGATTGTTATAGTGAATGATATGATGATATTATAAATTTTTCTGAATTTGTGTCAATGAAATATGCAGGAATTTACAAAGGTTGAGATGAATTCAATGTTATCTAACTTAGCATTCAACAACATCATTAGAATGGTGGCTGGAAAATGTTATTACGGAGACGGTGCAGAGGATGATCAGGAGGCTAAACGTGTGCGGGAGCTTATCGCTGAGACGATGACTTGTTTTGGTGCCGGACATGCGGCTGATTATTTACCGGTCTTGACTTGGTTCACAGATTTCGAGAGACGGATAAAGAAGATTGCTTGTAGGCTTGATGAGTTCTTTCAGGGATTGGTCGATGAGAAACGAGCAGCTGCGAAGGAGAAGAAGGAGAACACAATGATCAATCACTTGCTTTCTTTGCAAGAATCCCAACCCGAGTACTACACGGACCGCACCATTAAAGGAACCATATTCGTAAGTAACCCGAGAAGAACATTTTAAGTTTTATGAGTCGAGTTAGTGAATGGTTGCCTTTTTTGTGTATGTGTGCAATGTGCAGTCTCTAATCTTAGCGGGGACTGATACATCAGCGGTAACATTGGAATGGGCATTGTCAGCCCTATTGAACCATCCAAAGGTAGTAAAAAAGGCGAGAGAAGAAATCGACAATAAAATCGGCTTTGACAGGCTTATGGAGGAATCAGACATCTCAAATCTTCCTTATCTTCAAAACATCGTCTCTGAAACGTTGCGTTTGTATCCTGCTGGGCCCATGTCGGTCCCGCACATCTCATCGGAAGACTGTAAAGTAGCGGGTTACGATATGCCAAGTGGCACGACGTTATTGGTAAACGTGTGGGCTATACACAGAGATCCTAAGCTATGGGATGATCCCTCGAGTTTCAAACCAGAGAGATTCGAAAAAGAAGGAGAGACTCAAAAGCTAATGGCGTTCGGGTTAGGAAGAAGGGCGTGTCCTGGATCCGTACTTGCTCTACGGCTAGTGAGCTTGGCTCTCGGGTCTTTGATTCAATGTTTTGAATGGGAGAGGATTGGAGAAGAAGAGGTGGATATGACTGAAGGCAAAGGACTCACAATGCCTAAAGCTAGACCATTGGTGGCCATGTGCAGAACACGTGACTTCGTTGGTAAAATCCTACGTGAGTCTGCTTGATTTTGTAGACTTTTTTGTAAATGGATTATTTGTATGTTGGAGTTTATTACTACTTTGATACTATGTAAAAACGATTCGATTATGACAACAAAACTCATCACTAATCTCGGACTCTATATATATTTATTCCCTACAGAAAGAGACGCTGTAGGAATTTATATTTCCTCTTTTCTCCAAAGCTAATGACTAACAAGAAATCGTTTCAAGTCGTCGGTTTGTGTTATGTAAAGCTTGATTATGTTAGTTTGTAGAATTGAGTTTGGTCGCAAAAGTTTTGGTAGTAAATAATTAGGTTGTGTTTAGGCGGTAGATCATTACGTTATTGAGCTAAAGTTCACAGGAAGAGTCCATATTAGAGTTAAGAGTCCATATTACAGAGTTTAGTCCAATTTTGATTGGTTTAAGTTTAATCGAACTGAAATCATACCTCAAAACCAATCTGAAAACCGAGCTGCCTAATTGCTCCTCAGAGAAGAACAAGGGTTTTGAACCTGTGACCAAGACTAAAAGATGTCAGAATGTTTCAACCGAGACTAAAAGAAAATAACAAAGATCGATGAAGTTGAAGTAACCTTGAACCAAGACAACAAATTTTTACTACCAAATTCACTCCCGGTTATTCCCAATCAGTTCGTTTACATCAGTACAAATTAGAGAACCGGCTTTAACTGGTCTGACTAACCAAAAAAAGCTAAATCCAAACCAAAAACTGTACATAAAAACAAAAAGTTCACAGTGTTCATCATCATCAGCGTCAAAACTGATAGCTAATTTTTACCACAAACTACCAAATTCGGTCCCCGGTTAGTCCCGAATAGTTGGTTTACATCAGTACACAAAATAGAGAACAGACTTGCACTGGTTCGACTGACCCAAAAAAAGCTAAATCCAAACCTATGAACAAAAAAACTATCAAAGTAGACCCGTAAAACCGCAACTGGTTATATCCTTTTTCACACAATCATCTACTTTATAGCAATTCTTTAACAAATGCAGAAAACACATACCAGAAGCAATTGATTGAAAGAATTAAGAATAAAGAAAGCTCAAAGACCAAAAAAGAGCAAATCACACTTCAAGAACACAATACCTTTCTTATGTGGTCGTCACAAATCCTCAAGAAACCCATAACCTGTACATAAAACATTACAATGAGCTGGTACACGCTCTCGCCACAATTCTTACTCAAGAGTTTCCAAAACCTGAACCAATTCCCTCAAGCATTCACGAAATGAGAAGATCAGTACAATAGAAAGAACCAAACCAAAGCATTGTATTTAACAATGAGTAAAAGATAAGCACTCACATAAAGAGCACTTTAGTAACCGTTTCTTGAGCACCTTCTTCACTGCTTCTTTTGTTTGGCTACAAGAACAAAACAAGGTCACAACTCAATCAGATATCAGAACCTTTTGTAATTTTGAAATTCAGATTACAAATTTGTACTCAAAATTGAGTAAATCAAAAACAAAAACGGACGAAAGAACTTACAAGAAAAAAAACGATTACAGAAAATTTTGAAACCCTAAGAAGTTGATTCAGATAAACAAACACAAATCTTCGATTAGTTTGACTGAAAATAGAGTAAATCAAATCAAAAACGAAGGAGATTAAAAAAGACGAACATAGAGAGTCTGAAACCTTAAGATGTTTAATTCGATGAAGACTAGCGAAAGAGAAAAACATGAAACTCCGATTAAACGCGATTTTGAAACTTTGAAACCCATAAGAACATCAATCGAAGAGATTTCGAGTAATCTTACTCAAATCGAAACTCTGAAAACCCCTAAAAACTTAATTAAACTCGATTTTGAAACTTTGAAACCCCTAAGAACTTAATTAAAAGCGAATTTGAAACCCTTAAGAACTTCAATCGAAGAAATTTCGAGTAATTAAACTCAAATCGAGAGAGATGATCGATTTTGAAACATTCAAATCACCGATTTTCACATAACAAAGAATAAACGAAATTAGGAAATCAAAAGGGAAAGAGTAAAAGAGAATCGAGTCTCAAGAAACTTACAGAACGGTTTCATGAAATTGCGACGAAGGAGGAGTTGCAGAAAAATTGAAAATGAAAATAAAAAAATCTTTTAGATCTCTCGAAAATGATATATTGTATTCACGCTTATATAAGTGGGAGCGTCATCGCAACGTCTCAAACGGTAACTTCAAACACGTGCCGTTTTCAAAAATGTGTTTGTGTGTGTTGTGTGTGAGAGAAGTGTGAGACGGCAACGTTATAAACGGAGTGATTATGTAACTACATACACATATGTAAGATATGCGAGAAGAATGAATTAAATTACACAAAAATTAAAACACAAAATTCTTACCAAGTTGATGCATAACACAAATTATTTTTAATGTATTAAACAATCGATTTAATTAAATATGATTTTTTTATAGTTTATTATGTTTTAGCATTTTTTTTTTTACTCTAGTTCTTCTGATATATCATAATTATTATTTTAAATTTTTTTGTTTTATATGAATTTTAGCTTTTATATATAAATAAAAAAATACAACTGATGGTCATCGTATCTCTAAATCATAGTGTTTTAGCGAACATTAAAAAAAAAAATAAAACACTTTAGTTGGTTGAAAAAAAAAAATATTTATGATACAAAGTGGGCTTTTTATTTGTTGAATGGTGGGCTCTTTGCGGATTGGACCTTAAAAGGATGTGTAACATTTTCTTGAAATATTTAACAGAAATCAATAAAAAAGACATAGAAGAAAAAACGAAACGCTTTTAACAAAAAAACAGAAATCAATAAAAAAGACATAGCAGATCGATGAGGCACAATATTCTATAGATATTAAATAATATAATATTAATATTCTTAGTTCAGTCTAATAATTTATGAATTTCCAGAAATCTGGTAGGACTTAGAAATAAGCGGCAAAGCAAAAGCTAAGTAGGACCAAGCTATCCACGTAACAATTCCAAACAAAGCTACTAATATTTATGATAACAAAAAGAAAAATAAATAAATGAAATAAATGAAACAATTAAGTTCATCACCTTTTTAAGTATTGACGATAACGATTAACGAGTGTGAGACACACGGCACATATTGGCTATATTTACATATTAAATGCGTCCTTCTTTTGAAACAACAGATTATAATAGGAAATCAAAGTCACCAAAAAGGAACTTAGGTTAGAACCCTATTTGAGGTAGCTTTCGTGGCAAACCATTCTTGCAACCCATCATGGAGATTATGCTCTTTTGCCGTCGAAAAACGGTTCTGGACCAAATAGTCAATGTTCTTCTTAAGGAGAGCCGCCGCCGTGAGAGGTTACTAACTCATACTAACATAAATGGGTGAACCTTATGAAAATTATTTATTTAAAAAAAAAATTGAAATACTCGTATGAATTTATGCACATTGAGTATTGACATCAAATATATACATATAAACATCATTTAAAACTCATTTAAAAATATGTATATATATTAATAGACAACTCATTTGGGATTCTTTTTATAACTTTGAAAACTCACATTTAGCCGCTAGTTTGTGTTAACCTTTCGATCGGGAGATTTTGATTTTGCAGTTCCCAAAGATTTTTGTCCGATGGTTTGTGAGAGAATACACATTCCAACGTGTGTGTGTAAAGTATGGGAGGAAAAAAGAATTAAATTTTAGAGAATACACATTCCAAAGTGAACGTGTGTGTGTAAACGGTAACGTGTAAAATATGGGAGGAAAAAAGAATTAAATTACATAATCTGACATCAATAAAATATCTAATTGATAAAAAAGAAAAGAAAAGCGCAAAATATCAGATCTGAAGAACTAAACAAGATCCGACCTGAATTTATAAGTATGAACTAAAATGGAACTAAAAACATCTCCATTAAATATTCTATAGATATTTAAATAATATAATATTAATATTGTTAGTTCAGTCTAATATTTTATGGAAATTTCCAGATTTAGAAATATAGGAAACTTAAAAAAAAAGCCGCAAAAGAAAGCTAAGACAAAGCTTTCTTATGTGAAAAGCTATACAAATAACTTTAGCACGAGACGAGATCAAAGACCCGAAGACGCACAAAGAAAAAAAGTACTCGCTCGACAGACGCACAAAGACCTTGTGGCTTCATCGAACGATGAGAATTTTTTGTCCTTATATAATGAGGACATGACCAGACTGAAGCGTATAAATCCCAACCTAGCTAGATTTCTCAAACACACAAAAAAAAAATGTTTCTCAAAATTGATCACAAGGCTGTGGAAGCACTCCTCCGTGGCCAAGAATGCGCTAACACCCTCAAGTTTCTCCTCCAAAACTGCGAAATAAGCTCAGTTTCAACAGAACCACTCATCAACACCATTATCGATTCTTTCTCACTTGCTCTTTCTTTTGTGGATTCTCCTAATCCTCCACCATACCATGAGTCTTCTTCTCAAAACATGGCAGGTCCTATGCCCCAGAGATCATCAATGGAGTAAGTTATCAACAATTTTTTTTTTTTTTTTTAATAAGTTAAGTAGCACATGTTTCTATATGTTACATTGTCATATTTATATATCTTCTATAACTTTAGATGCAAGTGTCTTCTATATGTTTGATAATTGCTCTAGTGCAACATTGCAGAAAATTTTGTGGAGCAGAAGGTTTAAAGAATTACAGAGACGATTCTCCGACTCCGTGCCCCAATGATGGCTTTGCCTGGAGGAAATATGGACAAAAAACCATCAAAAACTCACCGTACCAAAGGTTAGTTAATTAGGTGAACTAGAAAAACTAAGCCAATGCTTTGTTTAATGAAAGACATGTAAATAGAGTAGCGGTTATATATTTATTTTAAGTGGTGATAAATAAAGATGCGATATTTACAGGTGTTACTATCGGTGTACCTATGCAAAAAACCAAAACTACAAAGCTACAAAGCAGGTGCAGCAGATCAAAGACAATCCTCCAGTGTACAGAACCACTTATGTGGAAAAACATGTGTGTAAGGCTTTTGCAGTTCATGATGGTTCCGAAATGATGCAATGTGACCAAGATGTATCTGAACCGGTTATGCCTCAACTCACAACAATTGACCACCAAGCAATTACCATGGAGGACAAAACCACAGACCAGATCATGAACCAAGAATGTGATATTAATGATTTTTTGGTGGATTATGGCCAGTTTTGGGCGAATCAGTTTCCACCATTTCCATCGGGTGACGACACAATGTTCGTGGACAACAATGGCGCTTTTGATTAGAACCCCATCCACGTTTGAACAATAAATCTATATATCAAGCTTTTTATGATATCATAGTGAAGATTGATTGATTCTTCACTTCTTCTCTGGTTCATGTTTTGTAATTTAGATTCATATGTATTACCTTTTTTGTTTGTGCAAGAGGAAGTTTTATGATTTGGATTCATATGTATTAAATTTGGATTCATATGTATTAAATTTGGATTCATATGTATTACATTTTCATGAGCAAAGTGAACTATTTTTAATGTGATTTATGCATATCATCATGCGATTAATAATGCAATTTAAGAGTATCACTACTATCAATTCAGAGATCCTCATCCAAACACATTACATAGATACAGAAGATGATCCGGTTGGAGAGACGGAGACGATGAGGCACGTGAGGACCGAGAAGCGTGTGAAAAGCACGAGGTAATCACGTGGCCGCTCCGGCATGAAGAAGAAACTGGAAAACTTCAGAGCCTCGTGGTGGTTGGCTGGTTGCCGTGCTCTCGGCCACCGCGATTTGCTTTCATGTAATTTTTTTTTTTTTTTTTTTTTTTTGGGAAGGAGGAGAGAAGAAGAGAAACACCGTGAAAAATCACTCCGGCGTCAGGGAGTGGATCTTACTCATCACCGGAGATGGCTTAATTTTACGCGGCGGGAATGGAGACAGACTTAGTCGAAAATTGACTTAATTAGTCCAAGTACAGTACTTTGAGTTCACACGTGCGCTCCGTCTATATTCACGCACGTGCTTGATGACGACAGACTTACGCATTACGAGTGACGTAAAAAAAACATCGTCACGTCACGTCACGGTGGTCCGAGGCTCCGAGCCTTCTTCTCGCTTTCGTTAGCAAATTATTGTGGATACCGACATGTATTATATCAAATTTAAATCCTTGTGATAATAACATTTACAATATTTGAAAAAAAAAAACCATATGAATTTACTTCTATAAATACATTAAAGAATTCAATTTAAAAACAATAATATCAAACAAAACAAATTGTGTGGTTTTACTTTACTAGTGGAACACAATTTTTCTTCTTGTAACATTATTTAATATTATTTTTGTTTTGAACTGCACTTAATATATTCTTGTGTTGAATGGCAATGTAAGTATGAATTGAAAACCGTCTTATATATTCCCACTCTCCATTCAACGCTGTTATATGTATATAAATCAAAATATGGATAAACCTTTAGCAAAATATATTAGAGGATAGGATAGTCACGACTCACGACTCACGACTCACGACATGCCCATGTGAGGTTTTAGACTTTAGTATTTTTATTTATTATAAAAGAGTTTCTCCAAAATTGCAGATAGTTGCATCGTGCATGTAATTTTACATATTATCAAGATCTAATTACCTACCATGAAAGCAAAAAAATAATTACTTTCTCTTGCCAACTTTTAATTGGCTATTACAAAATGGGCTGCGCAGTGGCCATCTAACTATGATTAGTTAATCATAAAAACATTTGTCATAGATTGTTGATTTCATTTTGATAGAAAAAATGACAAATTTTACCCTCTTATCCACTTTTAATTTTAACAAGTCAAAAATAGGTTGCGCGGACCTACACAAAGGGACCAGCATCATCTAATGAATGTATGATTAGTTCATGAGTCCAACGGTCCGTTCATCACGTCATAGAAAACAACATAATAAGACAATTATGTAAGGAATAATAAAAAAGGTAACTTTATTACAAAAAAGTACCTTTCAACGAAAAAAGTAATCAATACCGAAAGTGACTAACGGGTGATGTGAAAAGGATGGGGAGAAAAAAGAGAAAAGTGTGGAGTGAGTTTAGATTGTATTAATTAGATCTTGATAATCAATGATTGAAACTTCCAGGAGTCTTCTTTTGCTTTTTCTTCTTCTTTTTCTTCTTCTAGGCGGCGGATGCAAATACGCATACCCTTCACCAAACCCACCAGACTCACTGTAACATCCCAATTCTTTTATTCCTTTGGATGTGAGGCCCATTAGGCCCAAGTGCTTTAAAGTTCCAAAACGACGGTTTTTGTGGTGTATGTGTCTAACTGTATAAGCGTAAACATCATTGAGATTAAGCCGCCAGAGAAAAAAAGGCAGAGAGAGAGAGAGAGGAAAGGAAGCACCGTGAGACATCCCCAAAAGGGACGTGAGTTTCGAGCCACCGTTCGTCACCGTTGTTCAGCTTTCGTCATCACTGGTTATTGGGTAAGGGAAACTTAATATAAACCTAATATTAATCTGAGCTAGTTCTTCTACTGTAAGTTGTGTTTTGGTCTTTTGGGATCATTAACTTATCTGATTTTTGTGAAGAAGAAGAAGAGTAAAACTGTTGCAAGTAAGGGTTTTCGAGATCAATTTCCCGTCGAATCTGAAGGAGTTACGTCTTTGGATAGATCTTGTCGCCAAGAATCCACAGCAACTGACGGAGCTTTAGTCGGGGTTGTATTCAAGAAGTTATGAGCGTTGCTTCCTAGCCAAGGAACAGCTGAAACTGGTTAAATCTGAAACCTTAAAAAAACAGATCCGTATTGGCTTATTCAAAGAAACGTTTGGAGGTCTAAACGTTGTATGATCGGGCTGAAATTTTGTAGGGAGATTCGTGGTACTGCCGGCTTGAAAAGCAACGGTGGGATTGAGGAGTTAAGGGTTCATTGGGAAGTTATTAGTGCGTTTTTGAGAGAGTTAAGTAAGGTGTTCTTCGTCATCAGAATAGATCAAAGGTGAGGGCGGGATTTGTGGAAACATTATGATTACTTTCTATTTATGTTTTTCATGAATTACTTGTATAGACTTAGTAACTATGTGCTTGGTTGTACTTGTATGGCTATTGATTGATAATACGTGATATGATGTGATGGTACATGATGATTGATAATGTATGATGATATGATACGTTGTGAGATGATGTGATGTATGATCATGAGATTTGTTTCGTACATCATATGATGGACGAACATGAGATTTGATTTTATCAAAAAAAAAAAAACATGAGATTTGTTTCGTGCCTGGTGACTGGACGAACATGAGATTTGTTTCGTGCCAAGTGGTTAAGCCGATGAGATTTTGGTTTAGCATTATTGATAATTTTGAATATCGATGAGAATGCTAGTATGATAAAAATAGTTTAAATAATAATATGATTATATACTAGGTTGAGTATTATGTGAAATCGTTATGTTTGTTAGACGTATGTACTAGGTTGATCAGTATTGTGTAAAATCTCAAGCACACACAAAGAACACAAAGATAAAGACTTGAACTCTCTTTGTTTCTCTCTCACGTATTGTGCTCTCTCTTCTCACTTGCGGCTGTGTTCTCTCTCTTCTTTTTCTCTTACGTGAGACCTAAGCTGCTGTGATCTCTTTTATATCCAAACCCTAACGTTGCTTATATGTTTCCTTTTTGCAGCCAAAGACATGAGATGGGCTAGCTTTAACATGAGAGGAAGATTTTCATATTTGGGCTATAAAATATATGATTGAAGCCCATTATCTCACACCAAAGATGGAAAAGACAACAACAAAGCTGAAAAAATGCAAGCTAAAATTAGCCCAAATCGAATTGAACAGAACAAATACTAACAGAAGTATTTCTTAAGCTCCTTTTGGACATCAATGAAACATATGAACTAACTTTAATGCAGCATGGTACATGGTGGATATGAGGCATAAGCTTGGATTAGCGGTCAAACGTGTGCTTGAAGCTAATGACGTCGGAATTCGCTAAAACTGTTTCAGCAACAATGCATACTTTTGTGTCAATTCTTCTACTAGATACAAATACAAGAAAAGTATAATTGGTGGTTGAAGAAAGAAACATCATTAAGTAAAACGATAAACCTTATAAATATGTGTTTTAGAGTGCATAAATAAAACTCGATACAAACAAAAACGTCAGAAATGCATTCTAATTAGAAGTATATGAACAAAACGACCTACAAAGGATCAAGCTACAAAACACATGAGAATATTAGAAATCAAAAATTGTGAAACACGTCTCAAATCCGCATTATTTTTAGCTATAACATTTTAATTCAATGCAATGTATGTTGACTTTCTGACCTCTTTCTCTCTTTGAGGTGAGATTCCTCTCAATCTCTCTTTAGTTCTCTTGTTCTCACAAAACATAAACGACTTGATTTTAAGACAGAAGAGAGATATATCTTTAATTGTCTACATTGATAATATTATTGGATATGTTCTTACAATACAACACACACATACATATACTACTTTCTCTACTTGCAACTCAATTGCACATGACTTGCACTTAGACCTAATCATGATTTTACACTAGACCATACCTCTATGATATATGTTCTTACACAACCCACTCTACTAATCCTTAAACTACAATAACACTTAACATCTACTATACTTTAACTAACTAAACAAATAACCATACTTGGGCTTAACCAAACTAGTAGCCCAATGTCTCCTTAAGACAAAAAAACAAGCCTAATCTCCTTTTGTTGACTTGTGTCTTCCTCCTCTTTGTCTTTGACTTTACTTCTTCTTCTCTTTATGACAATTTTTCTTCTTCCTTGCTTCTTCGTTGCTTTGCTTCTTCATCTTATGAAGCTTCTTCTTCTACTTCTTCTTCTTGCAGGTTTAATGAAGGATTCATAATTCCAACAATGTATTAGTTAGAAATACTTTGAAAATTTTATTAAATTACACCGCGCATATACATGATCTAGTTATTTTTTAAAATTTAATTAAACATAACAACGAATGGTTTTATAATTCGATATAAATTAATAAATTAGTCTCAACAATAGAAAGGTAACCAATGTGGTTTATAATTACTTAACCAAATATCAAAAAATTCAAAACCATGAATTTGAAGGACTATCCTATTACATACTTCTGGCTGAAATTCAGAAGGATTTGTTTGGCATTTCAGTTGAGGAAAAGATTAGTATATGTATCTAATAAAATTTCGTCCAAACACATTCAACGATATGATTTCTTCTTTCTCAAATTAGAAATAAGAAACAATGATAAACTACTCCTCTTTTTAAAATCTCGACTACTATATTGTTCATTGGTTGGTGCATCACAAAACTTTTGTAGACTTTTTATCCATTTTTCATTTGATTTTAATAAAAAATGGATAACTTGCCTTTTCAAAGGGCCTACATTTTTTGGTTTATTTGATGGATTTATCATTTATGATTGTGACATCTTTTTTTGTTCTTCATGTCAGTTGTACTATGTTTACTTTGTATAGAAATAATTCTTCTTAAGGAATAATAAAAATATATATATTCTTCTTTCGTCTGAACATAATTAAGAAAATAAATCAAATGATATGATGATGTATAAGCTTTTTATAACAAAAACAAAACCTGATTTTGTTATAATATAGTATTTGTTGATATGGTGATGTATGATTTAACTTTAGTGTTGGAATCAGTTGGCTTATCATCGACATTTGTTTACATTTCATCAGTTCCAGTAAAAAATAATTCTAAATTACAAATTGAAATGACCAAATTTAGTCGACCCAATTAATTAATAGTAATTGAAGACAAATTATTATAAAAAAAAAGTTCTGACGGCGTGATCATTTTCTGCATTATGATCACGTTTAAAAACGTCCCCTTATGTGAAGCCGCAAAGGATTATCACTTTCAAGCCATCGACTATACTCTAATATTATTATCGTTGGGAAAAAAATGTACATTAAAATACTATGACCGTTCACGAGACGTACCTATTTCACAACTTAGGTATTCACTATAAATCTCTTGTTGTCGATTAAGTTTTGTTTTCTATACAAACACTGAAACACAAAAGAATGGTTTCTAGCATTGATCACAAGGCTGTGACAGCAATCCTCCGTGGCCAAGAATGCGCTAACAGCCTCAAGACGCTCCTCGAGAACCGCGAAATAAGCTCAGTTTCAGTAGAGCCACTCATCAACAACATTCTTGATTCCTTCTCGCTAGCTCTATCTTTTGTGGATTCACCTAATCCTCCAACACACCATGAGTCTTCCTTTCAAAACATGGCAGGTCATGTGGCCCAAAGATCATCAAAGAAGTAAATTTCCAACAAAAAACTAAACTCTCATTGCATATTTTATATACAAAAGTTCATGAGTTTCTAAATCAAAATCAAGTAAAGTAGCACATGTTTTATATCATGTTATGTCTCATACGATGCAACTGTGTTCTATATTTTTGATCAATCCTCAAATACAACATTGTAGGAAGATTTGCGGAATAGAAGGTATAAAGAGTTACAGAGATGATTCTCCAACTCCACGCCCCGATGACGGCTTCACCTGGAGGAAATATGGACAAAAACCCATCAAAAACTTTCTACACCAAAGGTTAGTTAATTAAAAAGACTAGAAAACAGAGTCAATGTTCTGTTCTTACAAAAAAAAAAAAAGTGAATGCTCTTCTTTGTTCTATGATAGAATTTAAATAGAGTGGTTGTTATTTATGTATTTTGGAGGGCGCGATAAATTAACATGCGATATTTACAGGTCATACTATAGGTGTACCTATGCAAAAGACCAAAACTGCAATGCTACAAAGAGGGTGCAGATGATCCAAGACAATCCTCCAATTTACAGAACCACTTATGTGGGAAAACGTGTGTGTGAAGCTTGCGCAGTTCATGATGATACATACGGTTCTGAAATGATACAATTCGACCAAGTTGTGTCTGAATCAGTTATGCCTACGATTGACCACCAAGCAATTACCATGGAGGATGAAGCCACAAACAATATCATGAACCAAGAATGTGATGTTAATGATTATTTGGTGGATCACGACCACTTTTTGGCGAATCAATTTCCGCCATTTTTATGGGAAGACCCGATGTTTTTTTTGACTACTTTGCTAATTTTTATTAGAACCCTTTCCATGTCCGAACAATATATCTATCAAGCCTTATAAGTTCTCATGGTGGAGATTGATTGATTCTTCACACCTTTGTTTGTCTAACCATTGATGTATGTTTGCGGTTATTCAAAAAAAAAAAAAAGAATTATATTCATCAGTGATAAATAATTGATAATAAATGGTACTGTGTAAATGGAAATGTTTTATCTTTAACAAGTTCATAAATTAGCTTCACATTTCATAAATGAATTATTAAAGGGGTTCAACAATATGGCACAAGCGCAGGATCAAGAGCACTTCCACCAAATTGAGAAAGACAGCAAAACCAAATTAAACAAAAAAAGCCTTAAAAACCAATCATTTTGGTTGAATATTATTATCATCTTTCCATTTTCTTTACCATCATTTTCTTAATTCAAATTATCGATTTCGTTCCTACATGTCTTTCATCTATATCATCACTTGAAATCTATTTTGTCAACACTTTTTACAAAGAAAGCTATGTAAGACAACATCATAAGCAAGAACTAATTCTTTGGATTTTGATAGAAAAAGACAGGAAAGTTTTTAAATCAAAAACCAAGATTTTAACATACCAAAAATTATCTAGATGCCTGTTTCGAGACGATTCTTGTAAACATCATTAAAATAAAGTGTGTTTTATTTTTTCAAATTTAATTAACTATTACATAAATTTTGTGAAAACTTATTTTATCTAATTATGCTACTAGTTTGTCAACTTGTAGTAAAGTGTATATATAGAAAAGAAAAAAAAAAGTGTATATATAGAGTTCATAAATGTTGTTGCTCTCAAAGTGTTTATAAGATTTTTAATGAATATCATATTCTTTTTATTAAATAAAAATCTTGAATTTGTAAACAATATTGTATTTATAATCTATATGATATCATGTATGAAACTAATTATGTCCTCTGGTCACTTCTAATTGGCTACGATGCCAAATTAGTCAAAAATGGGTTGCGCATCTTTCATGGACCTAAACAAAGGGGACACAATCAGAATCAACTTATGATTAGTTTAATTATGAAAATATTATGACGACTTTATACACTCTCATCTCTCTACCTCTTTTGACTCTTTCTTTCACCGGCACGAACATAGAAGATTCGTTAGAACGAAAGAACAAAAATCAAATGACGTAATGAAGACATAACAGAGAATAATGACGATATATACTACGTAATAAAGGGGACAAAAAGAAAATGACGTAATGACAATGTAATTAGGTGAAAAATATTGTGGATATCGAAAGTGAGTAGAATTTTCTTTTCTTTTTTTACACATTTCTATCATTTGGCCTATACAAACACCGACTTATATTTTATTATAATAGACCCTAATTTTTATTTTTCTTTCATTTTCTTGTTTCTATTTTTCTAAACTTTTTAAAAAAAAAATTTTATGCACACAAGGGAAAGAGAGAGAATGAACATATATTTTTTTCCTTAAAATTTATCAATTTAATAACTTTTATTTTTACCATTTTAATATTTTTGTTTTGATGTATCATACATATTTTGATGTATTATACGTATTTTACTAAACTCTCATTTATAATCATGAAATAAAATTAGCATTAAACTCTCGTTTTCTAATTTTTTAACATACTAATTTTGGGGTTTTTCTTATAAGAAACACATCTGATATATTATACACAATTCCTTTAGTATAAAAATAAAGAATGACGACTTTTTTGGTTTCGTCTTCTTCTCTCTCTTTTCTCATTCCTTTGTCTCGAAGTGAAAGAAGATGATGAGCATACTAGTGACGTAATGTCAATCTGTTAAACACGTTTTATGTGTATATAAATCTCATACTGTACTTGGAAGGAAAAAACAAGAAAAGAAGAAGATTTCTTTAATGTTGTTGACGTTTACTAAATTTGGTTGTGGATTTATATTTTAATATCATATAAAATCAAATCTAAAAATATGTACATAATTTTTCTTTTATATTTGATGAGTCAGCTCAAACATTGCTGCGTGTTGATGTGTTATTCACCTAATTGGACTAAAGAAATCTGGGACCCAAAAAGAGATGACTTATCTCTCTGCCTGTTTTGTCTTTTCTTTTGTTCTTTCTCATTCGTCCACTCAGCACATGAGAAATAGATAAAAGTGATGTGATGTGTTTTCTATTAAACAAACAACGTAAGACGATGTCTAAATTGTCATAATGTGAGTGGAAAGAACCAAAAAAAGAATATTTGGAATATGCACTTTTATTAGGTGAATTTTTTGTGATAAGGTTTGGACATTGCTTCCATTTTTTGGCACCGAAATGATGCAGCTACTAATTCCAAAGAGAAAAAGTGGATTTATTTTTTCGTGTTTTCTTTTCTTTACATTTATAATCTCCATAGTTATATTTTAGTGTGTATTTTGATGATCATACAAAATTAGATATGCATAAAATTATATAGCACATCGTAAAAAAAAAAAAAAACATATCACAACTTTTAGTATAGAATATTTTGTAAAGATACTAATGGTAAGTTTTGGAAATATATGTAAATTTAAAATTTAATAGTATAAATCCTAATAAAAACGGATGAATTCTCCTAAAATTATATTAAACCGTGATTTCGACAAAAAAAAAAAAAAACACATATATGTACATCTATTTTGTAGTTTTAGACTTTCGTTTTTTTAATTCAAAACTGATTTTATCATAAAAGAGTTTCTCCATTTGCAGATAGTTGCATCATGCATGTAACTTTGACATTTTAATATTTTATCAAGATCTAATTACTTCCTCTTGCCAACTTTCAATTGGCTATTGAAAAAAATGGGGTGTGCATGCATTGTAACTTTCCACGGGGCTTACAAAAAGTGACCAATGTCCAATGACTAATCTAATTATGATTAGTTAATTATAAAAATATTTGGCATGCATGCATGCATTGTTGATTTGATTGAAATACTTTGGATATGAAAATGACAAATTGACCCTCTTATCCACTTTTCATTGGCTCTAACAACAAGTCAAGTATAGGTTGCTGCGCTGGCTCATCTAATGAATTTCAATTTATTATCAATGAAAAATCATGGCTCTTTAGAGATATCACAAAAGCATACATGTGACATTGTGATATTATGATATTCTCAACATGGTAGCTGATGAATTATACGATTTCTCATAGAATCTAGCTAAACAACTTATATAATTCAAATAGTAACAGTTGAATATGACTAAATATTTTTTTTAAAAAACAATTAAACAAATAAAAATCTACAAATATTAACTAAAGAAATTTTTTCTTTCTCATCTCTTTATTATTGTGATAAATGAACCCCCTCATCTCTCTACCTCTCTGTCTTTTTCTTTCTCTTATCTCTGTCCTTGCTCTGGGCTCAAGTGCTCAACTCCTTTTGTCACGACATAACAAAATCACAACATTTAGACATTTATGGAAGGAATCAAAAAAAGGAAATTTTTATTACAAAAAGCACCTTTCAATGAAAACAACTATCAATACCGAAAGTGAGAGTGACGGGCTGTGTGATTATATTAATATGTAGGTGCCTTAGTGGGAAAGGGTGTGAGGAAAAAAAGAGAAATGTGAAGTGAGTTTCAAAGATTGAAGTTTCCAGTAGTTTCAACGATTGAAGTTTCCACATTATATACATAAAAAATTGGCGTCGGTCACTACAAAACTTTTTTCTATATATAGTGAGAATCAAACAAGATTCCTCAACCAAAAACCAAGAAAATGTTTTCAAACTTCAATCACAAGGCTGTTGCAGCACTTCTTCATGGCCAAGGATGTGCTAATAGCCTCAAGACGCTACTCGATAACCGCGAAATAAGCTTAGTTTCAACAGAACCTCTCATCAACACCATTCTTGATTCTTTCTCACTTGCTCTATCTTTTGTTGATTCTTCTAATCCTCAACCATACCATGAGTCTTCTTCTCGAAACATGGCAGGTCTTGTGCCTCAAAGATCATCAAAGAAGTAAGTTACCAACAAAAAAAAGCTAAACACTCATTGCATATGTTATATACAAAGCTTACAAAGTTTCATGAGTTTTTATTATAACATTGTAGGAAGATTTGCGGAATAGAAGGCATAAAGAATTACAGAGATGATTCCCCGACTCCATGCCCTGATGACGGTTTCGCCTGGCGGAAGTATGGACAAAAAACCATCAAATCCTCTCTGCACCAAAGGTTAGTTAGTTAGAAAAACAGAACCAATGGTATGTTCATAAAAAAAACAGAGTTAATGATCTTCTCTGTTCTATGAAAGATATGTAAATACTAGTAGCTGTTTCTTTTCTTTCTACGTAATGACTAATTAACGTGTGATATTTACAGGTGTTACTATCGGTGTGCCTATGCGAAAGACCGAAACTGCAATGCTACAAAGCGGGTGCAGAAGATCCAAGATAGTCCTCCAGTTTACAGAACTTCTTATGTGGGACAACATGTGTGTAAGGCTCCAGCTTTTGCAGTTCATGATGATACATACCATTCTGAAATGATACAATTCGACCAAGTTGTGTCTGAAACGGTTATGCCTCAACTGACAACAATTGACCAAGAAATGACTGTTGAGGACAAAGCCATAGACTATACCATGAACCAAGAATGTGATATTAACGATTATTTGGTGGATTATGACCAGTTTTGGCTGAATGAGTCTCCTCCATTTTCGTCGGGAGACTTGACTTTTGTTGACAACATTGCTGCTTTTAATTAGAAACCTTTCCAGGTTTAAAACAAGAAAAGCAATCAAGCTTTATATGTTATCATGGTGAAGATTGTTTGTTTCTTCACTTCTTTTCATGTTCATGTTTTGTAATATAGATTCATATGCATCACCTTTTCTTGCATTAAATTTACAATGTTTCTCTTTTCTTTTTTTTGTGTAAGAGGAAGTGTTGTCAATGATGTATTTTGTCAATGAAAGAAAATTAAAGACGTATAGTGTTATCTTTTACAATTTTGATTGTCCTTAATTGAAGATTGATAAAACAAGTGAGGTTCAAGAGACAGCAAATGTGTGAAAGTTGGATATATAACAAATGGTCAGACTTTAAGCTTTGGGGATTTTGGTTTTCTCTTTAACTCAACATAGATTGATTCCCAAATGATCATATCTAGCTTCGTCATCGATATTCCATTTCTAAAGTATAGACAAGACTCGAAGAACAGATAGACTCATAAGTATAATGATAGTTGGAGAAAATTAAGCATGAAGTAAAATGATGGAAGAAAACAACAGAAATGCATCAGAAGGTTTATACAAACAAAACGACAAACAACAGATATGATATGATAATTCCTCCTCTTAGTCTTCATCTTCTTCTTCTTCAGCTTCCTCTTCTTGTTGTTGTTGTTCTTCTTCTTCTTCTTCTTCTTCTTCTTCTTCTTCTTCTTCTTCTTCTTCTTCTTCTTCTTCTTCTTCTTCAGATTCTTCTTCTGCTTCTTCTTCTTCTCCTAGGCGGTGGATGCAAATACGCATAGTACGCATACTCTTGAACAAATCCATGTGACTCAGGAGATAGTCAGGAACTAACATGAAGTCCTTCTCCGGAGTTTGGAAGCTCACTTTTTGTATTCTACTCATCTCCGAGGTAAACGTCACAGTTTTACCTTCTGCCGAGTAGGATAGATCATAGGAGAGCTTTCCAACTCCTGGAGCAGAAGGTGCTATACAGTTCACAGTAAAATTAAATCCTCGTGGCTCTTTAAAACACTGAAGCACAACCAATGGACCATGTGTATATTCCTGAAGGACCAAAATCTTCTCCTCGATAAACATGCGTGTTTGATGCGAATATCCATACCTGAAACATTTGTCTGTGTCCTTGTGGTTAGCAGCGTAGTGACTGTAGAGATCCTTGTACACGCCCGAGTAGTTGCAGTTTGGTGCAGGACAGTAGCAAAGAGCGAAGCTGCATTTCTTCTCATGGATTAACTCTTTGCCATAAGAGAATGTCTCGGTGCAGCCATGTTTGGCGTTTGAGCAAGAGACAGTGACTGCTGCAACAATTTTCTCCATTATTCTAGATCGATTGATACCAATGGGCAAGGTGCAGGAAGGGCATTTGTGCCTCATGCTAATACAGCAAGAAGAACAAGCTATATGTCCATTGTCACACTGAGAAACAAAACTCACAAGACTTAGTCATTGAAACAAATAAAAGCTTATACAAATCTAAAACTGGTAAGTTCATATGTTATCTGTAAAGAAACAATCATCAATTATGTTTCTTCAAACAGTATTTTCACAGGAAACATTCGCTATTCAATCAAAACGAAAAAAAATTTTCTTTACGAACCCACATTACAATAATCTCCGGTAAAGAAACATTTTTCCCCAAAATCATCAAACCAAAAAGTTTTTAAAATTCGGAATCATCCAATTAGTATAATGAAATTAACATCTATAAATCATGAAGTTTTAGCTAATCAATGTAATCAACAAAAGCTTGCTAAAGTCCCTTTTGACACATCTTCCCAACATTTTCCCCAAAATCATAAACCACAACAATTTTCAAAAACTCTGAAGAAAGAGAAGTGGTGAAGTAAGAAGAGAAGAACCTGAAAGATAGGCATCGAGAGTGCGTGACAGCAAATGGGACAATCGAGAAGATCTAGCTCGAACAATGTCCCAGACCGTCGTGCCACCACATCTCCTCCACCATTCTCACCTTCTTCTTCTACAAGTCGTTGCCTCTTTTGGCGGCTACTCGAAGCTTCTCCGGCCATAGTTATCGGAATCTCGCGAAATCAAGTTTGGATTTCGATCGGAATCGTCGCTACTGAGTAAACCCTAATTCCCCCTTTTCTATTTTCCCGCCGGAACGTGTTTTAAGAATCTGTGGATGACATTTTTTCTAACTCTCTCTTTATCATTTATCCGTTTACTCTTGCAGTATACTGTACAGTGTACATTGAGATTATTTTTTTTAATATTTTGTATACTTTTATACTTATAATAACTATAATACTTAAAATTACAATCATAAATCCAAATATATAATATACTTATTAGTAATTCGAGTATTTTTAGATATATATGCGTGAAAAATAACTAATATTTTAGGTTTTTTTCGGGGTATTTTAAGTATTTTAGATACATTGAGGTAAAAAAAATTGATGTTCTAATTTTTTTTCGGATATTTTGAGTATTTTTGAGTAGTTCGGATCGATTTAGGTAAAAAAAACTCATACCGACCCAAACCCGTATTTTCGAATATTTTCGAGTAATTCGAGTAATTCAGGTCGATTTAGAGTAAAAAAAAAAACTCTTTATATCAAAAGCATACATGTGACATTGTGCCATTATAACATTCTCAACATTGTAGTTGATGAATCCAATTGAATTTCACTAAATTGCTAAATTATACGAATTTCATTATGATTTCTTATGGAATCTAGCTAAATAACTTATAATTCAAATTGTAACAGTTGAATATGACTAATTTTTTTTCAAGACAATTAAACAAATAAAATTCTACGAATATTAACTAAAGAATTTTGTTTCTTTCTCATCTCTTTATTATTGTGATAAATGAACCCTTTCTACCTCTCTGTCCTTTTTTTTTTCACGACATTAAAAAAAAAAAACAACATAAGACCATTTATGGAAGGAATCAAAAAAAGGGAAAATGCACCTTTCAATGAAAACAACTCTCAATACCGAAAGTGAGTGACGGCCTGTTTGATTATATTATATGTACTATGTAGGGCCTTATTGGGAAAGGATTTTGGAAAAATATGAGAAATGTGAAGTGAGTTTCAAAGATTGAAGTTTCCAGTAGTTTTAACGATTCAATTTTCCAAATTATAAACATAAAAAAATTGGCGTCCACTACAAAACTTTTCTCCATATATAGGAGAATCAAACAAGAAAATGTTTTCAAACTTCGATCACAAGGCTGTTGCAGTACTTTTTCATGGACAAGGATGTGCTAATAGCCTCAAAACGCTCCTCGACAACCGCGAAATAAGCTTAGTTTCAACAGAACCACTCATCAATACCATTCTTGATTCTTTCTCACTTGCTCTATCTTTTGCCCCACCATACCATGAGTATTCTTCTCAAAACATGGCAGGTCTTGTGCCTCAAAGATCATCAAAGAAGTAAGTTACCAACAAAAAAGCTAAACACTCATTGCATATGTTATATACAAAGTTTCATGAGTTTTTATTACAACATTGTAGGAAGATTTTCGGAATAGAAGGTATAGAGAATTACAGAGATGATTCTCCGAATCCGTGCCTTGATGACGGCTTCGCCTGGCGGAAATATGGACAAAAAACCATCAAAGCCTCTCCGCACCAAAGGTTAGTTAATTAGAAAAACAGAGTGAATGATCTTCTCTGTTCTGTGAAAGACATGTAAATACTAGTAGCTGTCTTTTTTCTTTCTACGTAGCGGTTAATTAGCATGTGATATTTACAGGTGTTACTATCGGTGCGCCTATGCGAAAGACCGAAACTGTAATGCTACAAAGCGGGTGCAGATGATCCAAGATAGTCCTCCAGTGTATAGAACCTCTTATGTGGGACAACATGTTTGTAAGGCTCCAGCTTTTGCAGTTCATGATGATACATACTATTCTGAAATGATGCGATTCGACCAAGTTGTGTCTGAAACAGTTATGCCTCAACTGGCAACAATTGACCAAGAAATGACCGTTGAAGAGAAAGCCACAGACCATACCATGAACCAAGAATGTGATATTAACGATTATTTGGTGGATTATGACCAGTTTTGGCTGAATGAGCCTCCTCCATTTTCGCCGGGAGACTTGATTTTCTTTGACAACAATAAAGCTATCAAGCTTTATATGTTACCATGGTGAAGATTGTTTGTTTCTTCACTTCTTTTCATGTTCATGTTTTGTAATATAGAGTCATATGCATCACCTTGTCTTGCTTTAAATTTACAGTGGCTTCTCTCTTTTTTTTTTTTTGTGTAAGAGGAAGTTTTGTCAATGATGTATTTTTGCGGTTATTCAAGAAAGAAATAAAGAAAAAGTAATATCTCTACAATTTTGGCTGCCCTTGATTGAAGATTCATAACAGACCAGATTTATTAGCAATGAGTAAAATTTTAATCTTCGAAAAGCCAAAGATATTCAAGAAAGAGCCTAACTCTGTAAACAAAAACCATGGATCATCAGCCAAGGACATTATACAGAGTATATAACATATAAACGTCCACTGAAACATGGCTATGTATTCACATTGTCTATAGTAACTTCTAGGAAACCAGGGAACTACATGTAAGTTTTTGAAAGCCGAGTAACTATTCTTGCGAAATCGGATAAAAGCAGGAAGGAGAAGAAAAAGCTCAGACTTGGGGTTATATTAAGCTTTGGGGATTTTGGTGGTCCCTTTAACTTAACATAGATTATTCCCAAATGATCATATCTAGCTTAGTCATGGATATTCCATTTCTGATGTATAGACAAGAATCAAAGAACAAACAGAAACTCAAGTAAAATGATGATCCATAAAAACATCCGGCTAAAGTGCATAGATGAAAAAGACAACAGAAATGCATGAGAAGGTTTATGCAATAAAACGACAAACAACGGATATGATATGAGTATTCCTCCTCTTAGTCTTCATCTTCTTCTTCTTCAGCTTCCTCTTCTTCTTCTTCTTCTTCTTCTTCTTCAGATTCTTCTTCTGCTTCTTCTTCTTCTTCTTCTTCTAGGCGGCAGATGCAAATACGCATACCCTTCACCAAACCCACTGGACCCGACATATAGCCAGGAACTAACATGAAGTCCTTCTCAGGAGTTTGGAAGCTCACTTTTTGTATCCTATTCATCTCCGACGATGTGAACGTCATAGTGTTACCTGATATAGAGTAGGATAGATCATAGGATAACTTTCCAACTCCTGGAACAGAAGGTGCTATACAGTTCACAGTCAAATACAATCCTTGTGGCTCCTTAAAATACTGAAGCACAACCAATGGACCATGTGTATATTCCTGAAGGACCACAATCTTCTTCTCCATGTCCATGGATGGCTGATGGGAATATCCATACCTGAAACGTTTGTATCTGTCCTTGTGGTTAGCAGCGTAGTGACTGTAGAGATCCTTGTACGCGCCCGAGTAGTTGCAGTTTGGTGCAGGACAGTAGCAAAGACTGAAGCTGCATTTCTTCTCATGGATTAACTCTTTGCCATAAGAGAATGTCTCGGTGCAGCCATGTTTGGCGTTTGGGCAAGAGACAATGACTGCTGCAACAACTTTCTCCATTATTCTAGATCGATAGTTACCAGTGGGCAAAGTGCAGGAAGGGCATTTGTGCCTCAGTTTAGTACAGCAAGAAGAACAAGCTATATGTCCATTGTCACACTGAGATGCAAAGTACACAAAGTTAGTTACTCGGATTACAAGTCAACGAAACTAAAAACAAAAACAAACTTATAGAAATCTAAAACTGGTAATTCCTATGTTATATAGGAAGGTACAATCATCCATTGTGTTTCTTCAAGCAGTATATTTCACAGGACTCAAACGAAAAAGCGTTCTTTCTGAATCATTGTTAATCACATTTCAGTGACCTCCTGTAGCTACATTCTTCATTTCCTTCAATTATCATCTTCACAATGCAACGTTTAACCCAAAATCATTCAACCACAAAGTTTTCGAAACTCTGAAATCATCCAATTACTCTAATGAAATTTACATTTCTAAGGCATGAATTTCTAGCTAACCATTATCATACTAAAATCCCAACAGTTTTCAAAGGAAGAGCAGTGGAGAAGTAGTAACAAGACCTGAAAGATACGTTTCGTGAGTGCGTCACAACAAACAGGACAATCGAGAAGATCAAGTTCTAACAATGTCCCAACTCGTACCACCACATCTCCTCCACCATTCTTGCCTTCTTCTCCAACAATGGAGGGAACTCGTTGCCTCTTTTGGCCGCTGCTCGACGCTTCTCTGGCAAGGGCTTGGTTCGTCTCTTTCACCATCTCAGTGCAACCACCTTTTGCATTTGGGCATGGGACAATGACTGCTTTAACAACTCTCTCCATTATTCTAGATCGATAGTTACCAATGGGCAAGGTGCAGGAAGGGCATTTTTTCCTCAGTTTAGTACAACAAGAAGAACAAGCTATATGTCCATTGTCACACTGAGACACAAACTCACAAGACTTAGTCATTGAAACTAGAACCAAATACAAACTTACACAAATTTAGAACTGGTAATTCATATGTTATCTGTGAAGAAACAATCATCCATTATGTTTCTCCAAGCATTATATTCACAGGACTCATTCGCTATTCGATCAAAACGAAAAAAGTGTTCTTTACAAACCCACATTTCACTAATCTCCTGTAAAGAAATTGTAATCCTAAAAGATTTTATATGTTTCCTTCAATTATCATATTCCATCAGTTTTATTTTAAATAAATTAGGGTATATTCACTTAATAAAATGATGACATTTCCATCAAATAACTTAATAAAATGATGACATTTCCATCAAATAACTTTCATAATTTTTTGTTTTTCTGGTATGAAAAACTTTATGTATTTTAATGAAATCTTTTAAATTCATGTGTTATTGACTTATTGGATTGAATATTTGTACTCATTTTATTAAATCTATATATATAATAGGAGAGTTGTCTCTCCTCTTAGAGTGTCCACATAGGCGACACCTCAGCGTACACGTTATCATATATTTTTAATAGGTATAAAATGTTACTAAAAAGATTCGAACCCCTTACCTTATCAATGTAATGAGTGCATTCCAAACCAAATTGCCATTTAGATCATTTTGATTGATATCAAAATTTAATCTATATATGTTACTTTATATAAGTTCCACACAATTTATTTATTAAAACAATAAACATTTTAAAAAAATTAATCCACATACTTTTATATTATCATCTTTTGATAAACTAAAATATTTGTTCACAAACAACAACATGGTTTAATATAAATAAAAAGTAATATAATAAAACACACAAAAATACGTGATAAAAAATAGGACAAAAATACAAATAAAAGTTAATGAATTAATCAAACACATCACAAAAATATTTAAGATAAAAATATGAATAGAAATTAGATGCATATAGATAATTTTCAAACACATATAATTTATATATGAAAAATAGAAAACATAAAAAAAAGTTATCACGCTAAAAAAACATTAACTTTTTCAAGAGTTATAAATTATTTAGATTAAAAGAAAAAGTTTATATAATAGTAAACTATAGAATTTAGATTACACGAAATAAGAATATCTATTTTTCAAGAAAAAGTATGTATAAAAAATCAAGATAAAATATATATAAAAAATTGTATAATATATTTAAGGAAAGAATTGTGATTTAAAAGTACAATTATATACAAGATTTCTTCGAACAATAAGGTTAGAGTGCAATATTCCATGGAAAATGCAATGTATGAGAATAAGAAGAATTCAAAGATAAAATTTAATATGTAGGAAAAAAAACATTTTATAATAGACAAGAAAAATAAAAAATAAAAATGAAATAGATAAAGAGAAAATAATTTAACATAAGTTTACAATGAATCAACAATCCAATCAATTATTTTAACGAAAAGAACGTGAAAAGAGAAAATGTCGCGAGGTGGACGACTGCATCTTAGAATATGACGAAAAAAATAACACCGAAATAATTTTAAGAGAAATTGACTAAATTCAAAAAAGATGTATGAATATGACATGGTCGAGATTATTTTCTATTTCCTTGAATTTTTTTAACTAATTGTTTACCACGTGTTATCTAAGAATTCGTTATTTTCTTCAAGAGAAACATTATTTTCAATAAAATCTATGTTATATATCATTTCATAAATAAGTTTATGTCTATATAGATTTATCTTTTAAAATTCACTATATTTATATTTACGGCTTATATTATTAATAGTTTCTAAGTACAATCCCGCGCATCGCGCGGGGTCACAAATCTAGATGCATCAGTATCAGAGTTCACTTTTCTCTTAGGGTGTCCACATCAGCGACACATCAGCATACACATCATCATTAATTTTTAATAGATGCAAAATGTTACTTAAAAGATTCGAACTCATTACCTTATGCATTTAGTGAGTGCATTTCAAACCAACTTACCATTTAAATCATTTTGGTTGATATCAAAATTTAATCTATATATGTTACTTTATATAAGTTTCACACAATTTATTTATTAAAACAAGAAACATTAAAAAAAATTTATTCACATACTTTTACATCATCATGTTTTAATAAAAGAAAATATTTGTTCACAAGCAACAACATGGTTTAATATAAATAAAAATTAATATAATACAACACACAAAAATATATGATAAAAATACGATAAATATACAAGTAGATAGTTCAATTTTACTCAAAATAAGAAATGATTTACTTCTCAAGAAAAATGAATATTTAAAAATTTTAAAATAGTGTTAAAGTAGAAATTTCTACATCATCAAATAGAATTATAACTAAAATTAATGACTTTATTAATTCATATATTTTAATATTAGTTATCTTTCACTAAATTATAATTTACAAGATGAACTTAAATTATAAGTTAATGAAATAATAAAATACATCACAAATAAGATAAAAATATAAATAGAAATTAGATGCATATAAAATTAGATAATTTTCAAACACATATAATTTATATATGAAAAAAAGAAAACACAAAAAAAAGTGATCACACTAAAAAGATATTAGTTTTTTCAAGAGTTATAAAATATTTAGAGTAAAAAAAAGTTTATATGATAAAAATTATAGAATTTAGATTATATGAAATAAGAATATCTATTTTTCAAGAAAAAATATGTATCAAAAATCAAGATGAAATTTAATATGTTTAAGGAAAGAATTGTGGTCTAAAAGTGGAAATAGATACAAGATTTTTTCAAGCGGTAAGATTAGAGTCCAATGTTTGGAATAGAAAGAGTTCAAAGATAATATTTAATATGTAAGAAAAGAACATTTTATAATAAACAACCAAAAAAATATAAAAATAAAAAAGATAAAGGGAAAATAATTATTATATAAGTTAACAATTAATCAACAATCTAATCAATTATTTTAACAAAAATAACGTGAAAAGAAATAAAATATCGCGAGGTAGACGAGTGCATCTTAGAATATGACGAAAAAAAGTGACAGTGAAATAATTTCAAAAGAAATTGACTAAACTTGAAAAGATGTATGAACATGACTTTGTCGTTGAGATTGTTTTCTATTTCCCTGAGGTTTTTCAACTAATTTTTTTATTACCACGTGTTACCTAAGATTTCGATGTTTTTTTCAAGAGAAACATTATCTCGACAAAATTTAAAAACGAGATAGCGTTAAACCCGCGCAACGCGCGGGGTCCTTTTCTAGTTACTTTGAATTATAGTGTTATTCAATTGATTAATTTTGTAATTTTATTAGATGTTGGTTGAATAGTAGAAGTAAACTAACCAGTCCAAAATTAAACACAGAATCTGCAGGGAGCGAGATGACAACAAACAGAGAATCTTGTCTTTGTAAAATTGGATGTGTGTTCTGCTTTAAGCAACTATGTTCTCACACTTGATGATCAGAAGCATTGTGATTCCAAACCTAAGCATTGTGAAGAAAACGACCTACAACGGATGTAATATGATAATCATTCCTCTTAGTCTTCCTCTTCTTCTTCCTCTTCTTCCTCTTCTTCAGCTTCTTCTTCATCTACAAGGCGGGGGAATCACGAGATCACAAGAATTGGCTACGGAGAAAACTGATGACGCAATAAAGAGTATGCGGTGCCTGCCTCGAAGTGGCTTTAGGTCGGCTTTGGAAGAAATGGTGATGTATAATCCCAAAAGAATTATCGATTAGTTCCCAAACGAAGTAAAAAATAGCACACACAAAAGGGGATTAGTTGATGCAGTGTAGAGAATTATGTTGGCAACAATTATAAATATCTTTGTATCGTCTTTCAAGAGAAACTGATGATTTTTTATTTGCAATACTAAAGATGCTTATTATTACACACGGAGAGCTTGAGTATAATATGTGAGTGCCCAAAGAGTGTAGATGTTCCTATAGATTGGATAATGTAGCATCACATTCATGTTGACCACTCCTCTCACTTCCTGCAAATTGACATATAAAATAAAATAAAATAATTTTTTTTTCAATTAATGTATATAGAGAGTTCTATTAAAACTTTGTTAGATTATAGTCACCTCTTGGGGGAAATCACCGTTATCTATCTGCGAATTGATCAACACTTTGACACCACGATGAACTGGTAAAGGGTCTCTCTCCATCTGACCACTCATAATTAGACATATTAGTGCTTGTCCTGTATTCACTACATTACTCTTGTTTCCTTCTAAAGGAATATATTTTTTTTCGGGGCAAGAGAGATAACTCTCTCCCCAACCGCCTTCAACATTTTGTGTGTTGAGAAAGAACCAAACCGCTCTACGAATCGCCATACAGTTATCATAAGTCTTTCCGGCAGCCACTAGACCTCTTACCGCGAAAAAGGTTCCATACATGAAACACACTCCCCAATTTCCATACCATGAACCATCTGCCACTTGTAAGTCCTCTATGTATTTCACTCCCTTTACTATAAACCTTTCAACTTCTTCTGTTCTGTGAGCTGGAAACTGTTGCTTGAACCTGACCAATGCTATCATCGCTGATCCTGTGCATTCTACATGTCTGATGATCCATCGATCCAATAGTATAAGTAAGCCCCAAAACAATATTATATGTTCAACAGAAAGAAAAATATATAGAAAAAAAAGAAAGAAATTACTCATGCTCCAAAACTGTGTTTTCTATAAACTCCACTGGACTGAGCCACTGCATTGTAACACAATATCACCTTCTTTTTTATTCATTTATATCAAAATGTAATCTTGAAACAAGAAAATAAATATGAGAGAAACTAAACTAGTATGTAATTTAAGTATTATTACCTCTAGCCAATTTTTCCCAAGGGTTGGTTCCCACGCCGACATACCTCCATTCTTGCTCTGTTCTTATAATAATTTGTAAGATTTTTTGTACCAACATTTAAGAGAATTAATTCGTTACAACAAAAATCAAAATACTTTCTTATTTGAAGAAGAAGAAAAGTTAGTATTTTACTTGCCTGCAGGTTTAGGATAAAATTGACAGCGTCATAGAGTCTCTCTACGTCCATTTTCTCACCAATGATCTCAGACGGCATGCTTTCAAAGATTAGGCAACACTGGAGGATGGTATGATTCATTAATATATTTATCAACATAACATCACAAAGTGTCTTTGTTTAAAAACTCTTCAAACCTCTAAACTTTCAGCAGTGCAATCGGAAACAGGCCATCCTTGATCTTGATCTGAAAAAGTCCATCCACCTTTAGTAATGTGTCGAAACATCTTCATATGGTCACCAGGAGGATTCTGTGTTATCTGAGATTTATCCAAGAAGTTGTATCCCTTGACCAACGTTTCTCTAATGATCTCATCATCAACAACAGCAGCAGCGCCTAACAAGACTTGGAGCGATAGGGCCGTATCCCACAACTGGCTACCAAAAGACTACACAACACAAGTAACATACATTCTTATAAGAAAACAAGCGATTTTCTACAGCAAATATGGTAGAAGAACGGTAGGAAACAGACATTTTTCATCGATTTTCTACGAATAATTTTCGTAGAGAATATTATTCGTAGAAAATCTTCCGTAGAAAATCTTATTTGGAAAAAAAATCGTAGGAAATTTTAGAAAACATCAAGGTTTTCTATGGAAATAAATTGGCAGGAAATTTCGTATTCATTAATGTAACTCAAGAGTTTCATTATATGGCAGAAGAAAGATAAACCAACCAAAATAAACAAGTTTTTCTAACCTGGATTTTCAGACCATCCTCTCCAATCCATATAAAATCTGCCACTCTAGCAAGATGCTTCTTAAAATAATCACTATCTGGGTCTTCTATCCAGCAAGCAAGCATATGATATGGCTATTGACAGGAAAATTAAGAAAAAAAAACAAGAAAAACAAAATATTATTTTATTTTCACATCAACAGTATATATTAAGACAAATGGAAATTAAAGAAATAAAAACCTTTTGCACACATCCACCAGTAATATATCTAGTGGCTTCGTCATGGTAGTGAATGAGTTCCATTGTTTTAAGGAGAGCTCTTTGTCTGATGAGCTTGTTGAAAGGCCATTGATTTAAGACATTCTCTGCGAACAAATGAATACATTTCCAAAACAATTTTTGTAAAAGTGATTGTTTACAGTATTGATCTTCCTGCAGCATCATCACCAATCACATATATAGTCAATATCATATCTATTCAATATCACATCTATTAATTCATCTCTCATTATGTTTACATGTTAGAATGGTGGGTTTAACTTCAAATAAAATCACACTCTTTGGTGTTTTCATAATAGTTTATTTGTACATTGTAAATGATCCGTTTGCATTTGATGATCATGGTTACAATTTGCAAAAGTATTTGATGCAAGTAATGTTTATATTTTAATAAGAGGAGGATAATATGTCTACATACAAACGTTTAAATCTGCGATCACAACGCATAGGAAGATGAGTACCTTTGCGCATAGGTTGCGAGCTTGGCTCCAATCAATTTTGTTGTAAGGCTGAGGATAAAGCTCTTCTCGAAGTTGCGCAGTAAGAGGTGTTGGGCTAGCGACGAATTTTTTGCCATACAAGTATGACACTGCCATGAAAACGTCCCGGCAATAAATCCAGAGAGTGCCTGCAGTTATGAAATCACTTCAGGGAAATTATTGGACCGACTCACTACTAACTCAAGAAAATGTTAGCACATAATAGAAATTCATGTGGAACCTCCATTGATAGGAGAAGAAGAAGGAAGCATCCAAAACTCAGGTGGTGTCGGTTTTCAACCAGACCAATCATACACTCCAAGAACCTGTGTATGTGTAAAAATTTACCAATTATAAGAAATATAACATTTTAAGGAATATTAAAGATGCATGATATAAGTATTTTAGTAATTGGAGAGATTCATGTCCATTAATTATGTACTATGTTAGATACATATACGTAACTTTAATTTTGATGTGTGACATTCTAACAAAATATATGCTTACCGAAAGCCAAATCTTTCCAATCAAAGGCGTATAGGTGGCACCACCGTGGTCGAGGATCCACTTTCGAGCCATTGCACAAACACTTTCTTGACCATCATGGTCAGGTTCTATCCCCAAAATTCTTAGACATGTATAGTTGATGACCGTACAGAGCATAACACTGTGGCCTTCCAAATGCATTCCCCATCCACCATCATCGTTCTACAAATGAAGTATGGTACAAACGTATAGATATCAATAAGTACAAGTAATTTTCCATATGTATCATTGTATGTACATAAACTATACAATGTATAGTCTACATATCATATGTGTTACACGTACCTGATGGTTGTACATGTAACGCAACAGCTCTTTGCGATGCTCCGATGAGAAAATTTTATCCAAATGCCCAGTGATGTACAAGCTTATGACCTGTGAAATGTTTTATCGTTAAATATATATACTGTTAATTTTGTTATTTTAAGAGTATGTTACTAGCTATATTGTATATTGTCAAATACCCATATAGAGTGAGTGTATATGTGTAGCTCACCAAGGGAGCTTCGTAGAACAAGGGACCAGAATTTTCAGCAGGCCAGTGACCATCATCAGCTTGCAAGGCCGCAAAATAGAGTATTCCTCTTCTAAGTGCCGTCTTGGCGTCTTCATATGTTATCTTCTGTGCATCCTCTATTATCACTCGCGGGATCTTCTGCTCAAACTTCTTCTCCCTTAGAAACTGTATGCATGTAAACATATGCCTTAATTAGTTTCTATATGGCTTCAGCTCCTTGTTGGAAGATCACTTTTGTTTCTTTTTTGGAAAATTGTTAGAAATGAAATTTTTATAATTTTTGTTTTTAAATTATATATTTTTTTTCATTTCTTTTTTTTTTTTTAATTGTCTATGAGATCAACCCAAAAACATTTGTAATCTTATAAAAGTATACAAAATTATTTTTATACATGTATAAAATCTTATAAATAAATAATTTATAAAACTCTATAAATACCTTATAAAATCTTATAAATACTTGGATCGAGTATCTGAGTAGTAGTCACCATCGAAAAATAACTTAGAAACCTTATAAATTTTATAAATATTTTTAGATTTAATGAGAGCCATTTTTATAAAAAACAGTAATGTAAAAAATGTTCACCTGCATATATGCGCCAAAGTAGATCAGCACTAGCCTTGAAACGAGGCGGATTGGCTGAGAAATTCTGTCGAACCTTATTGACCTCAGCGAGTTCCTCAGGAGAGCCTGCGTTTGCATCAAACTCCCAGATCTGCCTACCGGCATAATTGTTGGTTGTGAACAAGTGAGTCTTGTCTTTAGCTTCAGCTCCAATTCTTAGCCTCCACATCTCGTATCAATCTTCTTCTAGTCCTAGTTAATCACTTTGAATATTATAGTTAGTCCTCTTTTTTCTTTGTTACAAACGAGCTTGTCCTCTTTCATTATCAGAAGACACAAGTAACACCTATATATATAGTTCAATGTCAGGGCTCATCATGCTTAAATATAATGTTATTTTATTGGATATTATATATCTAGTTTTTGGATTGGATATTTATTTTAATCTAAAAATGTTTCCGGAATTATAGCTATGCCTTTCTTTTTTTCTTCAAAGAAAAAAAGTTAACCAGAATTAGCTAGTTTGCTTAAAAATGCTAAAATGTTTCACTTTAAGTAAAGGACCCCCAAGTCACTAAAAAACCAAACTTAACTAGAGTTGTAACCACCAATAAATTTTAAATCTGCAAAAGATTGAGAGTTCTTTGGAAATCAAATCTCTGATATAGTGTAGAAGCATTAATACATATCAAAATGATCAATCATTATATTATGATGACTTCCACAGTAATAACGTTTTGACACGTTAAATTTAGTGATATTGTATCCCTTAAATTGCTCTTGATGATTAGTTTAGGTATAATTTTATAAATATATTTTATTAAAATAAATAAATTAAACACATGTTATTTGGCTATTTAGAGTGTTAACGGGAAAAATATATTTTTAAAATTTGGTGCATTTATAGATGTTTTTTTTATATTGATGTATATGTTTTTATTTTAGCTTTTTGCTGCAGACGTAGACTTATTCCAAACAAGTGTGGTAGACTTGTTTATGATTTCCAACTAGTGTAGTAAATTAGTTTACTATTTATAGCAGACATTTTGTTATATAACATTTGATTACAACATTGTTATTTTTACTTTTATTTATAGGGCTGCCTCCATAAACCCCCCTATAAAATATGCATTCAAATTATATCCCCTATATACTTTTGTTCTCTTCCCAATTTCTCCTATACAAATCAAAAGCTTCTTAATTCCACCCAAAGTTTAAAATTCATCCCAATTAAGCTAAGCAAATTAAATTAAAAACCTTAATTGCGTTTTAGATCATACAATTGCGTTCACTAATTATGCGTTTAGAGTAACCCAATTGTAATTTCAAAATAGCAATTTCACGAAGAAAAGTACTTATCCAAAATAGAAGTAATTAAGAATCACAATTTCCACGTGAGCAATTTTGCGGTGGTCGAAAAGAGTAAGACAAGATGGGTAGACTTAATTGAGAAATTCATTGGTTGGAGTCAAGATACGTTACAAAATTATAAAGAGCATAAAAGCGTTTATTATAGATGATATTAAAGGACTCCAATTCTCCAAACATTCGGAAGAAAAGAGATTGTCACATATAACGATTTGATTATTTAAAATTTGAAAACTTCAGGGGTTTACTTGGTGGGGGACCGAGAGATATTTATAACTAGGTCCTTTGCGAATTGAAGGAATGGTGTAAGAGTCACCTCGCAGTCTTGGATCAATGAGAAATCGTAATAGGCAACAAGATGATGAAGGAAGATTGCGAGCTGAAGTCGCGTAAAGTCTGCACCTACACAAAGTCTCACTCCACCTCCAAACGCCATGAACGTTTTAGACCCCCTAATCATTTCTTTCCCCTGCCAACCACAATCCCATTTATACATATGTTACAAAAGATGATGGAGAGAAAAAAAGAAGCTGAAATTAGAGTAAGTGTATAAGACCTCCCATCTCCATGGATTAAACTCATATGGGTTCTCATAGATTACAGGATCATAATGAGCCACTGAAGGTGCAAGACCCACAATCCAACCGGCGGGAATTGTATATCCTGTCAGAATGAAAGCATATTGATTCTAAGTGATTCGGAATATATTTTATATATAACATCGAAGTAGTAGTTTTTTTTTAATTACTAAGAAGTTCTAGGCCTAGCTAGGCCGTATATTCTCTTAAGCCTGAAAACAAAACATTTAATATGGTTTCCTCCCAAGTGATTGAAGTAGTATACTTACCTTTGATCTCAACATCATGCACCGCTTTTCGGAGAAACAAAGGGGTGCTGTTTAACAGGCGAAGCGACTCATTGATCACCTGCAGATTAATGTCATATCTTCAACTTGTGAAAATCCAATTATCCAGGGAAAAACCAGAAGATAGACAACTATATATAGGGTTTACCATGTTGGTGAAATTCATATTGTGACTGTATTCTTCCCAGCTAAGTCCAGCTTCCTTATCTTTTCTGTTCTCTATGATTGCCTTATGTTCACGCTGTGCCACATTATTATCGCTATTCATACTTGTTATAAGTATATACTTGTTCTAAGATGGTACCCAAAGTGAAACTCTATATAGATTACCTTGAGCGCTGCAAGCACATTCGGGTTTTCGGATATGAATTTCACGGTCAACGCAGTCAAATTAGATGTACCTTCTTTAGTGGCAATTGAAAGAAGGAAGATGAGATCTATAGCCGATTCTTGGTTTAAAATACTACCGTCTTTCTCCAGTTCTTCTAGCAATGTGTTGAGGAAGTCTCCTTGCTTTTCTCCCGACTCTTTCCTCCTCCTAAGAGCATCTTTCATCACCTTGATCACTTCTCCGCGTGACTTGATGCAACAAGCATTTAGTAGAGAAAGCATGTGTTAGTTATAATTTATACATGGTCGAAATTACACTGTTTTCTAGTAATTATAATTACTAATATAAAAATTTCAGAGAAACTAAAGATAAGAAAAAACTAATATGTTTAGTCACCTTGAGGACTTTGTTAAGAGCTTTCCGGGTAGAGAGACTAAAAAAGGACTGAAACCATTCAAAATTGAAGCCGTTGAGAGTATCTATAAGTTTTGATTGAGTCTCTGGTTTGAGGTTACTTATCAGCTTTGGTGTCATGTACGCTACTACCAACTGCAATTAAGGGAGAGTCTATTAAATTTGAGTTGAAATTGGTCAGACAAATGAAGATGTCTTTCTTTTTTGGGTCAAACAAGAGACAAATGAAGATGTCTAAACTTACATTTTGGACTTCTTGCCGAACATTAAAGCTCCCCTGGCTAGCCTTCAACCTTAAATGGTCGCAGGTCGCTTTGTCCATGTATCCAATCGTTTGCTTCAAACTCTCGGGGCCGACAAGTTGCATAGTGAGTTTTTTTAGGTACTTGTGGATGTCCACTCCCTTCAAGAACAGATTATCTTTTCCAAACACCTTGACAAATATGTCTGGATAGCCTAGCTCGAAAGACTTGTTCTCTTCCCGGAAAATATGGAAGTTCACATCTGGGTCTGTCGAAATCACAGTTTTAGAACCGAAAATGTTTGTCCGAAACAACGTCCCATACCTGAAAACATTCATTCAAACACAAACATTCATACAAACACAAAATGTTCTTTCAGTTTTTTAAAAAGCTCTATATATAATAACTACAACAAGGATTTGAATTTAACCTTATCATCCTCTTCGTTAAAAAGGGTGGAATATCGTTAAATGCACAAGGCCTAAAAAAGTCAAATGTTTCTCCAATGATTGGAAAACCCATTGATCCCGGTGGTAGCTTGCCGTTGCACTTAGGGTTTGACCATCGGTAAAGCCAGTGGCTGATCCTCACAACTACTAATGCTATAATCAACGTCATTGCAATGTCCCACATTGTACTCATCGTGCGCTGCTCTCAAGTGTTGATCACCGCTACAACTTTTCTTGAGGGTCAACTAGTGTGAAGAGTCTTGAATAGTGAAATCAAAATTAGAAGAGTCTTGAATAGTGAAATCAAAAGGTGGTCCGCTTTAATTAGAGATAAAATGGTGACCAGTTAAATGATTCAATCTCATTAATAGTGGAATATCCAAATGTGGTCACAAGTTTTGTTTATAGTACGATTAAACAGTTACGTTGCATGTGACTTGTGGTACGATTTTTTTTCAGTACCTTGTGTTGTGATATAACTATTCAAGACTCTATATTCATAAAGAAAATCTCCATGGACGTTATATGTATATATTCAATAATAAAATATTCAGTCACGTTTTGAAAGTAATTGACAATAGGACGATTAAACAGTTGCATGTGACTCGTAGTACGATTTTACCTACAATACTTTGGATTTTCGATGAGTTGTATACCTTTAATATGTAAGAAACTGCATTCTAGAAATCGCACCCAGAAACTGGTGTAGAAGTGTTCAAGAGCTTGATTGGTTTAAACGCGACAGTTTTGGGTGCGGGTGTGGGAGTTTGTGGAAGCGGATGGCTGCGGTTTCAAAAGGTACTACGTATTTTAAACGATTGGTTTAATAGTTAAAAACGGGTGTATTTGTAAAAAATTTATGACTATTAATAACGTTTGTAATAGCGGGTTAAAATAAAACTTACTAAAAATACCATTATTTATATTTATATAAAAGCAAAAAATGTATTATATTATAATAAAATTTTAAATTCTTATTTTTAGAAAATCATAAAATAAATAATTAAAAATATTTATTATAAATATTATTTTAAGAGATTTGAAACATTTTTTATATACAAGAAATATTAATTATAAATATCTTTTGTTTAGTTAATATGTAGATTAAAATACATAAAATTTTGATATGATAATATTTGATAAGAGAGAATAAAAGTTTTGTTTAACTTTTTTGTTTTGATATATAAATAATTTTTTTGTTCAAGTGACCTCACAGTCTTGGGCCAATGAGAAATCATAGTTGATGACCATCAGATCTTTCCCTTGTGATCATATTTCATCAAATAATGATTATAGACATTGAAAATGGAGTTAATTTTTAATTAATGTGTGGTTGACAAAAAAAAAAAAAAAAAAAAAAAACTAGAATCATGATATACCATCCACCTCCATGGATTAAACTCTAGTGAGTCCAGCAATAACACATTTTTAATGATTATTCTCTTTGAGCTAAAGTCGAAGTTTTTTTTTTCTTTTGTTTTTTTCCTAAAGTCGAAGTTTGCTCAATGAGATTTTTATATTTTCATAAACATATATAAGCATGTAGCCATATATATATATATATATATATTCATATTAACGGTTTGATCATCTTGTATCTGATTTTGTTAACCTTATGTACATGATCTATGATTGTTTCTTATTTTCGTCATCTGCTTTTTTATTCATTAATGTTTCTGAAATATTCTAGAAAATGGTTACAAGTAGATCCTTTTGATGACAAAAATGGATTCAGTTTTGCTATACACTTTTTAATTTCTGGTTTTTAATGATTATAACATGGAAACAAAATTGGGGAATCTATACGCAATATTCTACATATAATAATACTAAGGGAAAAACAAACATCTAGTCAATGTACAGTTTCAACCTAATTTCTCACTTGAAACCTTTTAAGGATTCATGGAGAATCAATGTCAAAACGCTGAAGGTTTGGGATCACTATTTTATATATTTTTGGTTTTATGGATCACTATTTTATCAATATCCTCTATAATATTATTAAAACCAACTAAAATTGATCATAAATATTAAATACGACAATATTCAGGTACCATCGAGTAAAGAATAGGATTAACTTATGTCACAATGAACATGTGTAGCCATGTATTCCAATTCTAAACAACAGTAAAAGTTCAAAGTGTAGGAAGAAAATTATTAGTCTCTCATGATAACAAAGGTTTGGATACATAAACTTATATAGAACTATGATTCATGAATACCAAGAGACATGGTCAAGAAGAGATGAATATAAGTAGACTTATTCAATGTATTTAGAGAGACGAAGAGACAAGTACTCAAAGAGAGTAATAACTCTAACACACAGAACAAACAGAAACACAAGTATAGTACTCAATGGTTGAGAAAGAAACGTCTCAATGCGTTCTTGTGGTTAGCATAGTAATGGTCGAAGAGATCCTTCAACGCTCCCGAATAGTTGCAGTTTGGTGCAGGACAACGGAGCGGAGAGAAATCACATATTTTCTCATGATCTAGTACTTTGTCATAAGTGAACTCCATGTTACAGCCATATTTGGCGTGTGGGCATGGGACAAAGACTGCGTTTATAACTCTTTCCATTATTCGGCATCGGAGTTTGCCAATGGGCAAAGCGCAGCAAGGACATTTATTACTCATCTTATCACAACATGACCAGCAAGCTATGTGACCATTTTCACACTGAGATACAAAACTCACATAGTTAGTTATCATTAATTACCAAAGTTATTAAGAGAAAAGAAACGTAGCATATACATTCATAACCTAACTTTTTAACCTAATGAATTATCAAAAAAAAATAAAACCTTATCCACATTGAGAAATCGAAACAAAAACACCAATCTTATACCAGGAGGTTCAGGGGCTAATCCCCGTAATCTTCCTAGGGTCCGGAGAAAACCATGTGAAATCCTCTAACCAAATGAAAATGACTAATATTTCACTTCGTTTGCGACTCTATCAATAGAAAAAAGTGTTCTATACGAATCAATGTTACACTAAATTAAATGGAATCAACAATCACCAAATCCAGATTATACATAAACCATAATAATATTTTCAAATAACATGCATTCTTCATTTCAAGATCTTACTATTGGATCGAACGGTTTCCACCAAAATCATCCTTACTATAACATAAACCATAACAATTTCATTAAAACTCTAATCAACAATGCGATTATAAGAAACAACCTGAAAGATAAAGTAAAGTAAGAACATATATAATACCTGAAAGATAGGAGTCGACAACGCGTGACAACATATGGGACAGTCGAGTAGATCTAACTCGTACAAACTCCCCGATCCGGTCACCACCTCCTTCTTATCTTCAACAAATGAGAAAACAGAATGCAACTTCTGCCTCTTTGGGCGGCTGCTTGACGCTTCTCTTGCGGCGTTCTTCATGTCTCTACAGGTGTTAAGTCTTTTACATTTGCATCGTTTATGTATACACACGAAAAGGTGCGTAATCCCTAGTTTCCTTATATTTCCCGTTGGAACGTAGTCTTTTAAGTTAGGATTAGATTTTTAAACATATGCACATATTTACTCGTATAAACTCTAGTCAAACTTAACAAAAACTCTAGTCTATTATTTTAATAAGTTTCAAATATTTTGTTTTTGTTTTTGTTTCACAAATATTTAGGTTTCTAATTTAAAATTAATTATGTACCTTTATTTATCTATCCCAATTAAATTCAACAAAATATAAATTTAAAAAATATATATATATATATATATATATTAATTTGGAATTTAGTGAGTTGAATGAAGACACTTCATAGATACTTTCCTGAATCCGTCCTTAGACAATGATTTTGAGAAAGAAAAAGCAAAGTAAACTTACTAAACGAAATTCATGGAAACAAACAAAAATTATTTTTTTTCATTAGCACTTCTGTTCTTTTTTTTTTCTGGCAAAATGATTATGTCATATTTAAAGAGACGGAAATAGGGTTTTCGCAATGAAGTATGTTTAATGAAGTATGTTCATTTTATACTAAAACATACTCCATGAATACTTTTCCGAAGTCGGCCTTACGTACCAAACTCGAGGAAAAAAAATAAAGCGGGTTTTCTAGAACGAAAAGCGGAAAATGGGTTTTGGAGGAAAAAAAAACTTTCCGCTTTCATATATTATGTAAAAGAAAAGCAAAACGGGTTTTCTAGAATGGAAAGCGGAAAACGGGTTTTGAGAAAAACAAACTTTCCGCTTTCAAACATTATGTAAAAGAAAAACAAAGCGGGTTTTGAAAGCGGAAAGTTATTTTCTTTCATAATTAGCATTTACGGTTTTTATTAAATAAATGATACTACAAACATATACCAACAATTTTTTTTTTTGACTAATTCGAGAAAACATAGAAAAGTTCATTTGGTATAAATTGATGTGTTCTCCAAAAAAAAAATCGTCTCCTCTTTTATCTTTTGCTAGACCCGCATAAGCCTTAGTGTCCAATCATAAGCAACTAAATATTCATTTAATTTTCGTAACCCTCTAGGATGAAAAGTTAATGATCTGCTGAAAGTTAAGAATCAAGTGGTGTAGTTCAATAGTTAACCTTTTTATAAGATGATGGAAATGTATATTCCACTAATTAACATCACTCATTACAAATTCAATGCACAAACTTACATTTTCAAACTACTAATAATAACCCATATACTAGAGTCCCAACGATGATCTAACGACAAAACCAAGATGATCTAACGACAAAACCAAACTTAAACTCCATCTACTTCTACTAACCTAACATATCTCAGATATGAGTATAGTCAAGTTCATCGCCGATGCAAATCTGCATCTTTAAATGATCACCACTCAACATGTAACATGGAATCAACATGAAGTCATCTTCAGGCTGCTCTTCTTGCGATCTCACAATCTGAATATTCTTCACCTGCGAACCCAGTCTTAGTGTGCTATACTGTTTGAGTTTGGCTAGACTGCACGAAAACTTACGCACTTCAGGAACCATAGGCGCAATATGGTTCACAGTCACATACACCCCGTGTGATCCGATGAAACCTTGAACTACAAACAGATCACCTTCTTTCTCTTCTTGAAAAATGACCATCTTATCACTACTGTCCTTCAGACCCAAGCCAAAGATTATAGGACGGCCGAACACAAACGAGTTGATTTCACCGGGACTAAGTTTGTGTGAAGCACGAAAGTGGTTGTTGAGATCCTTGTAGAAGCCAATGTAGTTACAATCTTTAATGGGACATGAACATGGCGCGAAAACACAAACCTTCTCATGGCTCAGTAATTGATTTCCATACGTGATCCTCTGTTTACACCCGTACATTGCATTTGCACACGAGACTAGCCCTGCTTTTATAACCTTCTCCATGGCTCTGCATCGAATATCCCCGATAGACAATTTGCAGAACGAACATCTCTTCTTCAATTTGATGCAGCACAAGAAACAAGCTATATGCCCATTATTACACTAAACCCAATAAAACCAAATAGTTAGCTAGCCAAATCGAACTCATTGAACCCAACTACAATAAACGCAATAACACAAAGCGAAAAGAATCGATTTTTTCCACTTTCTAGTGATACTCATTCATCTAAAAAACATTTGTTACAAAGAAATAACAACAAACCATAGAAAGTCTCTGTTGCTTAATTCATAGAAGGATACAGAAATTGTGACCTTTCAACTTAGCTAGCTAGATAAAGCTGTGATCTTTTTAACTTCACTTAACCAATTGGAGATAAAGTTTTGACCTTTTAACTTAAATTAACCAATTTGAGATAAATTTTTGACCTTTTAACATAGATTAACCAATTTGGATAAAGCAACTTAGCTTAACTAATTTGAGATAAAGTTATGACCTTTTTAACTTAGCTTAACCAATTTGAGATAAAGTTATGACCTTTTAACTTAGCTTAACCAATTGGAGATAAAGTTGTGACCTTTTTAACTTATCTAAATTGTTCTCATCAATAATTTCTACTAAACCCTAATTGGACAAAGAAAAGACAGAACCTGATAGATTGGTTTCTTCAAAGGATCTAAGCAAGTAGGGCAATCAAGAACATTCGAATTGGGCAGAGTTACGGATCTGGGTGATGAAAACTTCCGGCGTTTGATTGATCGGAGAATATCTCTGAGAGTTATATCTTCCTCCTCAGAATCGCTATCATCAGTAAGTACCACAAGTGTTTCTTCGTATTCTTCACCGGCACTTGAGGCGTTGGAGTCGTCAGCGTAAACAGAAAGAACCGGTTGTCTCTTCGTGGAACGACGGTGGTTGGTTCCTCCTCCTCCGTCGTTGCGTCTTGGTAATATCGTCATTTCTTGGTATCTGCTGCTACGGCCGATTGAGTTTCTCTTTCCCTTTTATTTTGACTGTAAAAAGTAAAAAGTAAAAACTGAAAAAGTGTTTATGGCTGAGCATATAAATCCTTTTGTTTTTGTTTGTTTTGTTTTTTTGTTGTCATCAAACTCATAAATTATGTTAAAAGGTCACAACTTCATCATTATTTGTGGAATTATGATGAAACATTTTAGTGATGAGATGATGTTAACATTGTACCCATTTCAACACAATTTGAGAAATTGAAGAAGTGGTGGAATTCATCTTCTTATTGTGTTACTTGAGGAGTTGATGGAAAATTTTAAGAGAAATGCCCTCAGATACCATCGTTTTACTTTCTTTTCCACAAATACCACTTGTCCCATTACTTACTAAATCAAATGACTTTATTACCCTTTAAACACAAAATCATCGTGCAATTCCATCGTAAAGCATCTTACCTTCATCGTCGTCGACCGCCGTTTTTTCCGACGAGATATCTTCGACGAAGTTGTTAGGCTTTAATCTAATATAATCTGGAGGAAATAGCATTACAATGGTGCGCTTGTGACGACGGATCGAACAAATCAAAGACACGAAGCTTACAATGGTGAATGATAGAAAATTGACGTCGATTCAATCTGTTTCATTGACAGAGGAAGATTCTAGTTTGATTGTTGAGGGTTTCGAGCGGCTACACACTTTGATTCTGCGTTTCCATGAAGAACAAAGACGAATGGAGTCGTAATTCAAGTAGATTCAACAAACGCTCAAAAAATTGCTAGTGCGCACTCATCCACCTGAGATGACTCGTGATTCGATGGGGATGAGCTGTATGGAGCAGTCATCCTCACAAGATTTCCACAATCAGGTACCAATTTATTACTCGGAACCTTGCCGTAGAGAAATAGGTACTGGATAGTGTGAGTCTGTGGTTAAAAATCTGGCAATGCCGATGTTTGCTAGTGAACACCTCTATGGATGGATTGCAAGTGCTGAAAGATATTTTCTAATTGGTGGATTCAATGAACTGGAGAAACTGGATTTGGTTTCGGTGAGTCTTATTAGTGAAGCATTGCGTTGGTATAATTGGGAGATTAATAGCTCACAATTTGAGAATTGGAGTCAATTCAAATCCAGATTGTTGAAGAGATTTGGGACTCCGCCAACTCCGCCAATAAGAGGTCCAAGTTTGCGTTTATTTTGCATCAAATAGAGGGGTATAGTGTCTGAGTATGTGCATCAATTTGAAGTGTTATCTTCTCAAGTCACAGGGTTAGATGATTGTAAGCTTCAAGGGATTTTTCTGCGTGGTTTAACACAAGAAATGCAGCCTCAGAACTTACCAGAGATGATTGCTTTTGCACGATCTATAGAGTCGCATGATGCAAATGTGGCGATGATGGATTATAAAGTGGAATCACAGGTAGAATCACCAGTTGTGAAAAACACTAATGAGAAATTTGTTGCTAGCACTGTCATGATACCTCTGAATGAGACTGATTTTTTACAGCCTTCTTTTGCACACCAACCGTTTGCTCACAGGCCTAGAATACAACCAAGTAGGAGGAAGCAGAGGAAGACATCTGATTTTGGTGATGATGCGAGGAAGACATTAGAGACAATGCGAGGATGATTTTGGTTACGTAACGAGATATCTATAAGAGCTGCAGACATCTGATTTCATATCTAAAAGATGTTTTGGAAACTTAAAAGCGAGATCTTTCCAAGGATATAAAGATCACCTTCTGATTCCTTGTGGTTTGATGGGAAATCATTCTCAAAGTTGGTTGCTCTAAGGTTTGTATTGTTCCGGATCTGTCTTCCTGATTTGATCATAACTTTCAAACCATAAATCCAAATCGTGATCCGCTTTTTCCTGTGGCTTCATATGACTGTTGTGGATGTTGTCACCAAATTTCGTAATTTTCTAGGTTGTTTTACTACTCCATTTATGCTCTGCATCAAGACTGCATCAAAAAAGATGAAACAATTTCAGTAAGAGGTAGCAAAAATATGACAAGACTTGTTGGGCATCACTGGCTGTAATATGTAATTAAGAAGAGGTTACAAAGTTAGAGTATTCTTCAGAATTGGAGAAGGGATATTAAGTTCACATAGTGAGTTCGTAAATATGATGTAATCCATTAGAATTGGAGAAGTGATATTAAGTTCTTCAAATCAATCTATATCGAGCTACAAAAATGTGGAGAAACCTGTGACTTTGCTTTGAATTATATGTATTTAATAAAGAGTTAATGAAATTGATTGTATTGAGAGCGTTTGAGCAAATCTTAGTGGCCACTAACATAGTTTAATATGAACATGTACTTTTTACTCTTTACTAAAATTACATTAACTAAATTTGGCTCCAACTAACTTAAAGTAATTTTAATAAATTGAATTTCGACAGCCACTTTACAAATAGCGAAATTAGCATATTTTATTGTTTGAAATACTGTAAAGGTAAATTCTTTGTCATTGACGATTGGTGATGCTTTCTCATTGACGATTTCACGTCAATGGGTTTCACATAAGCAATGAATCTCTTTTGATTGGTGATGTTTTGCCATTGAAGACTTCAAGTCTTTTCCTTCATATATGACATTCAAGAAGGATTCTTTGAAATGTAGGAAGAATTTCTTGATATTCAGGAAGGATTACATGACATTTAGGAAGGTCTTCCTAAAAAATACCTTGATATTCAGGAAGGAGTACATGACATTTAGGAAGGTCTTCCTAAAACATCATGCTGAATCAAGAAGGTTCACATGACAATGAATCTCTTTTGATTGGTGATGCTTTGTCATCGACGATGATTTCAAGTCTTGTCCTTCATATATGACATCCAGGAACGAATCCTTGAAATTTAGGAAGGATTTCTTGATATTCAGGAAGGATTACATAACATTCAGGAAGGCCTTCCAAAACTATCTGGAAGGATTTCTTGATATTCAGGAAGGATTACATGACACTTAGGAAGGTCTTCCTAAATTTTGAGAATATGGTGGGAAGCCTGATCGAAATTGTACACTCTTAATCAATTGAAACTGAAATTGATTAACGACTAATGAGGAAGATGGAGACGACAACGACGACCTAGATGGAGTCGCCGGATCTCGTCGGAAAAGATGGTGTGACCACAAAGTGACGATGCTTTCACGTCAGAGTCGTGAAACGGGAAATTCTTCTTGAATATCATGTACTCTTTCCTGAATATCAAGAAATTCTTCATGATGTTTGAGGAAGACCTTCCTGAATATCATATAATCCTTCCTGAATATCACGAAATTTCCTTCCTAAATTTCAAATAATTCATTTTGAATGTCATATATGAAGACAAGACTTGAAGTAGTCAATGACAACAAGATTCTTATAGAGGATGAGTTATTGCAGCATAACATGGATTTATCGAATTTATTGTTAATGCATTAACATCATACTATCATGGGTAAACAGATTAAAATGAGACAATTTGATCCAAAGAATAGAATACTCAAGCACACATGGTACAACAAGTTCAATACAATGCCTATTAAGATAATTAAAGCAGAGAAGTGAAACAATACATAGTTATTAGGTATGATTTTCACCCACCAACTACACTTAACCAATAAACATCATACAAAATGTCAGTTTTTTTAAATATAAATGGACTCTGTGCCTTTCTCTTTGATCTTTTGCCCTTAGACACTTGATGCCTTCTCTTCGATTGTCGCTTAAAAGTGCTTCAAGAAAGTTACCTCTACTCTCTCTAGAATTATTTTTGTTATTTTCGTGATTGTTATCACCAAATTATTTTGTGGAAGCCCATCCTGAAATTCAATGACTCTTTCCTGAAATTCAATGACTCTTTCCTGAATTTCAGTGATTCCTTCCTAAATTTCTGAATACCTGTAAAAATGAGTTACAAGGGTGAAAACATATCATACAAACCAAAACCATCCAAAAAATCATGTTGTTCATAGATCTGAACTCATCTACAACAATCTTGCATAAATTGTTTAGTTTCGACACATAATCGCTCTCAATTGGGAATTATTAATAACAAATACACCACAATCACCATCCCACACGTCAATCTTAGGTATCAGAAGGATAAGAAACTATAAGCCATAAAACTAAATTATTAATAACAAGTGTTTAATACTAAGCCAGAAGAAGAGATTATACACAATATCAACCATTCCAACAAAAATATAAATCATGATTCAGAAGCAGCAAATTTATAAACCAAAATCATCCTCACAAAATTCTCAGTATTATATAAGTTTCAAGCAAACATCACTAGAAAGAAACACAGACATGAATAAGATTTGAGCACAATGCAAAATAATCGAACACTACCACATAATCTTCCTTTAAGTGATCAAACAAATCAATGATCCAAAGACCACAACCACATGAGCGTTCACAAAATGAACCAGAAATTGCATTTGTGATAGATTCAATTTGATACCGATACTAATACTGATACTAATACAGATACTAATACAGATACATAACCCTTCCAGAAATCCTTGGAGAAAGAGCAATGTAACTGATAAACGTCGAACTAAAGAGCAATGTAAGAAGAAAGACCCTTCCAGAAACTCAAGCAGACCATTCAATGATCTAAAATTCTGAAAATCAACTTCGATTACAACCTAACCATCACGAATTGATATAAGTGCGAGAGAGACGAAAGAAACGAGTGAGAGAAAGGCATCTTAATAATCATTTACTCAATATAAACCCTCTGGATCCAAAATTAGAATCAGATTGAAACAAAACGTTTTCCTAACCACAAAAACAAATGTCAAATAAACCCAAATACTTGTCTTCTCAATCCAACATTCAGAAACTACAAAACTCGGAATCAGAGAGAAAGTAGCAAAAAATATTATCCGTGTTCAAGAACCAATTGATTAACCTAACAAGATAATGAGATAACTAAAATATCCAAAGACACATATAATTTCAGATTTGACACGATGATTATCAGGATCAACGCCAATACACCTCAACTTCACTGTAAACACAAAACCACAAACAATTTCATCAAAAAAAGTTATAAAGTTTCAAGAAATTTGGATTACAGACTCGCCAAGTGAAGCAAACACACACGACACTGGGAAAAATGCCACAAAATAAACCCTAAGTAAGATTGATAAGATTGGAATACGCCAAATTAGATAGCTCAGAGCGAAAGAAACTATGCTTAATTGGAGAATTACGCCGGAGAAAAGAAGAGTAAAAGCTTACGGCAAAAGGATTGACTTCTTCTTGTTCGTCCAAGGGTTAAAGCTCGACACAAAGTTAGGGTTACAGCAACACAAAAGCTCGACAATCAAGGGAGGGACTGGAAACGAAAAATCAAAGCTTGAAGACGAATCAAGGCCGTAGAGCCGGAGGTTACGGCGGCGGAGAAGAGGGAGATCGCGATTTTGTCACAGTCTCACAGAGAAGAAGGAGAACGATTTTTGTTGCAAAGTTGAGAGGGACATTTTAGTCTTTTGCAAATTACTGGATAATTTAAAAAAAAGGGGAAATTAAAGTTTGTGGTATATATGTCCCAAATACTAAATCAGTGGTATTAAAGAGAAATGCCCAAATTTTAAAGTAATTGGAATGAATTTTTTTAGCAAACCATTTGAGTATAAAATTTACTTAGCCATATTTTGTTTTTCCATGAAATGATATTTTTGTCCAAATAGACACTACAAAAAAAAGGTAGATTAGATCACTTAAATGGTATCACAAAACTAAGTGATACTATTTTAAATTACTTATTTACAAATGATTTAAATATTAATGATATAACATCAATTATAATAAGTGATGTTATTATTAAGTAATTTTGCATCAGTTCAATAAAATTGATGGAAATTTAATTCTATTTACATCACTTTCACAATATTGATATAAATATATGAATTTACATCATTTAGAAAATGATATAAAATTTAAATCAATCACAAGCGATGTTAATGAAAGCATCACTTGTAAAAAGTGATGTAATTGGTATTTTAATGTACCAACGTCCCACATCGCTCCCACTGGAAAAAGAGACTTTCTAAGTTCTCTATATATAGAGACATTGGGTTTTTTATGGTGTCAAAAAGTATGAAGTTTAATAAACAATTATAATTCAAATAAATTTAATTGTTTGATTTTATATTAATAAATAAAATTAAATAATATTTATATCTTAAAAATTAAATTATTTTATTAATTTTAACATCGATTATTTAAAATTGATATAAACACTTAACATCACTTATTGTAATTGATGTAAATATTAACATCATTTTAATAAATTGATGCAAATACTAACATCATTTATATTAACTGATATAAATATTAACATCAATTGTAATAATTAATATAAATATTTTTTATATGCACATCATTTGTTAATAAATTGATGTAAATTATTTGCATCATCAAATTAAGTGTCACTTACTTAAATGATGTAAAATGTGTTAACATCATTTATAAGTGATGTAAATATTCAAAATAAGTGATGTAATCAAGCCTTTTTTTGTAGTGAGATTACACAACTTATAGAATCAATGTAACTTAAAACGGTATTGTGTCTTAAAATTCTTTATTTTGTTTATCAATTTTTTTTTCTTCATATTCTGCTAATAACACACATGTCAGCATCAACATCTTTATAAGCAAATCACTTAAATAAATCAAATAATAGATCTCAATGTGGTTCATAAGGGGGGAAAAAACCAAAAAGCTCACAAGGTTTATGATCTAACAACCTAACTTCTAAGAAGTTAACCAAAAAAGATTAAGAGGACCCTTCACACCTCTCATATGTGAATATATTTATATCCATTAGTAGAATGTATCTGTCTAGATAATATTAATTAAGACAGTTAAAATTCAGAAATTTTTCATATTTCAAAACAGTGAAATCTCGTAGAAGATTTACGGATTTTCGGATTATATATGATGTTCTTTAAAAAAACAAAATCATTTACAAAACCAATGCTATCATTAACTATTATCATGGATATGTCAGAATGCAAAGTCTTGAAGAAAAAAATAAAATTCAAGCGGTTGTTCGGCTTCACTCATTTCCCCATATGTCAAAAACATAAAATCCCATAGGGAATATTAGTTTATGAATTTTAGCATTATAAAAACTGTTAAATGTCATCAACAAACACAGTAATTGCATCAATAATGCATGGCCATAATAAATGCTTCGAAACAAGTACGCATAATAGCTAGTGATCAGCTACTATAGTATTTACTATTTATAGATTTATTTCAATTTTATTTAAAAAAACATTAAACACATGGCAAGTGACAGAGTTTGTTTTTATAAAAGCAAGTGCATCTCAAAGTTTGAAAACCAACTATTTTGAGCAAATAAATTTGCTAAAGATTAGCAGAACAGCAATTCATATATATCATCGGCCATGATCATGGAAGCCATAAATGTGTTTCGCCCAAAATATGAAACTCAAGTTTCTCTTCCTTTTCGTAACAGCTTGTCTCCGGTACCTAAACTTTCCCGCTTTCCGCTGACGTCATTCTCTGGCAAGCCTGTGAAAAATGTTGGTTTACTGAAGACCACTATAAGGGCTTGTGGTGATGGTGAAAGTTTGCGTACGTTTAAGAAGTTGCCACCTTCTGAATGGGGCCATCACTTTCTCTCCGTTCCCATCGACTTGTTGGTGAGTCTATAACGTATATATAGTTTCTGTTTATAGATGTAGAGGAGATCGTTGCTTGTGAATATAGCTCTTCATCAAGATCTTGATTTTACGCCATGTTTTGTAGGAAATGAATGCCATGGCGAGAGAGATCGAGGAACTAAAGACAAAAGTGAAGGGGATGCTCATGCCTTCCCAAGGCGTCGAAGAGACTAAGAAGAGAATGATTTTTATCTATTTGTTGGTGAGCCTTGGTCTTGCTTGTCATTTCGTGGATGATATTAATGAGAATCTAAAGCATGGTTTCGAAGCGAGAGAGGAAATGATGGCCGGTGAAGATGATTTGTACACAGTTTCCATCATATTTTGGCTTTTCAGGACATACGGTTACAACATGTCTTGTGGTAAAGGAGATCTCTAGAAAGTGTTTCGTATCATTTCATATGTATATTATATATTAACAAAATGCTCTCCATTTATCAAAACAGATGTGTTCAAGAGATTTCAAAAGGAAGATGGTATGTTCAAGGAATGTCTTGTCGAGGATGCCAAGGGAATGTTAAGCTTATACGAAGCCGCGCAGTGGGAGACACGGACAGAGAAAATCTTGGATGAAGCGTTGAGCTTCACATCGGGACACTTGGAGTTGTTAGCTGAAGGAGGGACTATCCCACCTCATATCTCAAGGCTTATAAAAAATTCTCTTTACATTCCTCAGCATCTAAATAATGAAATGATATTCGCAAAGGGATACATTTCGTTTTACGAACAAGAAGAAGATCATAACAAGATGTTACTGCGATTTTCCAAGCTAAATTTCAGATTCTTACAGCTGCATTGGATTCAAGAACTGAAAATTCTTACCAAGTATATATGTTTATAGTTATGAGAATGAAATTAGCTCTTACGAAATAGATTTTTATCAATTTCTTGGTTCACTAACTATATATGTTTATAGCTATAAAAGGGGGATATTTTGTGTTGTGCAGGTGGTGGAAGGAGCAAGACCTAGCATCTAAGCTCCCACCTTACTTCAGAGACAGACTAGTGGAATGTTATTTATTTGCATTTGGGGTCCTGCCACAGTTTTCACGTGAGAAAATTATAGCGACTAAGTTTTTCATGCTCTACACTATTGTTGATGACATGCACATGCGATAGATATGCTACTTTTTCTGAAACCAAAATTCTTGTTGAGTGCATGGAAAGGTATATATACACTTACGTTACATAATTGATACTCCCTCCGTATGAGATTAAGTGTCGTTTTAGTCAAATTTTTTAGTTTCTAAATACATGTCGTTTTGACTTTTTTAAGTAATTTTTGCTTCATAATACCCAAATTACCCTTAATGAAACACAAGTAACTCTAATAACACTTCTCTTTACTAAAGAAGGGTTGTAATTTGTCATTTTTTTTGAGGATAGAATTGTAATTTGTCATGTTTCCTTAATTTAACTAATTACAGTTAAAACGACACTTAATCTCATACGGAGGGAGTATAAAATTACATGCTACCTTATCTTTAGAAATGAATAATGTTTGACGTAAAAGTTCTTGATCCAGATTGGTTCCAGATTCGGTGGACAGTCTACCAGATTATATGAAACCCGTCTTCAAATTTACACTGGATATTTTCGAAGAGTCTAAAAGCATGGGGAGGTCTGAAGAAGAAGAGTCCTACAGTGTCCAAGGTGTGCTCGTAGAGGTAAATTAAAACTAATTAACATTATATGGTCAAATCATAAAAAAATTTTTTATAGATATTATTATATTAACATTTTGTTTGTACTTTTATGAAAGGAGTTTAAGATTCTCATGAGATCTTATATTCCCATTGGCGACTGGGAACGGGCAAACACGGTGCCTACATTTGACGAGTCCATGGAGGTTAAAAATACTCAGGTCGCCTTATTTGCAACTATACTGTTAAGTTTTCTTGGTCTGGGACATATAGATATGGAACTGGCTTATAACTGGTTAAAATCCAGACCAAAACTCGTTCGAGCTCTGGCTAGAAAAGCCCGTCTAATGAATGACATGACCGGCTACGAGGTACACCTACATTTCGTTCTTCTGTCTTTTGTGCTAGCAAGATATTATGTTATCTTACACGAGTGGTAATATATTGTGGTGTGGACAGGACGACATGAGTAGAGGGGATGAAGTAAATGTCGTCAACTACTATATGAAGCAACACAACGTTAGCAAAGAGGAAACATTTAGGGAGCTAAATAAAATGCTAAGAGAGACTAACAATTTGCTAAATGAAGAGTTCTTGAAGATGGCGAAGAGCATGCCAATTCATATCCTCCAGCGAGCCATTAATTGCGGAAATATGACGACTATCACCTATCGCGATGGTGATGGATACACCAATCCCATAGGAAGATTCAAGGACTATATCACCTCTTTGTTTGTAGATTTGATGCCCCTTTGAATATCCAATAAGGGTGAGATTTGTCAAAATTTGATCATTTTGACTAATACTCTCCATTTTAAACTCCTAGACATCTTAAATAATGTTCATGGACAAATTACCTAAATAATACTCGTAGACAAAATTTATACTACTACTCTCCAATTTGTAGTCGTGAAAGATGTTTTACATAATCTGAAATTTAAATGCAAAACTAAGCAAAACATTGCAAGATTAATAACACATATGTCAGCATCAACATTCTTTATATGCAAAATCACTTAAATAAACCATATAATAGATCTCAATGTGATTCATAAGCCAAAAAGAAACCAAAAAGCTCACAAGGTTTATGATTCAAACAACTAACTTCTAAGAAGTTAACCAAAAAGATTAAGAGGACTCTTCACTCTTCAGTGTGAATATATTTATATCCATTGCCGATGCAAATCTTCATGTTCCAATGCACGGGCCCGCTCAACATTTTAGGCGGAATCCACATTACATCATCTTCAGGATGCATTTGCTCTCTAACTTTCTGAATTTTCTGCACATTCAATCCAATTCTTAGTGAGCTAAAATCGTCGAGTTTAGTCAAACTGCATGAGATGTTGCGCATTCCCGGAGTCATAGGTGCGATTCGGTTTACAGTCACATAAACGCCCTTCGAGCCTTTGAAAGCCTGAACTACAATCAAATCACCCTCTTTCACTTCCTTAAAAACGACCATCTTATTCTTACCAAAGTCCATGATAAAGGATTTAAGACTGTCAAACTCCAATGGGATGAGTTCGTGCTTGTCCCAAGAGTGTGCAGAAGAAGCATGCTTTTTGAGATTCGTGTATGAGCCAACATAGTTGCAGTTTGGTAAAGGGCAAGAACATGGGACGAAATAACAAATCTTCTCATGGCTAGATTGATTAGAATACGTGGTGGTTACATTACACCCGTATTTCGCATTCGGACATGGGACTATCGATGCTTCAATAACCTTCTCCATGGCTATACTTCGTATATCCCCGATATGACATCTACAGAACGAACATATATTGTTCCGTTTCTTGCAGCACGACGAACAAGCAAGATGTCCATTCTTACACTGAAACACTCAATAAAACACTATAGAGTTAGCCAAAATCAATAACCCCAAAAAAAACATGTTGTAGCCAAATCAAACTATTATAGCCTTATAAAACCTGCAAGCCAAGATTCATACACCAATTCTTACACTGAAACACTCAATAAAACACCATAGAGTTAGCCAAAATCACTAACCCCAAAACATGAACATGTTGTAGCCAAATTAAACTATTATAAGCCAAGATTCACCAAATTAGAGATGAGATTGTGACCTAAATGTTCTAATTATACAATTCCATCAACCTAACAAGCTATGAATCCATAGATTGATAATAGCAATACGAAGATTATGAAATCGAAGGAGATGAAACCTGATAGATTGGTCTCGTGAGTGGCTCAAAACAAGTAGGACAATCAAGAACATCTGAACTCTGAAGCTTTACGGATTGAGACGATTTAGGACTTTCTGATGGTTCTTCTGTTATCAGATCTGCGTAATTGTTAACAGTAACATCTTCTTCTGCTAATTCTTCTTCTTCTTCGTCTTGTTCGCTACTTGCGAGGTTGGAATCGAGAGAAGTAAGTCGTTGCTTCTTCGGAGAATAATCGTCGCCTGAACTTTCGCCGGAGTCTTCTCCAGATGACGTCATTTCGAATCGCCTCCGTGAGTAGTGACTACTGATCTCTAAGACGAAACGCAATGGCACAACCTTTGAAGGGTTGTGACTAATAAAAAATTAAAAAGTAATCAAACAGTGTAAAAATCAGGAGAGAGGGGTTGTAGGTTGTAGAGATTATTTTAATCTCTTCTCTCTCTTTCCTTCTCTCTTTTCTCTTTCTCATTAAATTTTAACCCTAGCTGGTAAAAAACGAATTGTTTTTTTTTTGCTTAGTTATATTTATCTCCTACTGTATGTATTAATTAAAACCAATGATATACTCTCTCTGTTTTTTATAACTTGTCGTTTTAACTGTATTTGGACAAATTAAGAAAAACTATAAAGTAACTATTTTAACCTTATAATTGAAATGGATAATTGTGATCATTTAATTGTGATCATTTGATTGAGGGTAATTTAGAAAATCTTATGCAAAAGTTGTATTATTACATTAAAATGACAACTAATTTAACAACTAAAAAAAAGGCCTAGAACGACAAGTTATCAAAAACGGAGGGGGTATTAAATTGTCTTTTTTCAATTTTTGAGTTATTATATACTAGTTAATAAATATACTATTTTGGAACTTTTATGAATTTTTTTATAAATATCCAAAAAAATGCAAATGATGAGTCTTATTTTAAATATAGGACTGTGCTTCTATCAATCCAACAATTTTAAGAATTATAGATATAAGATTCCTTCACCAAACTTTTTTTAAAATATATATATATATATATAATTATATAAATTTGATTATTTTTTATTCAATAATATATATCTTCTTACGGTAGATGTTAAAAAAAATAAAACTAATAATCTTATGATTATGAATTATGATAGATAATAGTTGCTAAGGGGACATGGTCAGCGACTTGGAGAAGCATTGGTATCGGTTTTCGTGAAGTGGTTCTGCCAGGCCTGCGTTGGATTCTCGGGGATGGGAGAGAGATTAGGGTCTGGGAAGATAAATGGCTGACAAATAAAAGTTTAGCTGAGCTAGTTGTGGTAAATTTACCAAATAACTTCGCGGGGATGCGTGTTAGGGATGTGTGGAGACAAGAAGTCGGGTGGGATGTGGTTAATCTGTTACCTTATGTGTCGGATCATACACGGCTTCAGTTAAATGCTGTAGTGGTTGATAATGTCACAGGAGCATCAGATAGGTTATGCTGGGGAGAGAGCTTGGATGGGCATTTTACTGTTAAATCCGCCTATGATTTGATTACTAGAGATGACACACCAACACAAGCTATGGAGAAATATTTTGATCGGATTTGGCAAGTCAAAGTGACAGAGAGGGTCCGTTGCTTCCTCTGGTTGGTTGCGAGGCAAGTGATCATGACTAACCTGGAGAGGTATAGGCGGCATATGAGTGACACAAGTGTTTGTCATGTATGCAAAGGGGGGGGGTCGAGGATATTCTCCACGTTCTCCGGGACTGTCCGGCGATATCCGGTGTATGGGTGAGGCTGGTGCCTCGGCGAAAGAGAGATGCTTTCTTTACAGCTTCGTTATTGGAGTGGATATATGCTAATTTGAGTGGGAACTCGGACACAAATGGAGTTCCTTGGGCGTCTCTGTTTGCGGTTTGTATTTGGTGGAGCTGGAAATGGAGGTGTGGAGACATCTTTGGTGGGCTGGGCAAGTGCCGAGACAGGGTTCGTTTCCTCAAGGATACGGCGAAAGAGATGTTTGTAGCAACTGTGGTAACTTGGGGTGGAAGTAACAAACCACACCGAGAGGAGAGACATATCAAATGGATCCCGCCGTATGGGGACTGGATTAGACTGAACACTGATGGGGCATCACATGGGAACCCGGGCCTTGCTACAGCTGGTGGTGTGTTGCGGGATGATGATGGGACCAGGATTAGTGGTTTTGCGCTGAATATAGGCATATGTTCAGCAGCATTAGCAGAACTATGGGGTGTGTATTATGGTTTGTGTATCGCATGGAGTCGAGGTTTTCGTCGGGTGGAGCTGGATGTTGATTCAAAGATTGTGGTGGGTTTCTTAATGACAGGGATTAGTGATTTGCACCCTCTGTCCTTCCTAGTACGGCTGTGCTATGGCTTGATCTCAAGGGACTGATTAGTCCGTATTCGTCACGTGTATAGGGAAGCCAACCGTCTTGCCGATGAGTTGGCGAACTATGCGTTTTCTCTTCCGTTAGGTTTTCATGCTTTGGACGCTTGTCCGGATGATGTTCGTTTAATTGTTTTTGAGGACGCCATGGGAGTTTCTATCCCTAGAGCGATTCCGACTTTGTAGTTTTATTTTGAATAAATCGGGAGATACTGTCTCCCCTCTTCCACCAAAAAAAAAAATGAATTATGATAGTAAACCGGATGACTCAAACCACTTTTTGTCTGTATCAAAATCACAATCAAACTGATCTAACTCAAGTTCAAAAGCCATACTTGATAAAACATAGAAAAGTTAATTTGGTATATAACCATTATGATAATTGATGTGTTCTCCAAAATAAATGGTCTCCTCTTTTATGACCCGCATCATAAGCCTTGTGTCCAATCATTAGCAACTAAATATTCGTTTAATTTTTGTAACCCTCTATGTACATAATAGAATGACATGCGATGATGAAAAGTTAATGATCTGAAATTAAAATTAAAATTTAAGCAAAACATTGCAGGATTAATAACACATATGTCAGAATATGCAAAATCACTTAAACAAGGTTGGTTTATGATCCAACAACCTAACTTCTAATTAAGAAGTTAACCAAAAAAGATTAAGAGGACTCTTCACACCTCTCATATGTGAAAATATTTATATCTATCGCCGATGCGAATCTCCATCTTCCAATGCAAGCCGCCCCCGCTCAACATTTTAGGTGGAATCCACATCACATCATCTTCAAAATGCATTTGATCTCTTACTTTCTGAATTTTCTGCACAATAAATCCCATTCTTAATGTGCCTAAAACGTCCAGTGTGGCCAAACTGCATGAGATGTTGCGCATTCCCGGAGTCATAGGTGCGATTTGGTTAACAGTCACATAAACGCCATTCGATCCTTTGAAAGCCTGAACTACAAACAAATGACCCTCTTTCTCTTCCTTAAAAACGACCATCTTATTCTTACCAAGGTCCATGCTAAAGGTTTTAGGACTGTCAAATACCAACGAGATGAGTTCGTCCTTGTCCCAAGAGTGTGCAGAAGAAGCATGGCTTTTGAGATCCATGTATGAGCCAACGCAGTTACAGTCTGGTACAGGGCAAAAACATGGGAGGAAAGAACAAGTCTTCTCATGGCTAGATTGATCAGAATACGTGGTGGTTTCTTTACACCCATATTTCGCATTTGGACATGGGACTACCGATGATTCAATAACCTTCTCCATGGCTATACATCGTATATCCCCGATGTGACATTCACAGAACGAACATCTATTGTTCAGTTTTTTGCAGCACGACGAACAAGCAAGATGTCCATTCTTACACTGAAACACTCAATAAAACGCCATAAGAGTTAGCCAAATCATTAACCCCAAAACAAAACATGTTGTTGCCAAATTAAAGTATTATATAAAACCTGTAAGCCAAGATTCATACACCAATTCTTACACTGAAACACTCAATAAAACACCATAGAGTTAGCCAAAACCATTAACCCCAAAACATAACATGTTGTAGCCAAATCAAACTATTTTAGGCTTATAAAACTTCTAACTCAAGATTCATACACCAAATTAGAGATGAGGCTGTGACCTAAATGTTCTTTATTCTGCAATTCCATCAACCTAATAAGCTATGAATCCATAGATTGATAATAGCAATACGAAGATTATTGAATTCGAAGGAGATGAAACCTGAAAGATTGGTCTCGTGAGTGGCCAGGCACAAAACAAGTAGGACAATCAAGAACATCTGAACTCTGAAGCTTTACGGATTGAGACGATTTTGGACTTTCTGCTTGTTCTTCTGTTATCAGATCTGCGTAATTGTTAACAGTAACATCTTCTTCTTCTTCTTCTGCTAATTCTTCTTCTTCTTCGTCTTGTTCGATACTTGCGAGGTTGGAATCGAGAGAAGTAAGTCGTTGCCTCTTCGGAGAATAACTTTCGCCGGAACTTTGGCTGGAACTTTCGCCGGAGTATTCTCCAGATGACGCCATTTCAAAATCGCCTACTCCGATGGGTAAATCTTCACTGACTAGTGATAACCCTAGCTGGTAAAAAAGTAATTGATTTTTTTTGTTTAGTTATATTTACAGTATATTAATTTAGATCAATTAAGAATTTTATTTAAAACCAATGATATGTTAAATTGTCTATATTTTTAATTTTTGAGTTATTATATAGTTAATAGTTAATAAAATATATTATTGTTGGAATTATTCAAATCATTTTTATGAATCTTTTATAAATATCCAACAAATTATTATGAAACCTCTTAATTTAAAATAAGACTACAGTTTGTGAAATCAATCTAAAAATTTCAAGAATTATAAAAATAAGATTGGCCGGCATTCGCAGTTTACCTTAAAGATATTGCAACCGATAGGGAAGAATTTTCATGTTTCTCTTTATCTCTTATCCCTCGAAGCGGGAATGTAAAACCGGATTGTTTGGCACGACATATTCGTACCATGCCGCACTATATTACTTTTGTAAACAACATTCCGCCAAATTGGCTTCTATAAGCTAATCAATATATGCCGTTGACAAAAAAAAAAAAAATTCATTTACCAAAAAATTACAAAATAAAAAACATATATGATAATTATATAAATTTGATTCTTTTTTATTCAACAATAAATATCTTCTTATGATTATGAACTAATTTATGAGAGTAAACCGAATGACACAAACCAGTTTTTGTCTGTATTAAAATCACAATCAAACTGATCTAGATCAAGTTCAAAAGCCATACTTCATAGCTTGTAAAACAGTTTGGTTTTGTAGCTTTCTTGTGCTACGGTCTGTGCTACAATGATTCATCTATTTTTGCCTTCAAATTACTCTAAAATCTGTCCGAGAAAATGGTACAAACACAGGAAATGAAACGTTATATGGTTGCAGCTACCACATTAACATATAAGAGGCGTAAAACGATGCAACAACAGTTCTATTCGCTGGCGGCATAACCATTCTGTATCGCCGAGCGCTCGGATGGCAAGTTAGTGTTGTCTTTCTTAGTTCCTTCGACTTTCCAAAGATCCCACACTTTGGTTTTAGGAGGAGGGGTGCCATCTCCAATTGGTGCGATTAGTCCCGGTTTCCCATCGTCGATTACAGCGTCAATCAAACCATATTCTTTCGCCTCCCATGGATTCAAGAAATTGTCACGGTCTGTGTCACCTTCGATCTGTGAAGGATTAGCATAAGGTTGTAAGGAAAAGACTCATGTAGAAGAAAACCGATAAAAGATATGCAAATACCTCTGATTCGGGCTTCCCGGTGATTCTAGAGAAGATTTTGTTTAGTTTAATCTTGTGGTACATCATTTCTCTTATACGTATACTCATTTCCGTTGCCTGAAAAGTACACATTCAAGGTTTGTGTTATCTAACATTTTTTTCAGAAAACTCGAGAAGCATATAAAAACAGATCAAATATCGTACTTTGCCTCCAGCGGTACCAAGTGGCTGATGGATCATAACTTTAGAGTTAGGCATGCAATACCGTTTCCCTTTTGAACCAGAAGCAAGGAGAAACGCACCCATAGATGCAGCTAGACCCAAACAAACAGTCGATACATCCGCCTTACATTGTTTCATTGCATCATAAATTCCCATCCCTGCAACAAAAACAAAAGCCAAACCAAATAAAAAACTGAAAACTCGATATCCACACGGAACATGACGAGAGAAAAACATACCAGCAGTAATAGATCCACCGGGTGAATTGATAAACAGCGTAATGTCTCTCTCTGAATCCTCAGCATCTAGTAACAAGAGCTGACTTATAACCAAATCCGCTGTCATATCATCGACCTAGAGAACATCAAATCCAAGAAACCTGAGTTATCGTATGACAAAAACTTATCGAATTGACCAAATTTACATGTCAAGGAAATGGTAGAAACAGCCTAAACTACATCAAATGCTCCAATAATCAAACATTCAAATCAGCACAAAACTATCTTTTTCCTTTAAGATTTAAGAAATTGCACATTCAAGAAACCTGAGTCGCGGTAGCACAAAATCTCCGAAACTCTACTCTTAAGTCTCATCAACAATTTATCGAGTTGATCAAATTCACTAGCATTTTACTACTCAACATGTTGAGGAAATGCTAGAAACAGCTTAAACTACATCAAATGTTTCATTAACCAATCATTCTAATCAACAAAAAACAATCTTTTTCGCTAGAGAACACCAAATTCAAGAAACCTGTGTTATAGTATGATAAAAATTTATCGAATCGATCAAAAAATTTATCGATTTGATAAAATTCCTATGTCAAGGAATTGCTAGAAACAGCTTAAACTACAGTAAATGCCCCATTAGTCATTCCAATAAGCACAAAACATCAAATTCAAGAAAGCTGAGTTGAGGTAGCACAAAATCTCCCAAACTCTACTCTCTCTAAGTCTCATCAAACAATTTATCGAGTTGATCAATTCACAAGCATTTTACTACGCGGCATGTTGAGGAAAAATGCTAGAAACAGCTTGAACTACATCAAATGCTACACAAAGACAATCTTTTTTTTGCTTTAAGAATCAAAAAATCTGATACAACACTTAAAAAACACAACTTTAGTGAAACAAGGTCAAGTTTTTACAAATTCAATCTATCTGGATGCTAATTATACAAGACTACAACAAATTCAATATCACCAATTTGATTACCTACACAGAACCAATTTCTAACATAACCAAGATTTGAAGAAAAAGGTGAGGACTTTGAGAAGAAACCTGAGAACCCAAAAAGACGATTCTTTGACGGAGCAACATGTTTGTGGTATCAAGTTCTTCAAAACTTGGAAGTCGTGAAGGAGATTGAGCAACAGAATCAATAGAGAAGCTAGACACATCCCAGTTACTAGATAAGGTTTGTCTGTTTCTAGACAAGCTCATTGAAGACCTAACGCAAAAGGGCTTCGTACTTTTAGGGATTCTCTGATTACGAATTGGGGAATTAAGTTTTTTCACTGGATTGAACAAACAAATTGGGTTTGAGGTTGAAGATGATGCGAGACGCAAACTCATCTCCATTGTTTTGGAAGTGTTTTTTTTTTTTTTTAAGTTCTCTGAGATTTTTGTTGAAGAGGATGAAGCAAATTGATGTGGCTGAAGTAATGATTTTAGAAGTAAAACGATGCCGTATCAATTATGAAGTTGTAGTTTTGTTAGCTAACGTGTATGATTCTTCTTCTTTCTTATTGATTTACAAGTTTCAATCTTAAACATCAAACTCAAGTGTACTAAGTTCCAAGTTAAATAAATTTTGGGACTTGGGCTATACTTTGGATTATGCCTCTTTTTCTTCAACTTGTTAAAGTAGCCAATGATAGATAACGAAATTTTGGCTAAAATTGACACAAAAAAAAGTGATGGCAAGATTATTGATTAAAATTATGTTTATTTCGCGTGTAATTTAAACAAATAATGTGATATCATGTAAAATTAACATATTATAAGAAAAATAACATGATATTTAATAAAATCCCATGTGAAATCCAAATTATTTGTCCGCGTATCTGTGGTAGGGGAAGCTTTGGCGAAGGGTAAAACTCCTGAGTAATAGTGACATTCTTGAACCTCATAAAAAGAAAAACTGATAAATAACCAAATCCATCAGTCTCTTTTCAAAGGAAATATAGAGGTTCTTAAGAGCTCCCAAAAGCACATCAACAGTCTCGACACCAGAATAGAAAAGATGAGAAAATGTCTGGGCATTATGTTAAAACAAATCCAAACAGGTTTTGTTCTCACTTCCGCAGAAAAGCGACCGTTGCCACACGCGATCCTACAGACCCACCAAACATGAACGTCGGGTATGTCCTAACGTGGCTGAGATACTCAAACGGAGGTTGTTCAACTCTGCTTGCAGCTTCAGAGCCAGAGGAATTCACATTGGCCGCGTTGTTTTCATTTCCGTCTCCTCTACATAAGTTGGATTTTCTGATGTTGAAATTCTCAACTTCTTCCACCAGTTCGTCCTTTGTGTGGTTACACGATGTTATGACCTTTAACAGAAGCAGAAAGAACGGGAAACAAGAGTGTGAAATGTGCATATCAAACAATATGAGGATGTATCTGGACCTTTCCTAAGCGTTAAGTAGCCTTCGGTTTCTTTCTAACAGCTTAAACTTCTGTGTATTAACCGCTAATAACTAAATCTTATTCAGGAGTTATATAAGATGCTCTTACCAATATTCCACCAGGAGCAATCAACTTGGACACTGAATCCCAGTACATTACTCTGAAACAGATGAATGGGAGTGTCATGGGCAAACCAAATCTAATTGTGTGCTCGGTAAATGAAGACAAGCGCGGATTAAGGATAGCCATCTAAGGAGGTACCTTTTGACAGGGCCATCAGGATGCAAACCGATAGCATCTAAAGTTCCTTTGTCCATTACGAGCTTGAACTGACGTTCCAATTTTGTATCAAGGATATCATCAACCTAAGAGAGCGAACCGTTAGTTCCACAACTCAGAGCACCTTAGATCTAATTTTCCCAAATCATTTTTACATCTTGTGATGCTCGTTATGGCAAGCACAACTAGTTCAGAGAGAAGATTTTGTGTTCATTGTATGTAGCCAACATATCCCATAGCTTGATCAAGGTCAGTTACCATTTTCAAGAAAGAATATACACAAGAAAAAAGGATTATAGTAATTATAGCATTTGGACTTTTGTGGAGGAAGATTCCTTCCCATTGGTTCTGAAAACCTTTTCAGTATTGAAGCTAAAGAAAGTCATACCATGAAAGAGATATTTGGAAAGCCATCACGTTGGGAGAGATGTTGAGCAAGTTCTACTGCCCCTTCACTATAGTCAGTTCCGGTTAAATCAGAGAACCTGAGCCAGAAAAGGACAAGGATGATGAGATTACTGATGTGAAGAAAAGAGTTGAGTCTATGCATTAAATATGTGCTGGTGTGTAATTGTTCTGTTTCAAGTAAAAGTTATCAATGATAAAGCTTAACTAAAATATCACATTCAGGATAGTTTGGGCTTCCATAACACATTAACGAAACAAGCTAGGAGGTAAAATGCCTTAAGTATACAAATATAGTAACATTCTTGTTTTACTGCATAGTGGGACTTAAGCCTCTGTGAGAGGCTAACTTCTGATCACTATTCTCAATATACTTTGAGTCTTAAGAGAAACAAAAGAAATAAAAATAAATTGGCAGGACCCTATACTTCACTCGTAAACCATTCTATGGCATTTCTCTAAATCATGACAAACGATGGTTACTTGAATTGAGAAACAGCTTCATAACCTAAAATCATTAAAGTTTAGTGGGGGCTTCCCCGAAAGGCCAAGTGATATAGAGCCACCATATAGGCATCCTTGTAGAACTTTAAATTCATAAACCTCATTGTATACTATTTAATGCAATTACCTCATGCCTACACCAATTGTGTGCTATAGTGATTGAAAGAAGAAAGTCAATAAAAAATCTAAGCAGCAGACAAAACAGTACACCAAGAATATAAAGTAGCTTGTTTATTTCAAATGCTACATGATTCTGAACTCTCAGAATCACCTAGCGGCAATTGGCTAACATAAAATAACAAATGAATATCATATACAGTAATTAAGCATTTCAGGCCAGAGCTTAAGGAAATGTTTAAAACCTCACCCTTCCTTAGCAAGTTGATGAAGGAGTAAGCCATTTCCAGTACCAAGATCAAGCACATTCCAACTAGACAAATACTTATCAGCCTGATCATTCACCTCTGTTGTAACACCATTGTCAGAAACAGACATGTTTCGTTTAGAAATCTCAACGCATAAATCTTTAGTCCAAGAAGTAACAATCTCCATAACATCATCTCCAAACCTAAAGATTTACCAACAAGACCAAAATCAAACATAATATCAAGAAATGAAACAATCTTCTCTCTCACAAGTTCCCATGATCAAGATCTAAAGTGAGATCTGAAATTTTTTACCAAACTTCACCAGCATGACCATGCTCTCTGAAATTAGTAAGCTCATCCGAATACGCAGCATCCCAATAGCTTTGTAGACCAAGCATTGATTGACCTCCTCCATCAGCATCTGGCTCTTCCTTATCAGAACTATACACACACACACACCATTTCAAAATCATCAAATACTCAACAAAATTCAGATTAACGATCCCAATTTTAAAACATTGACTACAAAAACCCTAAGATCCAAATTTCTCAATCTAATCCATAACTTCTATACAATTTCTCTCCCATTTTACCAGAAACGACGATATAGAGAAGACAAAGAAACCTGTAATCTGAAGAGACGCGGAAGTTAGCGGAAGAGAGAGCTTCGGCAGCATCGGCGTGACGTTGATCGTCATCGAGAGTGCTTCCATACTCGCTTTTAATCGACCACGAATCTGCCGCAATAGATCGATCGTCGTCGGAAGCTAAACTATCCGTCGTCGTCGTCGCCGTGGCTCTAGCTTGTTGTTGAGGCGTCGTCTCAGATTCTTCCGGTAACAATCTGATTCCCGCCATCAGAGATTCAACGCCACAAGAGAGAAAGGGGAAAAAGTACGGTTCCGTTTTTTGACGCAGTCGAAGATGAAATGAAACAAACCCCTACTTGGTGTAATCCTTCACTTATATATATATCACAAATTTACTCTTTTTATTTTTTTTATTTTTATTTATTATTGTGAGACATGAACATCAGATATAAATAGTGTTTTATGAGTAACAATTAAAAACAAAAAAAAAAAGTTTTGGTAAGTTTTATTGGTTATTAGAATATTAAATTCGTTACTTTTTTTGTTTTCGTTAATCATTTATGTATTTGATGAAACTTAAAAAAAAAATTTGTTTGTTTGTAATTTTCGTTGATTGTTTTGTTTGTCCGTTTAGTGCAAACATAATTTCGGCGGCGATATATTTGTAAAACGCACGAATGTAATAATATTCTATTTAATATTTATTTTTATAATATTTAAATTTCGATTTTTTAACATAATATATTTTTTTAAAAAATTTACGGTTATGGAAAAAAGCTTAATGAATATGCTTGTTTGTTTGTAATGTTTTAGTTGATTGTTTTGATTATCCGTTTAGTGTGTACATAATTATGGCGATATATTTGTAAAACGCACGAATGTAATAATTTTCTACTTAATATTTCTCGTTATAATATTAAAATTTTGATTTTTTAGCATGTGATATTTTAAAATATGTTACGGTTACGAAAATGAGCTTGATGAATATGGCAATCATAAATGATTCATACAGGAAATTGATTGTGTTTTGTTTTGCCAAAGTGTTTGATATTAAATTTGTGTTCCTGGTTCCTAGTTCCTTGTTTAGCCCAAAAAAAAAAAAGTTCTTAGTTCCTTGCAACTAATCACAGTAAAAGTTGTTATAGCTAACGTAACATATGGCCTTTTTTGATAAATTTTATCGGCTAATAGATTATCAAATTGTGATTTTTTTTTTGTTCTCATCAATCATCTAATGAATTGAAACTTCAATTTTTTTTAATAAATATTTAAGTTGCCTCATATTTTTCTATATATTAAAAAAAATTGGAGGTTCTTTTACTTTGTAAGAATATTTTAAAGAATTTTTTTATCTATTTTAATGAAAAAACACTATAACAAAATGCATGAAGAACAAAAATACGTTTTAATTAAAAAACTTTTTGATAAAAACCATAAAATATTTTTTTTCTATATGTTGTGATATGCAAGTAAAATCGAAGTGTTGGTTTAAATTTAAATATTTTCTTTTACACACTTGCTTAAATAAAATAAGAGATTTCACAAATACTCTTATATATAGTTACACTTCTAGGTTAAATAGATTATACAAATGTGGATTACAAACAACTTTATGCTCTTAGTATTTAAAATTTTCATACTGTTTTTTTTTTACCATGTACATTAGTTGCACAACTTTTTAGTTTATGAATGAATTTTAATGCGAGTGATCACCTAATCTTATATTAAAATCGTCTAGTTACGTACAAATAAGACTACAAATAAATAGTAAAGTACATGAATTGTATAAGTTTTATGCTTTTAGTGTGGAATCTATATATGTAAATTCAAGATTTGGTATGCTAGGCTCAAAAATATGAATGTGGAGATCTGAATCCGTTTATAATAATCGATATATGGATATGGTAAAAAAAGATATTATTCTCAAGTATTGTTTTCTTGAAATTCCATAGACTTAATTCTTTGTATAAGTTAATAAGAAAAGTCCTAGAATCCGAAAAGTAAGACTACAAATCGAAAATGAAGTATACGAAGAATTGGATAAGTCAATAAGAAAAGTCCTAGAATCGGATAAAAAACTACTAATAAAAAATGAAGTATTACGAACTATATAAGCCAATAAAAAACATTCCTAGAATCATACAAATAAAACTACCAATAGAAAATGAATTGTATAAGTTTTATACAGTATTGGTGGAGCATGGTGACGGCATAGGTGAGATGAACACGAGGAAGTGTTTGTTAAAATGTCTAGTCGAAGTTGAAAAAATTTTATTTTAAGATATAAATAAGATATATAATTAAATATGTGAAATCTTGAAATTCAAACTTTGTAAAGAAGCAACCATCCAAACTAGAAGTAACACATGGAATAACGTTTTACGATCCATATCATTCATCAAGAACACTTGTTATTATATGTATAAGTGTAAAAGTGAAGTTTTATTCATTTGTAGGATAAGGAGGAATACAAAGACGCGAAGACAAAATCAAGAAGAAGAAGACGACAAAGCACAATGAGATCGACGAAAAAAGAGAAGCACCAACAATGGAAAAATACATTAACATAACATTTGGTTTATGGATCAGTTCTTGCGAAGAACGATAAGGTACTGCATTCCGGGTTTGGCATTGTGGAGGCGAGAAATCTCTTCGCGCGCCTTGACCTCGACAAGCTCAAAGGCTTTCCTCATGACTTCGGTTCCGAAATGTGCGGAAATGAAAGCTCCATAGAAGGCCTTGAAAGAGATGGCCAATGTCTTGGGGTCTAGCGGAAACTCATTGTTAGCGTGAATGATATCCTCAAAAGCCTCGATTGTGAACTTCCCATTCTCCTTAATGATTTGCTTAATCTCGCCTTCTTCGGCAAAGTAGATTGAGGTTTTGAAAGTATCCACCTTGTCTTGCTCGGTGACACCCTTTTGAAAGAAGATAGTGTTAGTTAGTTAGTTATGTAATTGTAGGTAATATTTTAAAGGTCAAATTATGTACCTGTTTAGCAAGATCACTAAGAGATTCTCCGATAAAATCCATTACTGTTCCTTTAGGGGTCTCGGACATCTTAACTCCGTCTCTAAGACACGATCCTAAAAGCAACATCAACCCCCCGGGGACGAGCTCTTCAGCTCTAGCATCCAAAAGATTCTTGGTGTCGATAGAGTATTGATCAAGATACGCTTTCTTGACCACTGGGTTGAACCCGGTGCACTGCATGTCTTTGTTCCACAAGGGAGAGTCGCGGTCCATGATACCTTTGGGGATTTTGGAGGTGAAATGGAATGCATAACTCATGACTCCAATGTGGAAACTCTCCTTAGGAAGAACACGTTCAAAGAAAGAACCGGGAACCCCGGCGCTAAAGTATCTTCTCCCCGGTGGAAGCGTCTGGAAAAGAGTGTTGAAATCGTTGAGGCTAAAGTCGTTGAAGAGGACTTGGAACTCGATGTTATCTTCCGGGTTTTGTCCAGTTTCTTTACGGTACTTTTCTTCTACCGCATCTATTATGTTTTGGACTGCCACAAAAGTGTTAGGTCCACTAGCACAACCGAAATCTGCTACACTGAACCGGTTCGAAATCAAATCAAGGCTGAGGTTCGATGAGATCGCCTCGGTCATCTTGCCCTTTGCAGCTTCAAGCAATGCTCTCTGTATAAAGAGGAAACTGTTAAATACATATATCTTAAAAATTCAGAACCTAGCTAACTAGGAATGCAATTAATTTGTATTTAAACCTGATAGGAGGATTGTTGGTTGTAGCTCTCAGGACCTTCTCCTCCAATCATGATCCAATCTGGAGTAGTAGTCATGATATCTCTCTCTCTCTTCTTCTTAAACTTCTTTTGTTGTTTGATACTTTAAGTTGTGATGAGAGTAGTGATATTCCATGGACCTCTCTATGCTTATTTATATTAGTATTCCTTGTGCTTAATAAAGCAATATAATGAGAAATAATTAAATATGTGAGAATTCGTCCAAAAAAGCAGCTTATTATTTTATATAGTCTAAAATGCGTTCAACGTTAACGTTTACTTAAGGTATTGTAAATTTGTAACCCTTGTCAAATAATCAGATTATGATATGTATTAAATAGTTATATGACCAGTAAGATTTTGAAACAGAAAAAAAAGTTTGCAAATTTAAGTATAAGATAAGTATGAAATCCTTATAAGTTATAATCATATAGTTAATTTAGTCTGAAAAATGTAACTCTAAACATGTAAAAATAAAGAAACTACATATAGAAAATAAAGTATTAGTAGGAGTCTTAGAAGATTTATCACTGTAAATGGCGAGATCATAGCCGTCAAAGAAGAATCCCATTTTTTTTCTTGGTTGGACCAAAAATATCTCTAAATCATGTGACCATTAATTATTTATTTTCTCTTTTAGTGTATAATTTAGAACTTTATTTATAACCATTGAGATTATATAGGTTTCATATATCAAACTTTTCTCGTTTCCAAACAACTTATATGTGATTTTTAGAATATTTTTGTTTTTCCAGATCCTTCAACAAAAGTTAACTATCCTCGTTTTTTTTGTTTTTCAGAGTCTTAGCCTATTGACATTTTATTATTTTCAGTTAGCTCTAAAACTTTGATGATCTTAAGGTTGAGTATTTAGCCCGGACATCAAGATTTTTTAGAATATTTTTATGTAAATAATTTTCCTCTATATTGGATAACCAATCAAAGAATATTTGTTGACAAAAAAAAAATCAAATAATATTTTTTTAATTAATTTGTGGTTGGATAAAAAAAATTCTAGTTTGAAAGTTCTTACCTTGAAAGTGTATGAGTTTGAATGTTTTAAAATATTCTAAATTTGGGAAGTTTGAAAGTTTCTTATTTTAAAGTTAAGAGTTTGAAACTTAGAAATTTCTGATTTTCTAAATTTCTCATCAAAGTTTGTTTTTTAATATTTATAAATTCTTTTATTTCAGAATTATTTATTGCATACAGTAATCAAATATCTATATACCCATGATAAAAAATCATTTAAAAAATAATTATAAATAAGTAAAAGTTAAATTAACAAAAATGTATTCTGACATAAAAAAATTCTAACAAAAATACAGTTGATTGTCTTAATTATGCCATTAAAAAGGAAAATATAAATATCTCCAAACCTATATGTCGGAAACCATATTTGAATTCCAAGTTGTTCATTCGCATCTGTTAAAATATATTTATTCAAGGTGACGTAACGTACCGAATATTTGAAAGTAAAGGTGACGTAACGAATGAAATTTAATTTAATCATATTTGTATATTATCTATTATATTATGTTGTCTTTCTTTTTTTTTTTTGGTCAAACATATTATGTTGTCTATATGTGAAAACGTTTTGGTCTAATTTTCATCAAAACGACAAAAAAAAAACCTTTTTTTGTCTCGTTGACCACAAAACTGTGTCATACAAAGTGTGTTCTGGCTGGTGAGCCTACAAAGTGTTCATAATCTTTGGTGCGGAACAAAGCTTGAACACAAGAGTAGATAGAAAGCAAACCTACAGGGAGAACATATCGCTGCAGCGAAGAAAAACACTTTTGAAATCTTTGAAAGAAAACAGTTCCAAAATTTTGTAATTATATTTGTTAATTATCTAATAGATTATGTGTTTATGTGTGAAAGTTCTTTGGTCTAAGTAGTCGACCAAAAGCTTACAAGTTTTAAATATCGGTCATGAGGTTTGATTCCTAAATAATAAGAATATGTGAAATCGTTTGAAGTGGACAACTGTAAGAATTAAATTTGATAGCCGTGAAAGTTAATATCACAATTTTAAAGAATAAAAAAAAAATCAAACTCTTTTTAAATGACAATATAACAAAAATAAAAAATTGTTGTGTTTTTGTATGTTTAAGCATTTTAGTGAAGTGTTCATTTATGATACTTTTTCGTATTTTTTTGTTATCTGTTTTTTGTAATTTTGTATTAAATGATTTGAATTTTATTTAATTGAATTAATTATTTTTTATATGATATTTCTTACAATTCAAATATTGGTAGAGGTATTGGCAAGGAAACGTGTTTCTTACGGAGTTACGGTGATGAAAAATTAGTGGAGTTGGCCGGTTTCTATGGTGTAAATGATTAGAGATTTGGAAAAAAATATTGATAATGGGAAACATTTAGCAAAGGTTTTGTGGATTACCATCACCAAGTTTTTGTAATACTTGTTAACAATTAACTGAATATATAGGGATGTAAATTAGTTTAATAAGGGAGAGAACAAAAATATGTGAATGACTTTCTTCTTTAACTAAGAGTCTTCTCTAATTTTCTCAAATTTTTATAGATACCATTTCCGGCAACAAACATTTTATATAAGTTTTTAAATTTTTTATCTAATCAGAAACACACATCATAGAAATCGATGCCGAGTTGTAGTTCTTTTTTTTTAAAAAAATTACTAAAAAGTTTTAGGACTTGGTTGTACATCTCCTCAAGCCGAAGATCAGAAATTTAATACTGTATGATTTATTTCCAAGTGTCACTTGAACAAAGGATCTCATGATGGTCAAGTGGTTCAATGATCCATTTATGGAGTGAAGGGACTAGATTTCGAGTCCTACTATAGTGATTTGAGTCATTAAAAAAAAAAAAAGGTTTCAAGACACCAATTTCAATGGAAGAAAACTTTATTGTGTGGTTGCCTCCTCTTATTAAGACTCGACCTGTGAGCAAATCCAAAGCAAGCTTATTATAGCTCTTGTAGAGCTTAGTAAAAGAGATAAAAGAGATTGAAAACAAGATAAAAGAAATAGCTTATTAAAGCTTTATTGTGCATAAATGTAAAGAGAGGAAGAACTTTAAATTGTCACCAAGATCACTAGTATGATTTAAGATTGATGTTTCATAAATAGGAAGAAGGAGAGAGTTGTCTCTACAACAACTCTCAAAGTTGCCTTACATTGATGTTCTTAACACATATTTATATGATTCTCTACTTGCTTGGAAACCCTACTTACATGGGCCAATTTGGGCCTCAAATGTATCTTCTAATACGACCGAGCTATAGCAATTAGCAAAGGTCCTTCCAGAGCTTTTGTGGTTTACTGGTCCATCTACATCCGTTATATCAGTCATCGAAGTAAAAAAAACCTCAAAAATCTCCACTTGGACTTATGTTTATTGAAGCAAAACATCCCAAACCCAACATTATGAGACAAACAAGCCGAAGATATAAGCCCATATAACTAGGTTTCTAACAAGTGTGTATATGGCTGATCATCACTAAAAGCTCACGATCTCTCATCGGCTTCTCCTCGACCACGCATGAGGTATTTCTATTCCTCAGTGTTACCTCTTAGGTCCGTTTAACCGTGTCTCTTTCTGCTGTCTCTTCCGTCAATTCTTCGCCTTGGTGTTGACAAGTTGTAGGCAGTGGCGGACCAAGAAATTTTTTTTACCGGTGTCAAATTATAACTAAAAGAAAAATAAAAATGTTATTCATAAAAATATAAAATATCCTACAAAAATATTTTATACAAATATTGAACGTCTCACAAAAATACCCTGCAATCTTTCATATCCTGAAATTTATTCATCACAGTTTCATTCGTAATCGTTTCAAAAACATTTTTCTCAACAAAACAAACTAAAAAGTCGTTCAAAAATTGATCTCCAATCACAGTTTCATTTGTAATTTTTCCATTTAAACAAAAAATTGGGCTATAATTTTACCAAAAAAAAAATAATACGTTAGGCTATAATGGAAGGGGTGTCAAAACCAAGAATATAGTGGTTCAATATGACTAAATATCTATACTATTAAGAAAAAATTAAAATTTATGGTGTGTCAACTGACCCACCTTTCCTCTACGTCGGTCCGCCGGTGGTTGTAGGAATTGGTGTTTTGAGAAAGAGGAGATCAATTGTTGGATAATTATGTATATCTTCTCTATTAGTATCTACAGCATTCACCATGTAACTCAAAAATCCCTTTAAAGTGCTAAAAGAGCACTTCGAGAGGTATATGTGGTTCAAGTGGTATTTGGTACCCTACTAGACTCGCTTTAAGTAGTTGCTTCTGAAGGGCAGTCCTACACGGTATTAGAATGTGTTAATGTTTTGTTCATATGGGCGTATAGATCTGGTCATGCTTTAGGAGAGGTTTATGGGTTGATAATATTACATGTAGTAAATCGGTCCAGAAATAATAATAGTTGAATAGTTAAAGGATTCCACACATTCGGAAGAGAAGAGATTGTTGCATATAACAATCTGATTATTAAAATTATGAAACTGCAGGGTTCACTTGGTGGGGGGACTGGGAGATGTTTATAACTAGGTCCTTTTTGAATTTGAACATTGGTGTAAGAGAGGCCTCGCAGTCTTGGACCAATGAGAAATCGTAATAGGCAACAAGATGATGAAGGAAGATTGCGATCTGAAGCCGCGCCAATTCCGCACCTACACAAAGTCTCACTCCACCTCCAAATACCATGAAAGTTTTAGACCCCCAAATCATTTCTTTCCCCTGCCAACCAACCAACCAACCAACCAACAAAATCCCATCTATATGTTACAAAGGATGATGGAGAGAAAAAAAAAAAGCAGCTAAAATAGAGTAAGTGTATAAGACCTCCCATCTCCATGGATTAAACTCATATGGGTTCTCATAGATTGCAGGATCATAATGAACCACTGAAGGTGCAACCCCCACAATCCAACCCGCCGGAATTGTATATCCTGCCAGAATGAAAGCTTATTAATTAAAGTGATTCCGAATATATTTTATATATAACATTGAAGTAGTACTTGCCTTTAATCTCAATATCGTGCACCACTTTCCGAAATAATAAAGGGAAGCCGTTTGACATGCGAAGCGACTCATTGATCACCTATAGATTAATTTCATATCTTCAACTTGTGAAAATCCAATTATCCAGGGTAAATCTAGAAGATACACAACTATATAAATGGTTTACCATGTTGGTGAACTTCATATTGTGTCTGTATTCTTCCCAGCTAAGTCCAGCTTCCTTATCTTTTCTGTTCTCTATGATTGCCTTATGTTCACGCTGTGACACATTATATATGCCCCTATTAACTCTATCCGTACTTGTTCTAAGATGTTACCCAAAGTGAAACTATATTTATATTACCTTAAGCGCAGCAAGCACTTTCGGATTTTCGGATATGAATTTCACCATCAACGCAGTCATAGAAGATGTACCTTCTCTAGTGATAACTGAAAGAATGAAGATGAGTTCTATAGCTGATTCTTTGTTGAAAATACTACCGTCTTTCTCCAGTTCTTCTAGCATCGTGTTGAGGAAGTCTCCTCGCTTTTCTCCTGACTCTTTCCTCCTCCAGAGAGCATCTTTCATCACCTTGATCACTTCTCCGCGTGACTTGATACAACAAGCATTTAGTAGAGAAAACATGTGTTACTTATCATTTCTAATATAAAAATATAAGGAGAAACTAAAGAAAAGAAAAAACTAATATGTTTGGTCACCTTGAGGACTTTGATGAGAGCTTTCCAAGTAGAGAGACTAAAAACGGACTGAAACCAATCAAAACTAAAGCCTTTGAGATTATCTATAAGGTTTGATTGAGTCTCTGGTTTGAGGTTACTTATCAGCTTTGGTGTCATGTACGCTACTACCAACTGCAATTAAGGGAGAGTCTATTAATTCAAGTTGAAATTGGTCAGACAAATGAAGATGTGTAAACTTACATTTTGGACTTCTTTCCGAACATTAAAGCTCCCTTGGCTAGCCTTCAATCTAAAATGGTCGCGGATCGCTTTGTCCATGTATCCAATCATTGTTTGCTTCAAACTCTCGGGGCCAATAAGTTGCATAGTGATTTTTTTTAGGTACTTGTGGATGTCCACTCCATTCAAGAACGGATTATCTTTTCCAAATACCTTGACAAATATGTCTGGATAGCCTGTCTCGAAAGACTTGTTATCTTCCCGGAAAATTTGGAAGTTCACATCTGGGTCCGTCGAAATCACGGTTTTAGAACCGAAAATGTTTGTCCGAAACAACGGCCCATACCTAAGAAAGATTCATACAAACACAAACTTTCATATATATATACAAGAGTTCTTTCAGTTTTTAAAAAAGGACTATATATAATTACACAAGGTTTCCACTTGAGGAAATAAGTTGTCCTGTTGATCCATGTTAGAGATCGATCCTCCCTTCAAGCGTAAAACACTAGTCATTTTCATTTGGTCAGGGCGTTTCACATCGCCTACCCTGGGCCCGAACCTCTTGGTACCAGAAAAAAAAAAAACTACACAAGGATTGGAATTTGACCTTTTCATCCTCTTCGTTATAAATGGTGGGATATCGTTGGCTGCAGAAGGCCTAAAAAAGTCAACTGTTTCTCCAATGATCGGAAAACCCATTGATCCCGGTGGTAGCTTACCGTTGCACTTAGGGTTTGACCATCGGTAAAGCCAGTGGCTGATCTTCACAACTACTAATGCTATAATTAGCATTGCAACGTCCCACATGGAAATCATCTTGCGCTGCTCTCAAGTGTTGATCACCGCTACAACTTTTCTTGAGGTTTATCTATAAAGAAAATCTCTATGGACGTTATATATATATATATAATAATAATAAAAATTTCAGTCACGTTTGAAAGTAATTGAAAATTTCTAATAGAATAATAAGTAACTTGATGAATCGCATTTCCTAATTAATTATTATAAGTGTAAGAGATATTCAATATAATTAATCTAATTCTAATTGTGATGCTATTCAACTACCTGCATTAATCACTATATGCAATTATGATGAACAATTCAGATAAATTATGATTCTACCACAAATTTCTCCCTGCATTAATACTTGGATTCACAATAAATGATTATGCATGTACAACATCTATGTTATCCTTACAACCACAATGCAATACTTTAATTTGGATATTCGATAAGTCCAAAATGAAAACTTAAAACGACACTATTTGTAAAACGGAATAAACAATATTTTTTTGTTATCCATTACGGTTTACAATCGCAAACGCTTATAAAAATTAGCTTTTTATATGCTTTCCATAAAATAATTAATTGGTTTTCTTTAGTCACTTGGAAGATTATAGACGTTTCACATAAAAATTATATACTTTCCACAAAATAATAATTTCAACCCTGATTTTTGTTTTCTTTAGTCACTTGGAAGATTAGCTGTCGTATCAATATATATACTATCATTATCATATACTCTAGGTATGATAAATGTGAGTTATTTTAGACATAGCTTGACTTAAGAACACAACAACGAAGAAACTTGATGAGGAAGATGAACAGACAAAAGACTTTGTAATTGGTGTAAACCTTTCTCATAAACATTTCAGTAAATGGTTTACAACTTATATAGAAAGAGACAACAGCCCTAGATCTAGATCTTTCCACAACATTCTCGAGACCCACTTACACACACACAACCCATTTACACACACATACGTTGGGCCTCGTTCACTTGAGTTAGGCCCATATCCATTGATACACTTTCATCCCCCCTCAAACTCGAGGCTGGTGGAAGACAGACGCCGAGTTTGCTGCGAAGAGAAAGAAATGGTAATCTGGGAAGAGACTTAGTGAAGATATCAGCGAGTTGAAATTGAGCAGGAATATGACGAGTTTCAATCAAACCCAAAGCAACTTTTTCCCGGATAAAATGATAGTCGATATCCACATGTTTAGTCCGACCATGAAATTTGGGATTAGCAGTGAGATGAACAGCAGAGAGGTTATCACAGAGAAGCAGAGCAGGTTGAGATTGAGATATACCAAGATCACGCAATATAGAAGAGATCCACGTGAGTTCCGCAGCCGTCGAAGCCAAAGCACGATACTCTGCTTCAGTAGATGAGCGAGAGACCGTGGGTTGTTTCTTAGCACACCATGAGACCAAATGTGAGCCAAGGAAGGTGCAGAACCCTGTAGTAGACCGGCGAGTAAGTTTGCATCCGGCCCAGTCACTGTCACAGAAGGCGGCTAGAGAGAGATCTTTGTCTTTGGTGAGATTAATACCAAGAGAACTTGAGCCACGTAAGTATCGCAAGATGCGTTTAAGAAACGTAAAATCCGAGACAGTTGGAGCATGCATTCGCTGACACACAAAATTAACCGCAAATTGAATGTCAGGACGTGTGAGAGTTAAGTACTGCAGCTTACCCGCAAGACTCCGAAAGTAAGTCGGATTCTCAAAAAGATCTTCAGCATTTGGAACTTGATCAAGTTGTAATGGAAGAGGAGTAGGCATTGGATTACAAGTAGCCATGCCTGCAATTGTGAGAATCTCCTCAGTATATTTAGCTTGATGTAAAAAGAGACCAGATTCATAAAACACCGCCTGAATTCCCAAGAAATAGCTGAGTTGTCCAAGATCCTTCATAGAAAATTGTGTGTGAAGAATCTGAACCAACTTGTCAAGTAAAGAAGAACAACTCCCAGTGAGTATCATATCATCGACATAAAGAAGTAATACCATGGTATCACCATTGTGATGATAAATGAACAATGAAGGATCAGCCGGACTACATGAGAATCCAAATTCCAACAGAAAATTAGCAAATTTTTCAAACCAAGCACGAGGCACCTGCTTCAGTCCATAAAGAGATTTTCGGAGTTTGCAAACATGATTAGGGTACAGTGAGTTTTCATAACCTGGGGGTTGTATCATAAAAACTTCCTCTTGGAGATCTCCGTGTAAAAATGCGTTTTTAACGTCAAATTGACGAAGTGACCACTCTTTAGCTGTAGCAACAGATAAGACAATGCGAATTGTTGCCGTTTTTACAACGGGACTGAAAGTCTCTGTGAAATCAACTCCTTCTTCTTGTAAGAAACCTTTTGCAACTAATCGCGCTTTGAGCCGATCAAGAGAACCATCAGCTTTTAGTTTGACAGTAAATACCCACCGACAACCAAGAATATTCATAGCTTCATTTGCTTCTACTAGATCCCAAGTATGATTTCCATAGATATTTGTCATTTCTTCATCCATAGCAGCTGTCCAACCGGGGTGTTTGAGAGCCTCTGCAACCGTTTTAGGTATAGGTGGAATAGATTTATCTGTGAATAAGATATACCTCGGATTTGGCTTAGATATTCCAGCTTTTGCCCTTGTCACCATGGAATGTTGATTTACTGGACCAGCTTGAGAATTAAGCTGAGATGGTTCTATTTGTACCGAACTTTCAGGATCATGCGACACGGAGACGAAATCAACATCGGAGACGGAATCAAGACCGGAGTCACGTTGAACAATATCGAAAGTCGCAGGAGTGAGAGAAGAATCAACACAATCTCTAGAAGAAGAAGCGCTGTCGCCAATAGGAACGAGATCAAGGCTCGCCGTACGCTCAGAACACTTTTCTCCTAAAGATGGAGACACTTCTCCCACATCCACGTGAGAAGAAGTTGACATGGGAGGCACATCGTTGAAAGATACAAGTGGCAAAGAGGGTGTGGATGGTAAGGATCGAGAGGGTTGTACCTGAGGTACCATATTATCTTCTGCTTCATCTGATGACAATTTTGTCCATTGAGATAGAAGATCTTCATAACTGAGAGCTGAAGTCTGTGAGTGAAAAGGAAAGCACATCTCATCAAAAATAACATGTCTACTGATAAAAACACGACCAGAAGCAAGATGAAGACATCTATATCCTTTATATTGCGCATTATAGCCCAAAAAGATGCATTGCATTGACTTGGGATCAAATTTGGTGGCAGCATATGGTCGAAGATAAGGATAACATGCACATCCGAACGTCCTTAAAGCCGTATATAATGGTTTTTGCTGCAATAAAATCTCAAAGGGGCTTTTAAGCTTCAAAACTGAAGAAGGAAGCAAATTAATTAAATAATTTGCAGTGAAGAACGCCTCAACCCAATATCGGAAAGGGACTCTGCTATGAAACAACATTGTAAGTCCCAATTCTGTAAGGTGACGATGCTTCCTTTCAGCTAAACCGTTTTGTTGAGGTGTATGTGGACAAGACATGTAGTGTTAAATTCCTTGATCAATAAAGTGTTGTTTCAGTTGATTACTTGTGAATTCGCCGCCACCATCACTCTGAAACACCTTAATTTTACGATTAAACTGTGTCTCAACCAACTTCTGAAAACCGAGAAAGACCGTGTAGAAATCAGATTTAAGCCGTAATGGATAAAACCAACTGAAACGAGAATAGTTGTCCACAAAGATAACGTAATACTTAAAGCCTTGAACTGACAAAATAGGAGCAGGACCCCACAAATCACAATGGATCCTGTCCAAAGGTTCTAAGGCATGAAAATCCGAATTAGAGAAAGGAAGTTTGGAGCTTTTTCCCATTTGACATGAAACACAAACAGAGGTAGAGCTGCTCTTATTACTTAAAATTGACTTCGAATTCTTCAGATGTTGGAGAACTTGAGAATTAGGATGACCCAAACGTTGGTGCCATACATCATCATTAGTAGCCTGTTGACGTGAAGAATAAAACGCCACTGCTCCTAAGTTCTCCATCTTGTAAAGACTTTCATGCCTTCTTCCCTGTCGCAACACCTTCTGAGTATTTTTATCCACAATACACACTTTATCAGAATCAAAATAAACCCCACATGCAGCATCATCACATAGCTTAGATACAGACAACAATGGTTTTTGAACAGAAGGACACACCAAAACATCTTGTAAAGGTAAACTACCTGTAGGTGTTGGAAGAGAAGTTGAACCAACATGAGTGATAGGAAGGAAATTACCATCAGCCACCAATACAGTTTCAGCTCCATGATATGGTTGAGATTGCTCTAGAACAGTGGGTGTGTTAGTGACATGAGAAGACGCACCAGAATCAGGATACCATTCTTGAGTAGACGGACCTGAGATATGCATAGCAGCAAGAGCTTGAGGAACATCGATACTCTGATAAGCATGATCAAACCGATTCCAACATCGTAAAGCAATATGTCCTGGCCTTCCGCAAATCTGACACACAGGCCTCTGACCGTTAGGAGTTTGAGTCGGAGGCTGAGAAACTTTCTGACCACCAGTCCAAGTAGATACTTGTTGCGTGAAACCACGACCTTTAGTAGAGTAACCACCTCGTCCGCGTCCTCTGTTACCATAATTACCTCGAGAGAAAAAGCCACTACCTTGACCATAATTATGAGATCCTGAGCTAAACTGAGCTTGAAAGGCCATGTGAGAATCAACAGACACAGGAGTATATTTCTTGATACGAGTGTCAAATGCCATGAGCTGAGACACAACTTAAGAGTAGGTAGGAACCGGAGGTCTGTGCATTGAGGTTTGAATCGAAGTTGCGAACGCTTAATATTGTTTTCCTAAGCTTTGAAGCAAACGAAAGATCTTCATATTCTCAGACACAGGTTTTCCAATAGAACTTAACTGATCACAAATGTTCTTAAATTCACGAAGATACTGACGCAACTCCATATCTCCTTTTGTTATCATCTGAAGACTAGCAAGAAGATCATACTCACGAGACACAGAGCATTGGTTAAAATTTTCAGCAAGCACCATCCACACATCACGAGCAGAAATACACCCATACGTATAACCCAAAACACTTTCAGACAACGTACTAAATAACCATGACATAACCAGCTGGTCCGTTTGTAACCAAGCTTCATAATCAGGATTACTCACCTCAGTATCCTCATTACCACACCTAACACGGATTTTCTCCACCGGCGGCTCTTGACCACCATTAACGAACCCAAGAAGCTTCTGACTCCTTAACAACGCTTCTACCTGAGTTTTCCAAGCAAGATAATTTTCATCATTGAGCTTAACAGACACAAAGCTTTTAACATTAACATGAGAAGGAAAGGGAAACAACTTCGGAACACCCTCGCCTTGCTCTGATACCATGTGAGTTATTTTAGACATAGCTTGACTTAAGAACACAACAACGAAGAAACTTGATGAGGAAGATGAACAGACAAAAGACTTTGTAATTGGTGTAAACCTTTCTCATAAACATTTCAGTAAATGGTTTACAACTTATATAGAAAGAGACAACAGCCCTAGATCTAGATCTTTCCACAACATTCTCGAGACCCACTTACACACACACAACCCATTTACACACACATACGTTGGGCCTCGTTCACTTGAGTTAGGCCCATATCCATTGATACACTTTCAATAAATGATACAAATAAATAATCTAATCTACACGTCTTTCTGTAAATTTCGAAACAATTTTTTATGTGGCGTGGTTCGCATGGATAAATAAATGCAATTATAAAATTTTTGTTGATAATATTAAGATGGATTGACTATAGCAGCTACAAATTTCAATGTCGTCTTTGATTTACAATCCAGAAAGTTATCAAAAAAAAGAACAAAACACTAAAATTGGTATATTATTTGTATATCAGTTGGCCACACCTATTTTAAGTAGCCATATTGGTATATGTCATACTCTTGTTCGAACTTGTTCCCTTTGGACCATCCCACAAAGTAATAACGAAGTTAGATATACATTGGATCTCACATGAATCGCCTCATCTATATTCTCCTGAGGAGAAGTTTGGTCAAGTTTGAGCTTTAATGTTCAATCATATTATACATCCTATTTTTTAATTATATGATGTCAGATATATGCATATCAGTATATCACTGCTACATGCCTACATCTCACTCGTTAAAAAAGTCCACACTAATATGTCTGAAAAATTCCACTCTCCGATATGTCGACACCACAGATGTCAACATAACTCTTGATTTAGCTCGAATCAAGCTTATATCATTGAAGACGGCATTGAAAAGAATATACATGTTTTGTTAATCATAAACAACGATACTCAAAATATAACAAAATTATTAAAAAAAAGTCGATATCTGATACACTCAGCAAAACATATAAAAACTCATAAAAACAATAAACATCTAACAATGCATATCACAACTAGTCATTTTTTTTATATAAATGTTACATCTTGAAAAATGGAGTGAAAGTTGTATGAGTTGAAAAACATTACAGTCGATTTTTAACCTACAAGTATATTAAAAAAAGCCACGGCTTATTAAACGGGAAAAATGTCAAAAAACCCATGAATTTTCAAATTTAAGCCATTTTAACCATGAACTATCATTTAAGCCAAATAAACCATGAACTTCTGTTGACTTTCTGTTTGACCCATGAACTTTCGGTTGACTAAGCCGTTTTAACCGTCCCGTTAAATCCACTAACTGAGCTATTAACAGACGTTAATTGTCGTTAACTCTTCTCTGTTACTGCCCAAAACGACGACAATTAACGTCTGTTAATGACTTAGGTAGTGGATTTAACGGGACAGTTAAAACGGCTTAGTCAACCAAAAGTTTATGGGGTAAATAGAAAGTCAACAGAAGTTCATGGTTTATTTGGCTTAAATTAGAAAGTTCATGGTTTGTTTGACATTTTTCCCCTTATTAAACACAGTTTAGATTTTCCATACAAGTGTTTTATATATATGGATTAAATTAATCAAAATTTGGATAAATGGATCAAACCGATAAATTATTTCCTCACAAAAGACCTTTCCATATACTCAGCCTTGAGTTGATTATCGGAATAAAACCGATGAATTATTTTCTGACAAAGGAATTTATAGGTCTTAGACTAGATATAAATTCTTTTTAAGCGCGGAATTATCACAATCATTTTTGTTTGATCAGTCGAAGTTATGCTATGTTTTAAACCCATTAAAATCAGGTGAATGAGTTATTCGACGGGTACGTACACTCATTCTATCGGATTGATCGGATGGTTAAACTTCGAATCATTCCGTGATTATAAAGTTAAAGAAAAAAATTTTCAAAAGCTTAGAGGTCGCCGATTCGAGTGACGCTTGGGACGAAACTAATATTACATACTGTGGTTTCGGGCTTGGAGGATTACGGGTTTCGGCCCAGAACCTCCTGGTATTCAAAAAAAAAAAAACAAAAACAAAAAAAAAACTTTTCAAATCAAGCAAGAAACACTATCCTTCCCCACTACTGTAATTCGTCGTCAATATTTGACTAAATGCAGGCCTATACAGAAATTAAAACACATGACACTACCCCACTAGTTGGATTCTTCTAAGGTAAACAGAAAATGAGGTATCTTCTGCACATGTTTTATTATTCTACACGTCATTAGTACTACTGACAGTACTGTCCCGACCATAGGTAGTCACTTATGAAGTTGTACTATTTTTAAGCTACACGGCACTTGATTTTTAGAATGCAAGACTTTCTTCAAATCATTAAAGGAAAATTAGTATAAATAAGCATAGAGGTATCCATGGATCATCACAGTTCTCATCAAATATTTTTAAGTATAAAACAAGAAAAGAGATAGAGAGAGACAGAGAGATCATGTCTACTACTCAAGCATGGGTCATGATTGGCGGAGAAGGTCCTGAGAGTTACAACCAACATTCCTCGTATCAGGTTAATTTATACTTTATATATAATAGTTTTGAATCACTAGCTAAGATCTGAGATCCTAATTAAGCTATATTACCAATCTCCTCTTTGATTTGCTTTTATAGAGAGCGTTGCTTGAAGCTGCAAAGGACAAGATGAATGAGGCAATCTCAGCAAAACTCAGCCTCGAGTTGATTTCAAATCGGTTCAGTGTAGCGGATTTTGGTTGTGCTAGTGGACCTAACACTTTTGTGGCAGTCCAAAACATAATAGATGCTGTGGAAGACAAATACCGAAGAGAAACAGGACAAAACCCGACAGATAACATCGAGTTCCAAGTCCTCTTCAACGACTATAGCATCAACGATTTTAACACTCTCTTCCAGGCACTTCCTCCAGGCAGAAGATACTATAGTGCCGGGGTTCCCGGTTCCTTCTTTGACCGTGTTCTTCCTAAGGAGAGTTTCCATATAGGAGTTATCAATTATGCATTCCATTTCACTTCCAAAATCCCCAAAGAGATCACGAACCGTGACTCTCCCATGTGGAATAGAGACACGCATTGCACCGGGTTCAACCAAGTGGTCAAGAAAGCTTATCTTGATCAGTACTCGCTCGACACCAAGAATCTTTTGGATGCCCGAGCTGAGGAGCTCGTGCAAGGGGGATTGATGTTGATTTTAGGATCATGTCTAAGAGACGGAGACAAAATGTCTGAGACCTCTAAAGGAATAGTAATGGATTTCATCGGAGATTCTCTTAATGATCTTGCTAAACAGGTACACTTTAATTAATTATATTGATTTTTCACTAATTACCTACAAGTACATAACTAACTAACTTATCTTCCAATTTTTTTGTTTACAAAAAAAAGGGCGTTATCGAACAAGACAAGGTGGACTCTTTTAGCACCCCACTCTATATTGCGGAGCAAGGCGAATTGATGCAAATCATCAAGGAGAACGGGAAGTTCACAATCGAGGCCTTTGAAGATATCATTCATCCAAACGGAGAGTTTCCACTAGACCCCAAGATCTTGGCCGTCTCCTTCAAGGCTACCTATGGAGCTTTCATGTCCGCACATTTTGGAGCCGAAACCATGAGAAAAGTCTTTGAGCTCGTCGAGGTCAAGGCACGCCAAGAGATTTCTCGCATTCAGAATGCCAAACCTGGAATGCAATACTTCATCGTTCTTCGCAAGAACTGATCAATGATCCAAATGTATTGTTATTGTTGCTTCACTTTCGCCTCATGCTGCTTTGTTGGTTTCTTCTTCTTCTACTTGTCGTGGTTGTCTTAGCATCTTTGTATTTTCCCCAATCCCCAAAATGAATAAATGTCACTTCACATTTTATTAAAGCTCACCTATGCTGACAAAATGCTCCATCATTTCCGTCTATGATTTTTCCAAGAAAAACGTGACTATAACATATTTTTCTGCACCTCAGTCTTATCAATTATCATAAATAAAATTCCAAAATAACGGCTTGATTTTGCTCGAATTAAGCTTATACCATTAGAGACGGCATTGAGAAGAATATACATGTTTTGTTAATCATGAACAACGATACCCAAAGATAACAAAATAAATAAAAAAATCAATATCTGAGGCACTCAGCCAAAAAATGTTAAAACTCATAAAAACAATTACACATCTAACAATGCATATCACAACTAGTCATTTTATTCTGTTTTTTATCTGATGATAACCTAATTTAATTATATAAATGTGATATTTATTGCTATCTAAAATTAACATTACAACAAATTTATCCAAAAAAAAACATTACAACAATACTAAATCATTGCAAAGTTAACACTTATATAAAAGAACACAGAAAAAGAGTAAATCGTAGCTTTTTAGTATAATATATTCTTCTTTGATCTATTAAAATATAATATGAAGAATGAAAAATGATATTAATCCATACATAACAAATATAAAAGCATGTCTTATATAAACAAGATTAACACAATTTATGATTAAAATTATATTTTTCTTTAATATATAATTTTTTTTTGTATACAACATTCTAAATATACACCAATCACAAAGCATTTTTTGATCAAACATATTAATTATTTAAAAGCACATAATTACATAACTCTCTCTTATTTTAACTAAAACCTGACTGCACCTTTCAAAAAATAATTAAATACGATTTGATATGTAAATAAAAATTAAAATAAAAGTAATAAAAAATACCAAGAAAGTTATATTATTTTAGTCTATAGTTTTAGTATATAAAGATCAACAAATAGGTAATTATTTAACCAAAGGTAATCATTTTTATTCGTGTGCATGGTCTAGGTAGAAATGTCATGACTTTTTTTTTTGTCAACATTTGGGGCACAACTGGCCGGCCCATTAGCCTAATTCCTATAAATTGTAGGGTCGGGGACTCGATCCCTGGTGTGATGGTGTCTGTATTCTGTGGACTTGCCACTAGACCAAGATCACTTCACATAGAAATGTCATGACATTGAACAGTAAACAACTATCTTTGGAAAATTTAAAGAATATAAAAAATGATGTATATCAATATCTAAACCGTAGTATACTACAAAAAAAAAAACAAAAAACAAAAAAAAACAAAAAAAAAATACCCGTAGTATATTACACTTCTCTTATTTCCAAATAAAGAAACTTTAGATTATGATAGACAACAAAATAATAGGAGAAACCTAGTTATAATAATTATGACCGAATAAAAACTGGTAAATTTTTTGTTTTTTTTTTAAGAGGGTGAGATTAATTTTGAAAGTTTTTTTTTTTTATAAATGTTACATCATGAAAATGGAGTGAAAGTTGTATGTGTTGAAAAACATTACAGTTTTATAGATCAGAAAACTGATATCGATTTTTAACCTACAAGTATATTGAAAAAAGTCATGGCTTAGTAAACACAAAGTTTAGATTTTCCAGTTACAAGTGTTTTATATTTATGGATTAAATTAATTAAAATTTGAATAAACTGATCAAGCTAGCGGATAAATTATTTTCTCACAAAAGACCTTTCCATACTGCATTGAGTTGATTATCGGAATCAAACCAATGAATTATTTCATCACAAAAGACCTTTTCAAAATTAAGTAGTTGTGGTCTAATGGTTTTCACTTATAAAAAAAGAACTTTGTAGTTCTAGACAAGATATAAATTCTGTTTAAGCACGGAATTATCACAATCACTTTTGTTTGATTAGTCGAAGTTATGCCATGTTTTAAATCTATTAAAAATCTGGTGAATGAGCTATTCGACGGATACACTCACTCTAAGAGATTATCGGATGGTTAAGCCGTGATTATCAACTAAAAAAAAAACTTTTCAAATCAAGCAAGAACCACGATCCTTCTCCACTAATTTGTCATCAATACTTGCCTAAAGGCAGGCCTACATAGAATAAAAACTCACGACACTACCCCACTAGTTTGATTCCTTTAAGGGTAACAAAAAATGAGGTTTTTGTTCGGTCCATATCTTCCACACAGATTTTGTTGTCCTACACGGCATTAGTACTGACACAGTACTGTCCTGACCATAGGTAGTCACTTCTGAAGTTGAACTTTTTTTAAGCTATACGGCACTTGATTTTTAGAATGGAAGACTTTCTTCAAATCATTAAAGGAAAATTAGTATAAATAAGCATAGAGGTATCCATGGATTATCATAGTTCTCATCAAATATTTTTAAGTATCAAACAAGAAAAGAAGAGTGTGAAGAATAGAGAGAGATAGAGATATAATGTCTACTACTCCAGAATGGATCATGATTGGCGGAGAAGGTCCTGAGAGTTACAACCAACATTCCTCCTATCAGGTTTATATATATTTAACATATAATATGAATGAGTTTGAATTCCTAGCTAAGATCTGAGATCCTAAGCTATATTACCAATCTCCTCTTTGATTTGCTTTTATAGAGAGCATTGCTTGAAGCTGCAAAGGACAAGATGAATGAGGCAATCTCAGCGAAACTCAGCCTCGATTTGATTTCAAATCGGTTCAATGTAGCGGATTTTGGTTGTGCTAGTGGACCTAACACTTTTGTGGCAGTCCAAAACATAATAGATGCTGTGGAAGACAAATATAGTAGAGAAACAGGACAAAACCCGGCCGATAATATCGAGTTCCAAGTCCTCTTCAACGACTATAGCATCAACGATTTTAACACTCTCTTCCAGGCACTTCCTCATAGCAGAAGATACTGTAGCGCGGGGGTTCCCGGTTCCTTCTTTGACCGTGTTCTTCCTAAACAGAGTTTCCACATCGGAATTATCAACTACGCATTCCATTTCACTTCCAAAATCCCCAAAGAGATCACGGACCGCGACTCTCCCATGTGGAACAGAGACATGCATTGCACCGGGTTCAACCAAGTGGTTAAAAAAGCGTATCTTGATCAGTACTCGCTCGACACCAATAATCTATTGGATGCTCGAGCTGAAGAGCTCGTGCCTGGGGGATTGATGTTCCTTTTAGGATCGTGTCTAAGAGACGGAGTTAAGATGTCCGAGACACCTAAAGGAATAATAATGGATTTTATCGGAGAATCTCTTAGTGATCTTGCTCAACAGGTATATACAATTAATTACTTAATTATTTTGGTCATAACTAACTACCTAAAATTACATAACTAACATTATATTCTTTAATATTTTTCTTCACTAAAAAAAGGGTGTCATTGAGCAAGACAAGGTGGACTCTTTCAACACCCCTTTCTACATTGCAGAGGAAGGCGAGTTGAGGCAAATCATAAAGAAGAACAAGAAGTTCACAATCGAGGCTTTTGAAGATATCATTCACCCTTATGGTGAGTTTCCGCTAGACCCGAAGATCTTGGCCGTCTCCACCAGAGCCACTTTTGGAGCTTTCTTATCCGCACATTTTGGAGCCGAAGCCATGCAAAAAGCCTTTGAGCTCGTCGAGGCTAAGGCACGCCAACATGTTTCTCGCCTCAAGAATGCCAAACCTGGAATGCAATATCTCATCGTGCTTCGCAAGAACTGATCGATGATCCATATATAATGAATAAATCAATGTTTGTTTTTTTTTTTTTTTTTTTTTTTGATCAACAAATAAATCAATGTTTATGGTTTATGAATAAATCCTAGGATGCACTTTTCGCATCTAAGAAGATACATGTATTTAAGGTGATTACTATTCGGCCTCTAGCATTTTGTGTGTGTGTGAATAATCAATACTATAATAAGGCTTGAGTCTCTCCAGAAGCTGACACCTAGGATTTGAGAAGCTTTCTGGGGGTGACACATCATTTACTGAAAAAATTATCTTAACCAATCACTTTATTTCATTTGGACACCTAAGATTTAACGTTTGTTTCCACTTCATTTGTTTCTTCCCTTATATTGAAAGCCCAACGGAGTAGTTAACTAACTGAATAAACTTGGGATTATATTGATTAGAAGGATTAAGGCCCAGAAGTTGAAAGTTAACGACGTCGATTTCGGGGCAAGGCTGTGTTGGACAAGAAATAAGAAACAGAATTGACGAAAGATTTCTCTAAAGAACTGTTTTTCCTTTTTGCGATCTGTGATTTTGGGAAGGAGAAACGATAATGGCGTTGGGAGGGAAGGTGATGATGAACATCTTGTGAAGAAAGTGGAAGCCGAGAATATCACGCCGGAGCTCAAGGATAAGCTCAAGGGTTGTATAGGCTTAGTGTGGTACTTCCGATTTCCGATGATTTTAAGAGATTGAAGAAGGATTGGGAGGAACTTTATGCTTTTGGTAATATGGGTTTTTCAATTTTGGAATTTGATTTTATAGTGTTTTGGTTATTTTTGATGTGATTGTGCGTTGCAGGACATCAAAGGGAAGGAAGGAAAGAGACTGATACGATAATTCTTAGAGGTGTGCCATCAAAGTGGTTTGCAGAGCCAAGAATATTGTCGAAGCCTTATATGTTGGTTACACATACAATCTTCTCTAGCTTTGGGAAAACAAGGTAAAGATTCTTTCATCTTTCATGACCAATTTGATAATGTTAGTCAAAAACTGTGTTTTTCTTTATCTGATAGAAGAAAACATTCATAAATTTACTTCCACGAAGGTGACACTATGGGAGTTGAGAATTGATTTATGGCTTGCTTTGGATAAGATTTCATGCATGTACATTTTCACAGAGTCTACATTAATAGTCAGACCCTTTCATAAGAAAAACTAGCGAATTGACATAGTTCTTTTTAGGTTCAAACACACATAAACTTTGTATTGCCTGCAAAATAACGAGGAAGGTATCATAGAACCAATTGCTCGCTACAAAATTAAGTGGTTAGTAATGGGAGTTGCATCAGATAAGCATTACTCATGGTAAGATATGATTCTATCTTTTATCTTATACTTCTCAAATGTTTTGACCTCTGAAATTTATATTATCAATTTGAATTTGAGTTGACAGGAAATGACGGATCTAAAGTCCAAGAAAGCCATATTTGTTTGCAAAAAAGCTCATGATTCCAACCATATCTGGTTTTTGTGTAAAGGTTACCTTATCTTTACAAGGTAAGTTTTTTTTTTTACTTTCCAAGGTTGCAGAAAGAGTGACTAAGATGTCTTAAATCATAGTCTTTCCCAAGCTAAGCTGTTAAGATACATCTTTAGAAACTTATATATTAAGTTATGAAATCGAAAAAAACAAACAAAACAGAAAAAATATAACAAAAGAAATCTGTGTTTGTTTAAATTGGATACATGCCCTGTTCGTTTCTTAGTCGCTGAACTAGCGACAGCGACAGAAAAAATAAAAGGCCCAAATGCTTTAATCAAGGTGGCAGAGAAAATCAGCGACAGCTTTAGTTTAATAAAAGACAAAAACGGGAGGGGATGAAGTCGCTAAAAAAACCAGCGTTCACCGGCGACACCTCGTTTTCCAAAATTAATGCCGTCACTTTTTTTAATCTGTCGCTGGGTTAGTTTGAGCGACACTAATTACAGAAATTCAGTGCTTTTTTTCGGTCGCTGTCGCTGGTTCAGCGATTAAGAAACGAACAGGGCCACAATATTAGACATTTCACAGATGAAGACAGATGCAGAACCAAGATGAAGACAGATGCAGAACCGAGATTGGAACAAGCTCCTACACTTCATTTATTCCAACAAGCAGAAGACGTGAAAAGGGTCAAAGTCTCAGAGATAAACACCACCAAGGGTCCAAACATGGAGACACTTCCAGTTTTACTAGACCAATTTAGGTGTTGATTAATATGAATTAGAAAGAGTTCACCTTTTTGTTCAAAAAAAAAAAGAAAGAGTTCACTTTTCGTTTCATGCATTGTATGAGATTGGTGTCTAAAAGGTTCACTCTTTTGTTGTGTAGAATTTATTCAAGTATTGAGTTTGGTTCTTTGGTTATATAGGAACATATCAAAATCACGTTATTGGAGATTGAGGAGACATCAATTGCTCAAGCTCATGACTCTTTATTCAGAAATGTATTGAAGGGAGAGAAGTATATAAAGCTTTATAGCTTCCATTATCCCATCAATGGGTTTGTTAGCTCACAACATGTATCTTAATTTTACCATATCTCTGTGAGCTTATGATATGTCTTTTGTCTTTAAGTAAAACTTCCTTAATTTTCTTTTATTTTCTTTTATTTTAAGGAGAAGGGAAGTAGCAAACATAGTGTTGGATTTTTCTGTTAGGACGGCCACAACTTATAACCCTCAGTTCATGGGTCTACCAAAAGGTGCATGGGTTAAAGAAGGTGGCTATGAAACTCCTGGAGAAGGAATTGTTATTGGGGTTATCGACACTGGCATTATCTACTACATGCGCTTATGGCAATTAAACTAACAACTATCCAACTATTTTGATGTACTAAGAAATATACTCATTTACAACATTGTAACTATTTCAGGAAAATGTGGCCATAAATTTTTTAATAAAATTATGTATAAAAAGAAACCCGCGGCATCGCCCGGGTATTCACCTAGTATTTAGTAATATACAAATACCGTACTCCTGGGGTTTCGCTCTAGAAAAAAAAAGGAACGCTAGTCTTGGGCTTGACCTAGTCACCTAGATTACTGTTGGGTCCAGTTCGAGTAGTAATTTGTTATGAGTAATCACATTATAATTGATGCAACGGTTTATCCATGGTACGGTACTACGGTTCTTCTATGCTTGTCTTTTACAATGTTTAGTTGAAGCAATTGAATAGTAATATTATTCTTTTCAACAACAACATGCATTATATGTCTTGAAATTTCTCTTAAAAATAATCTATTTTTTAGAAATTTTTTAACTTTAAGTATGCATATAAATTGTGACTTATTTAGTTTTTTTTACTTAAACTTGAAGTAAACCTTTAATAAAAAATTTACTTAGGACTATAAATAGGCTGACTTAAATCGTTAGTTTGGATTGGCAGGTGCGTTAGAGACACTATGTGGTCAAGCATTTGGTGCAGAGCAATTTGGGAAAATCAGTGCTTACACTTACAGTCGGTGAGCATGTTTCAATATTTGATAAAGCATTAAAAAAAAACGATTTTGTTTATTAAAAAAAACAAACGATTTTACCAAAGATGTCGGAGATTAGAAAACGGAGACAGCATCTCAGATCAAAGATGTGGTTTATGGTTTTTGTTGGTTTAGTCGGCTAGGATTAAGAGATTTCTTTTAACATATGCAGTTAAGATTTCATGTTGATAAATGATCGTTGACAAGAAAAATTGGAAAATTAAAGAAAAAAAAAACAATTTTTGGAGAATTGTTCTCTTGTTATTAAATTAAGGTGTTTAATTGAATTTGGTTAATTTGGATGGATTTTAAAGTTTGGGTGGAATTATTAAGTTTTTAATTTGTACAAGGTGAATTGGACAGAGGCTGTAAATACCGCTATAATACAGAAGATTACTACATGCAGCCCAAATCCATAAGATATAATTATAAGATATAATAATATATTAACAATATTCTTCAACAGGTACACTTTCTGTCTTTCTCTAATAAGATTTCACTTGAAATCGCATACTCACATAAGAGAACACTTATAAGATAATATCAATGCAATCTATTGCAGACCATGAAGGACTATGAGAAGTTCATATTTTATCAATTATAGCTCCTTGTTTGAGTCTCAAATGAGAAATGATTTTTTTTTTTTTTTTTTTTTTTTTTTTAGACGACATACAATCATGTACCATTTGAAAATGTGGCAGCTTTGATCAACATAGTCGTGTGTTGTGTTTAACATGGTTTACTAGGAAATCAATTTTGAAAACTCATTAGCTTAGTGATCCACCTGCAACTATGTGTTGTCAAGGCTTTAGTAAAGCTAGGTTAAGTAAAGCACGCTGCGATATCCAATCCACATGGGACTTCGGAAAATTTATCCAATGCACATGGGACTCCGGAAAATTATGTTGGTCTAGCGGAAATTATTAGAGAATTAATTATTTCAAAGGAAAAAAAAATGTGTTTAGCTGAAAAATATCGGAACTATGAATTTGGTGAAAATAGTAAAACGGGTTTTTGAGCATGAAATTGAAAACTATGTGAACGCCTTTATGCCAGAAATTGTGTAATTTTGTTTCTAGATAAAAAAAAAAACGTCATCATATTCCTGGCAGAAAATTTTGCATGCAACCACAGTTTTAACAAAAAAATTTGGTTAATCTACCAAGTGGATGAAAAAAATAAAATTAAAAAATACATGAATATAGATATTTTTTTTTGTATATATATATGTAAAAATATATTCATCAAAATACATGTATATTAACGTGATGAGAGACAACTCTAAATGTATAAGTATTGCATCAAGAGTTATAATGAATTTATCCAATTTCTAAAATCATTTATTGAGATTGTTATTATTATAAAGATATATTATATTATTAATACACTTGTTACAACGTGACTCTTATATTACATGTTATCAGTTAGAAGTTAGAACCGTTATTCCATGGCCAAATAGTTTCCATAAATACAAAAATATATATCATCATGACTTTGTCACAAATATCAATTGATTGCCTATGAATATTCAGTCGCCACAACTGACAAACGTTGTATATGGCTAAACATATAAAATTGTAATGCCATATAAAATAGTTCATTAGAATGAAAATTCGTTGCTATCGTTTTAGAGTACTAATTGTTTTTTCTAATGGCAAAGAATTTTCCGCGGATATAGAGAATTCAATCACCTCTTTTCTAGTCATTCACAACATAATTAACTACATATATTCTATGAAGCCACGAATTGGCTACAGATAATATAATGTATTGCTAGGGAAGTTTCCAAAGGTTGGATGGAACTAACGCCTAGTGCATTTTGTTACTAAACAAAAAATGTACTTACTGATATTAATTTCACATATAAAAAATTTCAATGATAAGAATACTAGTTGTTTTATCAAAAAAAAAAAAAAAGAATACTATACAGTAGAACCTCTATAAATTAATACTCGATAAATTAATAACCTCTATAAATTAATAAATTTCTCCGGTCCCGAGTTGGGACCAGTGTAAATTTTGACATAATTCGATAAAATAATAAGATAATTATTTTTTAGAAAATCCTATGTAAATGTATGGTCCCATTAACATTATAAATTAATAATTTTATAAATATATCAAAATATATTTATAGATATGTTATATATGAAAATATTTAGTGAAATATGACTCATGTGTTGTCTGTTTTTTCTTGAATTTGCATTAATTTTTGTTAAAATTCTTTTATAATATTTTCAATGCATCAAAAACTTTTGATGTTATTGGTTAGACATGATAATTATTACCTTATTTGTAATTGATTTGAGAAGAGTATTGATTATAACAAAAAAAACTTAACTTTTTAAGTAATTTTTAAAAAAAATTTACGAAATAAGACAAATCTCTCTATAAATTAATAATTATTAATTTATCGATAAATTAAAACCTCTATAAATTAATAAAATTTCACGGTCTCAACGTTATTAATTTATAGAGGGTTTACTGTAGTTAGAAAAGCATTTTTACACTCAATTTCAAACCGTAGGTCCTACTATGCAGATTTATTCTTAATTGGCGTTTTGGTATGTTGTTAATTATGCTTAAGAGCTTAATACTTTATAAATTTTTACTAGATAAAATGATATACCTTTTACCAAAATTCTACAATTAAATGAAAATTTGAATTTAACGTTTTCATAGTTTAGTAATTATCAAAATCTATGAAGAATTGATGAAACTAATTCATTCCCAAACACATCCTATAATATATCAGTACTTGAAGATCTTCTATTTATTTTTTTTTTTTTTTTCCTTATGTCTTTAATTTGAATTTTTATTACAGATTATATCCGACGCTTTGTGCAATGATAACAAATTTAAAAATAAAACAAACAAGTTTCATAATAAAGTTAAATGTTAATATAACAGCAAAAAAAACTCTGTGTAGGCTAGTTGGACTTTTATGGTCCGGCTCATTGACTTGACTGGTGAATCTGGTACACGAGGGGGTTCAAAGTATACGTCAGTTGCTGAGTTTGCAGTTGGGCACAGTTGGAAGTTGAGTTTGATGCCGAGGGGACATATTCAGAACAAAATAAATCTCGCAATAAAAACATGGTTTTTTCTTGTGTGGAACAAAATAAATCTCACAATCACTTATTCTTTGCTTATCCGTATACATATACCATCTGAACTGTGCTCGCTATTGGCCTTTTAGGAGCAAAGATTACTCTAGACTGGACAGATAATTAAAAAAAAAAAATTATTCTTAAGCCTCAGCAAAATATCCGAACCCAAAAATCTGAACCGAACACTAAGAAGTATCTGAATAGATCCTAAACTTTTATATCCAAAAATCCGAATCCGAACTGGAAAACGAATGAATAACTGAAATACCCAAAATATGATTATATGTAAAAAAATATTTGTTATTTTCAGTTTGATACTCCCTCTGTTTTTGATAACTTGTCGTTTTAACTGTATTTGGACAAATTAAGAAAAAACTATAAAATGACTATTTTAACCTTATAATTGAAATGGATAATTGTGATCATTTAATTGTGATCATTTGATTGAGGGTAATTTAGGAAATCTTATGCAAAAGTTGTATTATTACATTAAAATGACAACTAATTTAACAACAAAAAAAAGGCCTAGAACGACAAGTTATAAAAAACGGAGGGAGTATAACCCAATTATCTAATATTATAATTAACAATTATAGATTTTTCAATTATACTGTATGTAAATATAATTAGATTAAATGTTATGTTTTTATTATGAATTTACCATTTTAGTAGTCAGTTGATGTGAAAACGAATTCTATCAATATATAAAAATATAGAAAATTCTATTTTTGAGTACTCCAACTTTGAAATTAGAAGCAAAAATGGAGTTGATTTCCATTGGCAACCACTTCATTCTTAATATTATAATAACGTCAGTTTTTTTTTTTTTTTTTGATACAGGATGTCGTCAGATTTTTGAGAGAAATATTATTCACACGTGTGAAAGAAATAAGAAGAACAAAATGTAGAAGACCAAAGACAAGAGTCCAAAACATACAGTGTCATTTAGGGTTTTAAGGTCTTTTACTTCAAAATCTTGTTTGAGATCTCCGTGACATTCAAACATCAAAATATCTTCTCTCTTTTACGCCACCAACTTAGTAACTTTAAACGTTTTCGTATCTTTCTCTCTTAATTTCTTCGTTTCAACATTCCAACTTCTCATGTTAAAATACTAATTTAAGCTATAGAGCAATTGATTTTTCTATCTTACGTACTAAAGTTCTAGTGGCTCTAGAAGGGAAGAATTTTCATCAAAACGCTTAATCATCAACCAAAGATTAGTATAAATAATCATAGAGGCATCCATGGATTATCACAGTTCTCATCACAAAGTAAAGTATCAAACAAGAAAAGAAAAGTGAGAAGAAGAAGAAGAGCGAGAGAGAGAGAGAGAGAGAGAGAGAGAGAGAGAGAGAGAGAGAGAGAGAGAGAGAGAGAGAGAGAGATAATTAATGTCTCCTACTCCAGAATGGGTCGTGGTTGGAGGAAAAGGTCCGGAGAGTTACCACCAACATTCCTCGTATCAGGTTCATTTATGTATACAAATGATTTGAAATATCTAGTTAATATCTAAGCTACTAAGATGTATTAATAGTCTTCTCTTTGATTTGGTTTTTATAGAGAGCATTGCTGGAAGCTACAAGGGAAAAGATAAACGAGGCGATCTCAACGAAACTGAGCCTCGAGTTGATTTCGAATAGGTTCAATATAGCTGATTTCGGTTGTGCTAGTGGACCTAACACTTTTGTGGCAGTCCAAAACATAATAGATTCCGTGGAAGACAAGTACCATCGAGAAACCGGAAAAAACCCGGAAGATAACATCGAGTTCCAAGTTCTCTTCAACGACTTAAGCAGTAACGATTTCAACACTCTCTTCCAAGCACTTCCTCCCGGGAGAAAATACTATAGCGCCGGGGTTCCCGGTTCTTTCTTCAAACGTGTTCTTCCTAAGCAAAGTTTCCACATAGGAGTCATGAATTATTCTTTTCAATACACCTCCAAAATTCCCGAAGGGATCTCGAACTGCGAGTCTCCTCTATGGAATAGAGACATTCATTGCACCGGCTTTAACAACAAGGTCAAGAAAGCGTATCTTGATCAGTACTCGCTCGATTCCAATAATATATTAGATGCTCGAGCTGAAGAGCTCGTGCCCGGGGGCTTGTTGTTACTTTCAGGATTGTGTCTAAGAGACGGTATCAAGATGTCAGAGACCTATAGAGGAATAATGTTGGATTTAATCGGAGCTTCTTTAAATGATCTTGCTCAGCAGGTATATATATATATTTTTTTTTCATCTTTAACAAATTAACTTCATTAATGTTTTTATATTTTCTTTTGAATAACAAAGGCTGTCATCGAGCAAGAGAAAGTGGACTCTTTCAACGTCACATTCTACCCTGCAGAGGAAGGCGAGTTGAGGCAAATCATGAAGGAGAACGGGAAGTTCACAATCGAGGCTTTCGAGGATATCACTCAGCCACACAAGGAGCCGTCAGAACCCAAGAACTTTGCTGCCACCTCTAAGGCTGCCTTTGGAGTTATCCTATCCGCACATTTTGGAGCCGAAGCCATGAGGAAAGCCCATGAGCTCATTGAGGCCAAAGCTCACCAAAACTTTTCTCGTATCCAGAATGCCAAACCTGGAATGCAGTACCTCATCGTACTTCGCAAGAACTGATAAGATAATCCAAATATATTGTGTGTGTTTCCTCCATTATTGTTTCTCTCTTCTTTCTTCTGATGCTTTGTCTTCTTCTTCTTGTTGTTGATGTATCTTAGCATCTTTGTATTCTCCTTAATATCCCCCTAATATATAATTTTTTTTTTTTATAGTTTATGATTAAGCACTTTTACATATGCAAGTGTTGTTGATAAATGATAAAAAGAACTTAGTGTATACAGGTAAATTTTAGTGTATTTCTTTTTACATTTTGATCCTTATAAAAAGAATTTCCGGCGCAGCCTCTGTGATGGTCCATTAACAACGTATATTGGCATTTTCGTAGCAACTTGTCAAATCTATGGTATATGAAAAATTGACTCCACAGAAAAATTGTTCATCAGTACACAATTGTTGATTAAAATGTACCATGGCATTTAGAATTATAAGATTTTGTTTTTTTTTTTGGGGACAAAGAATTATGACAATTTAAAAAACATGGAAAAATATTCGTGTTTTTATTGCCTCCATCTATGTGGTCATGCATCTCGTCCGGACACTCCTATCTCGCCCAAATGTGAATTATTGATGAAAGTAAAACAGAAAGATACTATTGAAGTGTTATCTCTTGTTTGGCTTGTAACCATGCTTTTCATGCTTTAAAAAAAAATGCTTCTCATTCTCAGCTATATTTTTTTCTTAGAAAAAAATTAATCTCACATAAGCAGATATATCCCAAAAAATTGATCATTATATGCATTTATCTGTATTACAAAAATATTTAAGAATTGTACAGGTTTTGATATCTCTTTTAGTACCGCTTGTGTGATTGGTAATTTTACGTGATTACCAATTAAAACCATCAACGCGTATGTTCATATTAATTGGCGTTGGGCGTATTTACATAAATTTAGATTTTTCAATTACATTGTATGTAAATATACTTAAATTAAATGTTACGTTTTTATTATAAATTTACCATTTTAATTGTCAGTTGATGTTAAAAGTTAAAACCAATTCTATCAATATATGAATATATACGAAATTCTATTTTTGAGTACTCCAACTTTGAAATTAGAAGCAAAAATATTAAAATAGGTTGTCTTCCATTGGCAACCATCTATTTGTTAATATTATAATAACTACGTCAGATTTTATTTTATTTTATACAGGATGATGTCAGATTTTATAAACCGTTTTGCAGCTATCATTTTTTCTTTCTTTCATTTCAAAGTTCAAACGAATTTACCATTCAGTCAAAAAGACAAAAAAAAGTAAAAGAAATATATTGATTAGATTTGTTTTGATTAAAAGGACAAATATTATTCCTACACGTGAAAGAAATAAGAAAAAAAAAATGTAAAAGACCAAACACAAGAAGTCCAAAAAATACCAAACAGTGTCATATAGGGTTTTAAGGTCTTTTACTTCAAGTTAAGTCTTCAACTATTCAACCTACAATCTTCTTTGAGATCTCCATGCATGATATTCAAACATGCATCAAACTATATTTCTCTCTTTTACACCACCAACTTAGTAATCACTTTAAACTTTTTCATATCTTTCCCTTTATTCGTTTCGACATTTCAACTTCTGGTGTTAAAATACTAGTAAAGCTATAGTAAAATTGATTTTCCTATCTTATGTACTAAATTTCTACTGGAAAGATCTCTAGAAGGGAAGAATTTTCATCAAAACGCTTAATCATAACACTTGACCAACCGAAGATTAGTAGTATAAATAAGCATAGAGGCATCCATGGATTCTCACAGTTCTCATCACAAAGTAAAGTATCAAACAAGAAGAATGTCTCCTACTCCAGAATGGGTCATGGTAGGAGGAGAAGGTCCTGAGAGTTACAATCAGCATTCCTCGTATCAGGTTCATGTATATATAAATGATATTAATTTGAAATTTCTAGTTAAGACCTTAGCTCCTAAGATATATTAACATTCTTCTCTTTGATTTGGTTTTTATAGAGGGCATTGTTGGAAGCTACAAAGGAAAAGATAAACGAGGCGATCTCGATGAAACTTAGCCTCGAGTCGATTTCAAATCTCTTTAGTATAGCTGATTTTGGTTGTGCGAGTGGACCTAACACTTTTGTGGCAGTCCAGAACGTAATAGATTCCGTGGAAGACAAGTACCGTAGAGAAACCGGACGAAACCCGGCGGATAACATCGAGTTCCAAGTTCTCTTCAATGACTTAAGCAATAACGATTTCAACACTCTCTTCCGAACACTTCCTCGGGAGAGAAGAAACTATAGCGCTGGAGTTCCTGGTTCTTTCTTCAAACGTGTTCTTCCTAAGCAAAGTATCCACATAGGAGTCATGAATTATTCTTTACAATTCACCTCCAAAATCCCTGAAGGGATCTCGGACCGCGATTCTCCCCTATGGAACAGAGACATACATTGCACCGGCTTTAACAACAAGGTCAAGAAAGCTTATCTTGATCAGTACTCGCTCGATTCCAAGAATATATTGGATGCTCGAGCTGAAGAGCTCGTGCCCGGGGGCTTGTTGTTACTTTCAGGATTGTGTTTAAGAGACGGTATCAAGATGTCAGAGACCTATAGAGGAATAGTATTGGATTTAATCGGAGCTTCTTTAAATGATCTTGCTCAACAGGTATATATATATATCTTTTCATCTTTAACAAATATTATCGCCTTTAATGTTTTTTTTTTTTTTTATTTTGAATAACAAAGGGTGTCATCGAGCAAGATAAAGTGGACTCTTTCAATATCACACTCTACCTTGCAGAGGAAGGCGAATTGAGGCAAATCATAAAGGAGAACGGTAAGTTCACAATTGAGGCTTTCGAGGATATCATTCAGCCAAACAAGGAGTCGTCAGACCCGAAGAGCTTTGCTGCCTCCTCTAAGGCTGCCTTAGGAGCTATCTTATCCGCACATTTTGGAGTCGAAGCCATGAGGAAAGTCTTTGAGCTCGTCGAGGCCAAAGCTCACCAACACTTTTCTCGCATCCAGAATGCGAAACCCGGAATGCAGTACCTCATCGTACTTCGCAAGAACTGATAAGATAATGATCCTAATATATTGTGAATTTGTGTTTCATCAATTGTTGTTTCTCTTCTTTCCTCTTATGCTTTGTCGTCTTTTCTTCTTGTTCTTGATATTTCTTACCATCTTTGTATTCTCCCTAATCCCACTAATGAATAAATGTTTGTTTATAGTTTATGATTAAGCTTTTACATATGCAAGTGTTGTTGATAAATGATATGGACCGTAAAAAGGTTTGTTATTTCGTACGTTACTTTTAATTTGGACAAGTGCTTCTATATAGAATTTCAGTTTTATCTTATCTGTATTTACAAAACAAAAGGTTGTCAATTTCGACTAGAGATTTTAATATACACCTATGCTTACACGATTCTCCGGGGGCGGAAGCAATGAAGGAGGAGAAGTGTCATATGCTATCCATGGAAGTTTAAAATTTAGTTTATTTTTTTTTTAAAAAGGGCAATTCTTTAAAATTTCATGATTTTTGTTTTAAGGAACCATGTAATTAAATTAGGACATAATTATTTGAATTATTAAAAAAATCCCTCTTAAAAATATTTAAATTACCTAAATGTATCCGAATTATCTGAAAAATCTAATAAAAAACTACACAAATTAATTTCAATACTCTAAAGTAAACGAAATATCTAAAGATAGATAAAAATGGGTGAAAGTTAGTTTGTCGGGTTCTTTTAGAGTATCAATTCAGATTCGAGTTCGGGTCAAGTTTATTCGTATATCCACATAAGCAATATATAACACGAGTATAACGCAAAAATAACTTTATCATATATTGAATTTCTTAAAATTTAGATTAGGTCTCATTTTAGTATAAATAAGCATAGAGGCATCCATGAATAATCACAGTTCTCATCAAATATTTTAAGTCAAATAAAAAAAGAAAAGTGTGAAGAATAGAGAGAGATAATGTCTACTACTCCAGAATATGGATCATAATTTGTTTTCAATTCTTACCTAAAGTGAGGCCTACACAGAAATAAAAACCCACAACACTAACCCACTAGTTGGATTCTTTTAAAGTAAATATGGTTTTTGTTCGATCCATATTTTCCACACAGGTTTTGTTATCCTACACGACATTAGTACTGACAGTACTGTCCTGACCATATGTAGTCATGACTTCTGAAGTTGAAGCTACACGGCACTTGATTTTTAGAAGACTTTCTTCAACATGTACGAGCACAAAATTCAACTTTATGGTATATGACAAATTGAATTCACATTAAAATGTACGATCGCAATTTAAAAAACATGAAAAATTATTCATGAACATGGTAGGGTCATTTTTTCTTTTAATGTATCATCATGTTTTTATTGCCTCCAGCTATGTAGTCGTGCATCTCGTCCGAACTGTCATATCTCTCCAAATCTGAATGATCGATGAAACTGAAACAGAAAGGTACTAGGCCCACTACCAGGTAAATGATGAATGTACTATTGAAGTGTGAATTCTTGTTTGGCTCAGCTATATCTAAGCAACGTAACCATGCTTCTTAGGCTCAACTATATATTCTTTCCATCTCATATAATAACAAAATAATTAAAAGCAGTAACAATAAGACATAGCAGTACAAAAAACTTTTAACAATATTTGAGGATACAGATTTTGATATCTCTGTTGATACACATTTTGTGATTAGTAATTTGTTAAACGGTACCCTATATATACCACAGAGTAGATATCTAAACTGGTATCCACTCATTCCCTTACCGCGAATGTGTATTGGACTAATCAACTCTCATATAATAAAGTCAAAAGAAAAAGAAAAACACTGATAAAATTTTAAAGATTAATCTAAATTGTTGCAAAAAAGTTAATTACGAGCACAAGAAACAGAGCATATCTAATACATATTAAAAAGATTTAAGGACTATAGTCATGTGTCCGGGCTTGTTTAAATACGATCTACCTGCAACTATGTGTCGTCCATAAAACAAAATTTTTAACTAAAAATGCTACACTAAATTATAAGCAACAAAATGAAATGAAATGAAACTATTTTCCCACTACATAACGGGTATCTAGCACGTTTAATATTTTTCGAAAAAAAACAAAATGAAAAAAGTTAAATAATGGCAACAAGATAATCAATATATCAATCGAGTACCACAGAGATACCTATCATATATTTACTTTATCAAAATTTAGATTAGATATCATATTAGTACAAGTAAGCATAGAGGCATCCATGGATTATCACAGTTCTTATCAAATATTTTAAGTCAAACAAAAAAACAAGAGTGTGAAGAATAGAGTGACATAGAGAGATAATGTCTACTACTTCAGAATGGATCATGATTGGCGGAGAAGGTCCTGAGAGTTACAACCAACATTCCTCGTATCAGGTTTATACTTTAAATAATATATGATTTTGAATTCCTAGCTAAGATGTGAGCTCCTAAGCTATATTACCAATCTCCTCTTTGATTTGCTTTTATAGAGAGCGTTGCTTGAAGCTGCAAAGGACAAGATGAATGAGGCAATTTCATCGAAACTCAGCCTCAAGTTGATTTCAAATCGGTTCAATGTAGCGGATTTTGGTTGTGCTAGTGGACCTAACACTTTTGTGGCAGTCCAAAACATAATAGATGCTGTGGAAGATAAATACCGTAGAGAAACGAGACAAAACCCGGACGATAGTATCGAGTTCCAAGTCCTCTTCAATGACTTTAGCATCAACGATTTTAACACTCTCTTCCAGGCACTTCCTCCAGGCAGAAGATACTATAGCGCTGGGGTTCCTGGTTCCTTCTTTGAACGTGTCCTTCCGAAGGACAGTTTCCATATAGGAGTTATCAGTTACGCATTTCATTTCCTCTCCAAAATCCCCAAAGAGATCATGGACCGCGACTCTCCACTATGGAATAGAGACATGCATTGCACTGGGTTCAACCAAGGAGTCAAGAAAGCTTATCTTGATCAGTTTTCGATCGACACCAAGAATCTATTGGATGCCCGAGCTGAAGAGCTCGTGCAAGAGGGATTGATGTTGATTTTTGGATCATGTCTAAGAGACGGAGACAAAATGTCTGAGACCTCTAAAGGAATAGTAATGGATTTCATCGGAGATTCTCTTAATGATCTTGCTAAACAGGTACGATCCCTCTGGTTCACAAAGACTGTCGTTTTAGTAATATGCACACATTTTTTTGGTGGGAAGTAATATGCACACATATTAAGAAAACATTTAATTTCTTAATTTTTCAAAAAAAAAAAATCATTAACTATCAACTTAAACACAATTCAACCAATAGTAAAAAAAAAACTACAAAATATAAATAATTATAAAACATAAAAAAATATTAAATTTTGTCTTGAAAACCCAAAACGACACTCTTTGTGAAACAAAAATAAAACTTCAAAACGACACTCTTTGTGAAACGGAGAGAGTATATTTTAATTAATTATTTTGATCTTTCACTACTTACCTACAAGTACATAACTAACAAACATTATCTTTCAATTTTTTTTTATTATAAAAAAGGGCGTTATCGAGCAAGACAAGGTAGACTCTTTCAGCACCCCATTCTATCTTGCGAGTCAAGGCGAATTGAAGCAAATCATTGAGGAGAACGGAAAGTTCACAATCGAGGCCTTTGAAGATATCATTACCAAGGTTAAGCTTTTTTGTAAAACCTCACATTCATTTTAATGATATTCACATTCCTATCAAAAAAAAAAGATATCATTCATCCAGATGGGGAGTTTCCGCTAGATCCCAAGATCTTGGCCATCTCCTTCTGGGCCTCCTATGGAGCTTTCATATCCGCACATTTTGGAGCCGAACCCATGATGAAAGTCTTTGAGCTCGTCGAGGTCAAGGCACGCCAAGAGATTTCTCGCATTCAGAATGCCAAACCTGGAATGCAATACCTTATCTTGCTTCGCAAGAACTGATCAATGATCCAAATGTATTGTTAATTTTGTTGCTTTTCTTTCGCCTCATGGTGCTTTGCTTGTTCTTTTACTTGTCCTGGTTGTCTTAGCATCTTTGTATTCTCCCCAGTCCCCAAAATGAATAAATGTCACTTTAATTACGTTTGATTGTTTAGCTAATATGATTGTTCTTGATATGATAGATATGGATAGGCACAAGTTATTCCATATGTTCATTTGGATTTCAATGTTAAAGATAATTATTCTTTTCTCCCAATGTTAATGATAATTAATTGTCAACAATGTTAACGATAATGATTAGATTAAATATTTTTTTATGATAGCATGGAATTGTTGTTCGTGGACTAGATTATTTTTTTTCAGTATACACATAAGAAACAAGTACGACAATAACTTTTCGTTAATATTGTTGATGTTTTCGTGCTCCAACTATTTAATTTATTTAGTTTATAAAGCAAACATATTATAATATAATTATGTAACTGATGTAATGTGTTTTTATAAGTTTTAGATTTTGTTATTTCTTTATTTTTGTAATTTTTAAAAGTGTTTTCGGAATCTTTTGATTTTTTTTATGGAGTCCTTTCATGTATTGAATAAGTATACTAGAAAATGAGTTTTTGGACAAAGTTTTGAGCAAAATGCGTTGAAGTCCCGTAAGCGGAATCGATCATTCTTTGTAAAAAACATAAGAACACACCAAATTTCCAGAATGCTCTTGAACGATCGTTATAATTTAATATTAAAAATATATATTACACATAATTATATATATGAATTTTTGTCATTTAATTATAATAATGTATTGTTTAAACATTTTATAGGTGAAAGGCATTCCTAAAAAATTTTCAGAAACTCATAAACAGTAAAAATAAAATAAAAACTCATTACATATATCAGTTATTAAAATAGATTTAACATATGCGTTACTTCTTAATTTAATTTCTTCACATTAATTATTTTTAGTTAAATTATTTATACTAATTTTAAATATATAATATAACTAAAAATACATTAAATTTATATACTAATAGTTTTGCCCAGACATAATACATGGGTATCATTTTTTATTTTTTATTAATTTTTTTTTTTTGGAACAAATATGGGTATCATTTAAGGTCCCAAAAAACAAAAGACAAAAGACAAGAGTCCAACACAAGTTTTGTAAATGTTTAAATCGTTTCATATATATGATTTGATTGATTTCCCTTTCTGCGTTTCGACATTTTCATGACGCAAGTTGAAATTATGTTTGGTCTACAGACTACAGTGCACTTAATTTTTCTATTTTACGCACGAATTAAATTCTACTAGAAATATTTTTAGAATGGAAAAAAATTTAACCAAAAGGCTTCAAATTATCATAGTTGCATCAACAGAAAATTAGTATAAATAAGTATGGGAAAAATAAAAAAAAAATCTAAATTTCCCAATTTTATTGCAAAAAGACTCAACTTTACATTTAATCAAAATATAACTAATTTTTGTTGACTTTTAAATTTAATCACTAAATTTTTATTGACTATGCTAAACGGTAAACTTTTAACCAAAACTATTTTATAACATAATAAAATATGTATAAATAATTAATTATTTAATATCAACCGTATCATATTATCAAATAACCGTAACCTTATTTAACTGTAACCGTTTTAACCGGAACCGTATTTAACCGTAACCATTTAACCGTTTGTTAAATGGTTATGATTAAAGTCAAAAAAAATTTCTAACCATAATCGGTGGTTAATCAACCGTAACCGTAATAACCGTAACTAGGGGTGTCAAAATAGGTCAAAATTTATGGGTCAACTCGACCCAAACCGACTCATTAGCTTAATGGTTTTAATATTTGGGTCATAATGAATTTATGGTTCAAATGAGTTAATGGTTCCATGGGTTGATAGGTCATATGGGTTGGGTTGTAATGATTTTTGAGTTAACTATTAACTCATCAAGTATAATATTAATATCACTATTATTATCATACCATCATCATCATCATGATTATTATAATTTTATCATCATTGTTATATCATCATCATCATCATATCATAATTTTCCCGACAAAAAAAAAATTTCACAATTTTTTTGTCTAAAAAATGGTTTCACAAATTTTCCCGCTAAAAATACGATTCCACAAATTTTTCCCGCCAAAAACAAGGTTTCACAAAATTTTCCCGCGAAAAACGTGTTTTCATAATTTTTCCTGCCAAAAACGCGGTTGCACAAATTTTCGCGCCAAAAATACGGTTTCACAAATTTTTCCCACCAAAAACGCAGTTTCACAAAATTTCCCGCCAAAAATACAGTTTCACAAATTTTTCCCGCCAAAAACGCACTTTCACAAAATTTCCTGTCAAAAATACGGTTTCACAAATTTTTCCCGCCAAAAACGCGGTTTCACAAGGAGGGAAAGGGCAAGGAAAAAGCTTGAAGAACAAGTAAACTTTTTTTTTCCTGAAAAAAAAGTTGAATTATGAAGACTATAAGAAAAATCTGGTTTATGGTTTAAAAAAGACTCATAATATTATGGTTTGTATAAAAGATGAAGGCTCTATGGTTGCTTTGAATACTCGTACTTTTATGGGTTTGTAGTATCTGGTTTATGAATGAAGAAGACTGGTACTTAATTATTTATATGACTAGAGGAGAAAACCCGCGCGATGCGCGAGGATAACGATATTAATACTTTCGTTATACGTTTTTATATTTTTAATTATGTTTTGCTTATATTTTGCTTATTATTTTCTTATTTTTATCAATTTCTAAAAACTATACTTAAGATCATATACATCTATAAAACATTTTATATAATATTATTAACATCATCTACATAACATCAGCATTATATCTGATTTTTTTGTTAATCTTTTATGTAAATAAGATTTAACAAAAAGATAGAACTGTTAAACATATTTTGTCGGTTCATGACGTAGGTCGGATTTCTACTCGATTTTTTTTTTGGTGGGAAGATTTCTACTCGATTATAAAAAATATGTATCATATCTATTTATCATGTACTTTGTTGTAAAATTTCTAAATCATGTGACCTTGATTCCTTATTTACTATTTTTGTGTAAAACTTTTATAAACATTAATTAAAACTTTATTCTTTTTTTTTGTCAACCATTAAAACTTTATTCGTTTCACGTTTTATAACTATTTTATAAGTTTGCAAGGAAAATCATTTATGATTTTAAAAATATCATCATTTGTTTTAAAACTCTCATCTGTTGTATATATATATATATATATATATATATATATGAGAATAATTATGAAATATATATATATGAAAATAATTATAAAATCACACATTTTTGGAAGAATTTTGTATAGAAATTGCTCATATCATTCAATAAAAGTTATTTATCCTCGCTCTTTTTTAAACAAATATTTAATCTATTTACACTTTTCTTTATTTAGTTCAAAAGTTTCGATGATTTATCATTATTCGGTTAACTTTTTCTTTTATATTTTTCGTGTTATTTTTATACATTTACTAATTTGTTTTTGTCTTTATGCTCATTTTTAATATACCGGACTTCACAAATTTTAATATATTAAAATTTATTTTTCAAGAAATCTAATAATTTGTCTATCACACTCAATTAATGTACTATGTAGATTAAAATATATTTACTGTTGTATTTTTTTTATTTTCTTTTACAAATCTAGAATTTAGTATACATTCAAATTTATAGTTATAAGTTTAGTTATATTTTTATTACTATAAAATTTTCATAGTATTATTATTCACTATTTTAAAATTTTTATTTAGTTTATTTAATTCGTTTTTATTTAATTAAAATTTTATTAATTAGAAGTGATATAAATATGCATTAAGTGAACATTTAATATTCTTTAATATAAAAATAATAATATTATTTAGGTGAATACTTAGGTGGATGCTTATGTGGACACCCTAGATGAAGAGAAGACTCCCTAAATAATAATATTATTTTTCCCGCCAAAAATACGGTTTCACAAATTTTTTCCGCCAAAAATACGGTTTCACAAATTTGTCCCGCCAAAAACGCGGTTTCACAAATTTTCCCACCAAAAACGTGTTTTCATAATTTTTTCCGCCAAAAACGCGGTTTCCCAAATTTTCCCGCCAAAAATACGGTTTCACAAATTTTTCCCGCCAAAGACGCGGTTTCACAAAATTTCCCGCCAAAAACGTGATTTTACCATTTTTCACGCCAAAAATGCGGTTTCACATATTTTTCCGCTAAAAATATGGTTTCACAAATTTTTTCCGCCAAAAACGCGGTTTCACAAAATTTTCCGCTTAAAACGCGGTTTCACATATTTTTCTTCCAAAAATACGGTTTCACAAATTTTTTTCGCCGAAAACACGGTTTTCACAAAATTTCTCGCCAAAAACGTGATTTTATATTATTTATGATGATGGCAAAATGATAATATATGATAATAATTATTAGATAACTATTTATATTTTTATTGTTAAAAGTTATTTATTAATTACTTATTTTATTTTCATGGGTCAACTCATTTAACCATTAAAACCATCAAATTAATTGAGTTTATGGGTTGACTCAACCCATTTAACAAATGAGTTGGATCAACTCATAACTCATTTAAGTCTTAACTCATTAGGTTATGGGTTGGTTTGAGTTGGTTTATCCATTTTGACACTCCTAACCGTAACCGTGGTCAACTATTTGTGGTCAATAAAATAAAATTTTAATTAAAAATGTTACACTAAATTATAAGCGCAAAACATAGAAGATATTTTTATCAGAAAAAAAAAATCTATTTTCCCACTACATAATTGGTTTCTAGCACGTTTACTATCATATATTTGATTTAGTATATAAATAAGGATAGAGATATCCATGGATTATCACAGTTCTCATCAACTATTTTTAAGTATCAAACAAAGAGATAGAGAGAGAGAGAGATCATGTCTACTAACCCACCATGGGTTATTATTGGCGGAGAAGGTCCTGAGAGTTACAACCAACATTCCTCGTATCAGGTTTATATATATTTAACATATAATATGAATGAGTTTGAATTCCTAGCTAAGATCTGAGCTCCTAAGCTGTATTACCAATCTCCTCTTTGATTTTCTTTTATAGAGAGCATTGCTTGAAGCTGCAAAGGACAAGATGAATGAGGCAATCTCATCGAAACTCAGCCTCGAGTTGATTTCAAATCGGTTCAGTGTAGCAGATTTTGGTTGTGCTAGTGGGCCTAACACTTTTGTGGCAGTCCAAAACATAATAGATGCTGTGGAAGACAAATACCGTAGAGAAACTGGAAAAAACCCGGCCGATAATATCGAGTTCCAAGTCCTCTTCAACGACTTAAGCATCAGCGATTTCAACACTCTCTTCCGGGCACTTCCTCCAGGCAGAAGTTACTATAGCGCTGGGGTTCCTGGTTCCTTCTTTGACCGTGTTCTTCCTAAGGAGAGTTTCCATATAGGAGTTATCAATTACGCATTCCATTTCACCTCCAAAATCCCCAAAGGAATCGCGGACCGTGACTCTCCCTTGTGGAATAGAGACATCCATTGCACCGGGTTCAACCAAGCAGTCAAGAAAGCTTATCTTGATCAGTACTCGACTGACACCAAGAATTTATTGGATGCCCGAGCTGAAGAGATTGTGCAAGGGGGATTGATGTTGATTTTTGGATCTTGTTTAAGAGACGGAGACAAAATGTCTGAGACCCCTAAAGGAATAGTAATAGATTTCATAGGAGGTTCTCTTAATGATCTTGCTAAAGAGGTACGCTTTAATTAAGTATTTTGATATTTCACTGATTACCTACAAGAACATAACTAACTAACATTATCTTCCAATTTTTTTGTTTACAAAAAAAGGGCGTTATCGAACAAGACAAGGTGGACTCTTTCAGCAACCCATTCTATATTGCGGATCAAGGCGAATTGAAGCAAATTATCGAGGAGAACGGGAAGTTCACAATCGAGGCCTTTGAAGATATCATTCATCCAAATGGGGAGTTTCCGCTAGACCCCAAGATCTTGGCCGTTTCCTTTAGGGCCTGCTGTGGAGCTTTCATATCTGCACATTTTGGAGCCGAAACCATGAGGAAAGTCTTTGAGCTCGTCGAGGTCAAGGCACGCCAAGAGATTTCTCGCCTTCAAAATGCCAAACCTGGAATGCAGTACCTCATCGTGCTTCGCAAGAACTGATCAATGATCCAAATGTATTGTTAATTTTGTTGCTTCTCATTCGCCTCATGTTGCTTTGTTGTTTTTTTCTTCTTCTACTTGTCGTGGTTGGCTTAGCATCTTTGTATTCTCCCCAATCCCCAAAATGAATAAATGTCCATTTCCGTAGCTAAGGTTAAAGGACAATATCTTTGTAGGAATCGTTTTTGGGAGCTCAATTGTCGAAGGCCGTATAACCTTAATCTATTAAAAAGATGCTAAAACTGTGCTCGTTCTGTTTATTATGATGAAAATTGGCAACGGGAGGAATACAAATTTGCTAAATTATATAAGATATGTAAGTGATATATTTATAAATATTTACAATATTTCCATATTTATACCTCTCGTTCTGTTCATAATCTCGGTCGGTTTCGGTCGGTCTTCGTCGGTTTCCCAACAAAACACGCAACCAGAGGTCCATAAATCTATACGAGCCATGAACACCACAACATTCTCATTGCTTAATATAAGTCAAGTAACTGCGCTAGAAGGAAACTCGTACATATCATAATGTGAGTCAATGAAAACGGTCTAAAATAGTGGATGGTACTAGTCAAGAAAGTTCGTATTATGTATCCGGCTAGAACTTTGATGTCGTTATGTATTAGAATTTCCAAGGGTCTTTTACTCTTTTATCCAAGTTTTATGCGTTACATATGTTTTTTTTTTTTTTTTTTTTTTTTTTTTTGCGTTACATATGTTATTCGTTATTACTATAAGAGAAAAAAAAATTTTGAACAAAGTAAAAGAAATTTCAGTTTATACAATGAACAAAAATTATAAGGCAAAAAGAAAAAAATAATAAAAAAAAAATCATCGGAGGCATTATTAGTGTTTGTGGAAAATTTAAAGCTTTGAAGTTTCATATCATCCTTTTTCAATAGCGGTCAAAACTGGCTTACTGGTTCTTTTCAGTAAAAGTACAACATGTGAGGATATATATAATAAACACATCACTTGTGCAAATTAACTCAGAAATATCATCACACTTAGAGAGAGAGAGAGAGAGAGAGATGGCACCTACGTACACGATGGCCGGAGGCGAGGGTCCGAACAGCTATAGTCAGCACTCAACGTATCAGGTTACTTTTTATATATAATGTTCTACAATATCATCTTCTAGCTCTTGGAAAGTTAAATTTTTTTTTTTCTTTTGATTTTTAAAAGATAATATTCGTTCTTGAGGATTTAAACATATTCGATGTTAATTCGTGAAATTTTTGGTTCACGAGTTTTTTAGATCCGAGATTTAACATTTTATTTGTATAGCCTAATTTACGTACGTATATCATGCATGGATTAGTTTTTATGCTTACTTAGTTACTTTTTGTTCAAAAAATTATAATAATTAAAGTTTAAAATTGATGTCATAGATAACTTTAAATAGAAAATAAATTTAGATTTAATAATTTTAACATTTCTTAAAATTAAATTTTAAGTAATTAAGTAAATTTATTGATTCTAAATAAATTCATAAATTTAAATTGAAACTTATAAAGATATATATCATCAAAAACATAAACTTAACAAAAATAAATTTACGTTTAAGTAAAACAGTCACATGTCTTATATGAAACTTTTTGTCCTGAATGCAGTAAAATAAATATCTAAAAGCAGCAAATTTTCTCCCAAGAGTTTTCAAAATATTTTATAAGTACATTACCACTTTGTTGTTTATATTTTGACAAAGACAACAAATGAAATTAAATCTTAACATTTAAACGTTTGTATTCAGCTTTGTGTTCATTTCAAGCATCGAAACTTTGAATCTTTGTTACACATATATATTGTCTATTGATGATGGAATTATTGTAGAGAGCATTGCTTGAAGTCGCAAAGGAAAAGATAAATGGAGGCATCTCCACCAAACTCGAAATCGACTTAGCTTCCAATCGTTTTAACATAGCGGATTTTGGTTGTTCCACTGGACCTAACACATTCCTTGCGGTACAAAACATAATAGATGCTGTGGAAGAAAAGTATCAGCAAAATCGCGACGATAACATTGAGTTTCAAGTTCTCTTTAACGATCACTCGAACAATGATTTCAATACTCTTTTCCAAACACTTCCTTCAACTAAAACTTACTTTGTTGCTGGAGTTCCGGGTTCTTTCTTCGGCCGTGTTCTCCCTCGAGACAGTCTCCATGTTGGTCATTGTTCTTACTCGCTTCATTGGTTGTCCCAAGTTCCCAAAGGGATCGCGGATAGAAACTCTCCCGCGTGGAACAAGGACATTCACTGCACTGGATTCTCGAAAGAAGTTGCTGAAGCTTACCATGATCAGTTCAAGATCGACATGGGCAGTTTCTTGAAAGCAAGAAGCGAAGAACTCGTGTCTGGAGGCTTGCTATTTCTTCTTGGATCATGTCTACCGGATGGAGTTAAAATGTCCGAAACAATGAAAGGGATGCTTCTTGATTTCATGGAAGATTGCCTCCATGATGTAGCTAAAGAGGTGAACATTTTTTTTTTGCTCAAATCTATAGCTAACATATGTTTCCTTGTAGTCGGGTATACCAAAGTGAAAACATATAATTTTTTTTTTTTTTTTTTGAATTACTAAGAGGTTTTTGACCTAACCCTGTACATCCCTGGAGATCAGGGCATTTAATATGGTTATTGTTTTGCTTAGGGATTAATCGACCAAGAAGAGTTGGACACTTTCAATTTCCCAATCTATCCGGCACACGTGGCGGAATTCAAAAGCGTTATCGAGGACAACGGGTGTTTCACGTTAGAAGCATTTGAGAAAATTAGTCATGCGAACGAAGAGTTTCCTTTGGATCCAAAGTTCTTGGCAACTTCAAACAAAGTTACATTTGGAGGAGTTATTGAGTCAAGATTTGGTAAAGAAGCAATGGAGAAGACAATAGAGCTTATTGAAGAGAATTGTCCAGAGATACTTCCAAAGCTTGCGAGTGCCAAATCCGGAATGCAATTTTTTATTATGCTTCGAAGGAATTGATTCCTAGATGATCAACTAAAAGATTGCGATCGATGTTTACTGTTATGGTATCAAGATTCGTATTAGTGGCTTGCAAATTTGGTTTTATTGCAAGAAAAAAACTGCATTTCGCTGTCTTACTTGTTACCAATTAATGTTTCACTTCGAAAACTTTTTGAGGTAATAAATTTCGTTTTTTTTTTTTGTCTATTTTATTGCACACAACGTTTTTACACGTAAAAAATCTTGGTGTATCGTATGTTTCGAGTGTTCCCTTATTTTTTTTTATTTTTTTTGCTTTGCCATTATTAATGCTAATTTTCTAAAAATAATAATAAAAATTAAGTAAAATACAAGTCTTGAAAATTCACCTTGCTAATGATCTTTACTCTAATATTTAGATCACCGATCCATAAAAATATGAGTGGCACACAACCAAGTCAATGAGCAAGATGCATGCACATGTATTGACTAAGCTTGAACATTTTTTGTTTGGTAGGTAAGATTTTTATTATTGTACGTTTGGGAAAAGATAGCTAGGTACGAGATTTATTTATAACGTGCGTTATTTTTTGCATAAAAGAACTCAAGTCAGATTTGTACACATATCATGGTAATTGTTGGGCGAAAATTCGTCATCTCTTGAGATTACCCTGAACACTAGACCAAACGCAACAGTCTACCCTATCGTTGCAAGAAGTAATTAAAAAAATAGAAATACACACTCTCTCTTCCTTTTACTCAACTTTATACTTTCTTTCATCCTTTTACTCAACTTTTATTAATTTTTATATTTAAACACACCCACTATCTCTAAAAACTCTCTCCAAAAACTTCCCAAATAAAAACCCCTCTCTCCAATCATAACAACAATCTCCTCTTTTTACTCAAACTTTATTAATTTTATATTCAAAAACACTCATATTTTTTACTCAAAAAACACTCTCTTTCCTCATATTCCTCAAGTTTTTTACACTATTCCATTACTTTTTAATTTTTTATTAGTCACAACCTCTCTTAAATTTTACCACTGCTTATGCTCTAAGAAGCACATGAATTTTTAGAAAGTAACAAACGGTTGAAAGTATTATAGAACATTGGTTTGGTCTTTGGTGCTTTTTGAAAGTTGTTCTTAATTACTATTAAATCCGTAACTTATAACTACTTCGTTTATCAACCCAACCAAATCCGAATCAAAATTTTAAAATAACTAAATCGATATTAAATTTCTAGAATCAAAATATCCTAAATCTAAAAGTATCGAACCGAAACCAATCGAATATCTAAACGTGTAGTACTAGTCGCTACGACGAAATTTAATACTATCATACTGTTTTTTTTTTTTTTTCAGTTTGAATGTCATATAAAAAAGTGTCTTCTTCCAAACTTCATAAATCACAGATTATTTAGTTAACAAAATGGATTCGATACGGTTGTTGTCTCCAGCGAAGGAGAGCAACTCAACAACCTAAAGATTCTAGCACAACGATGAGTCTTGAAGTCGGACCAAAACTTTCTAGATCGATTTGATGTATATGCATGCAAAAGAATATGTGATCCTAGGTACAATAGCTAGGAGATTACGTGTATAGACAAATATTCTGAATAATCAACCACATTTCGTAATACTATGGATACTCGATATCGATTTAAAATATATGTATGAATCTATAGTAAGATATAGAAATAATAAATAAATTAAATGATTATTAGCGCAAAATGTGTATGAGAATAATAAATTAATTAGTAAATTTTAGTTTCGTTTTTACAAAATTAAAATTTTATGTGTAATTTGTTGAAATATATTTAGTGAGTAAGAATTATACTTTACAATTTTAAGAATTACATGAAAAGTCAGTTTGACATTGAGAAAAAAAAAATTTAATAATCTATTCTTTGCAAGAACATTTTTATTAATAAATGGAAATATATAATTCAGTTATTTAATAATATGGAAAAGGAAAATGTTCAATTTTTGTTCTACACTTCTACTATATACTTGTTCAGCAATTAGACACTGCTGATGTGGCATTATTGATGATTTGAAATCGTGAAATTAAATCGAATAATGGTTTCAAAACCTACAATTAAGGATTTGAATTGGTTTAATAAATATGAAATCATAAGAGATGACACAAATTAGCCGTTTTTTTTTTCTTTTCTTCGCATCTCACAATTAGCCGTTACAAGTAGAGATTAAAGGTCGTTCGATTCAACGAATTCATTTTCAAAATCAAAACTCTATAATTTTGGCTCTCTTCATCATTTCCTTCGTTTTCAATTTTCGAAATCTCTCTATAAGTTTCTCACTCGTTTTCTCTTAAGACGCATCCATGGAGGTGAAGAAAGAGAAACTGCTGGAGGAGGAGCAACGAGTGCCGGAGAAGACGATTCCCGTGTTCACCGTACTGAAAAAACGGAGCGGTTCTCAAGAACATCTTCGCCGTGAACAGTCGCGATTTCTCGTCGCCGGAGAGAAATGATTCCACTATGTGCGATGATGATGATGCGATGAACATCTTCGGTACGGATCTATCTTCAGGTATGAATCATTTTCAAATTCAAACGATTTCTCGAATTTTCTTTGGAAACTTTTGTCATCTTTAATTAGATTGTTATTACTGTTGAATTTGATCTCGTTCTTTGTTTTTTTTTGGTTGTTGATTGGATTTGTTTTTTTCCGATTTAGTGCATAGGACTTGGGTTAGGAATTTGAGAGTCGAGCCACATGATTGTGTTGTTGATCTCGTGCGTATGATTTTGATGATGATGATGATGGTGCGATGAACATCTTCGTTACGGATCTATCTTCAGGTATGAATCATCTTCGAATTCAAATGATTTCTCGAATTTTCTTTCGAAACTTTTGTTATCGGTAATTAGATTGTTGTTACTATTGAATTGGATCTCGTTCTTGTTTGTTTTTGGTTGTTGATTGGGTTTGGGTTAGGGATTTTGAGAGTCGAGCCACATGATTGTGTCGAGGTTGAAGAAGGTGATACGATTAGGATTGGTGGTTCAACAAGGATGATGATGATGATGCGATGAACATTTTCTTTACGGATCTATCTTTAGGTATGAATCATTTTTGAATTCAAACGATTTCTCGATGCTATTACTAATTTTTCTTTCGAAACTTTTGTCATATGTAATTAGATTGTGGAATTGGATCTCGCTGTATGTTTTTTTTTTTGGTTGCTGATTGGATTTGTTTTTCCGATTTAGTACTTGGGTTAGGGATTTGAGAGTCAAGCCACATGATTGTGTCGAGGTTGAAGAAGCTGATATGATTAGGATTGGTGGTTCAACAATCAGGTTCAATCTTCTTTCCTATGTTTTTATTTTGCTTAGCTCTATATTCTTAATTGTAGGTTTTGAGGTTTCCAAAGCATTATTCGATTTAATCTGATAGGCTTCCATTGGTTCCTAGTGTTCTTGAGTTTCTCTACTCTTACCATCTTGTCTTTTTGTAATTTGAACCAAGCTTTAGTGAACCTGTTGTGAGGATTTAGATGATTCATCACCATCACTTTTTGATTTAGGATTAGTCCTCAATCTGAACAAATGTAAATTTAGTGATCCATATGATATATGATAATATATCACAGATTCACACATGAATTGTTGCGTCTCATTACTGTTTTGAAACTCAAAAGTAGCTTCAATCTCAAAGATTTGTTTAGTTGCTTGATTCATTTGTGTGATGGACCTTAACGTTGTTTAATTCTGTTTTTTTTTTCTGTGGCAGTGATTCACTTACAAGAACCTGATCTTAAACCATACAGGTCAAGCAATTCTCTATGACCTGATTATATATGCTTAATGCGTTAGTCTGTGTTTGGTTTTGTGTAGGATTGAGATATGGAACTCAGATTCTTTAGGACATTGTGTTTCACAACATCAGGTGATGGAGAAAGAAGAAGAGATAATAGAATGCTTGACACAGAGAATCTAGAGGTTGCACAAAAACATCAGGTTCGATCTTCTCTCATATCTTATTTTGCGTTTGCTCTCTCGTTCTCTCTCGCAGTACTCTGACCTAGTTTGTTCTGGAAATATGTTTATATGCTTAGCACATGGGATAGAGGCTTGCACTATCCCAAAAAACAGAACAAACAAAACACAAGGCACAAACACACACAAAACAAACTCAAACACAAACACGAAACGCTCAAACGCAAACAAACAAACAAACAGCACAAAAACACACATCTAAACTTAAATGCAAACAGACAAAACACAATCCATCACAACAACATTCTCACACAAAAAATTAGAGAACATATGGTCGTAAAATCACACAACACAAACACAAAACGATCAAACGCAGACAAACAAACAAACAAACAACAGAAAAACATACATCTAAACGCAAATGCAATCACACGATATACACTCCATCACAACAAACATTCTCACAAGAAAAAAGTGAAGGATCACTGCCAAATTATATATTCAATGTCAAGTATTTGCTTTGAGCTCCTTTTTTCTTTCTTTCTCATATCTATTCCTTTTGTAGCATCTACTTTTTATGTGATCGTTTTTGTTTACTTTTATTTTTCTTGGTTTATTTTGTACTCATATCTCTAAATTATCATGGTTTTTTAGTTGATGTAAAAGTCAATTGTTTAAACATGATGCTGGAGGGCAAATACGGGTAAGCAACCATCATGAACCTTCTAGTTCTTTTTTTTTTTTTGATCAAAAACCTTCTAGTTCTTGTTTGATTATTTTATAGTAATTATAAATTTTATTGGTTACAGGATTAACTTAAAGATTCAAATGATAGAGACTAAAAGTTTGCAGAAAATGAGACAACTTTTCTCAATACTTCATGTTAAGGTAATTATTTATTTTACAGTATCATACATTTAATTTGTATTTTTGGCTACTCATTACGAGTCTCATGGCTTTCAATTGAAGTGAAAATTATAGTTGGCTTGGAGACTTTTAAAGTATGAGCAAACAACCTACACACTTTACTATATATCCCGGTTAGTTTTTTTCTAGGCTGTAATTATTTTGTATTTGTTTATGTTAATCTATTTGTGATGTGTTTTACTCGGCTCTCTATCTAACAAGATGTTTTGGTTTTTTACTTTTTAGCATAAGGTGTCCTTAAGCCGCAAAGATTCTGAAGTTAATTTTGAGGTGACGGTTAAGGTTTCTTAATCTCTCTTGTCTTGATTCATTAGTGTTCTGTCTTCTGTGCGAGTGGTTCACTTACAAGAACCTGATCTTTAAACCAGACAGGTCAAGCAATTCTCTATGACCTAATTATATATGCTTAATGCGTTAGTCTGTGTTTGGTTTCTTGTAGAATTGAGATATGGAACTCAGATTCCTTAGGACGTTGTGTTTCACAAGTCACAACATCAGAAGAGAGAATAGAATGCTTAGTCAAGACACAGAGAATCTGGAGGTTGCACAACATCAGGTTCGATCTTCTCTCATATGTTCTTATTTTGCGTTTGCTCTCTCATTCTCTGGCCTTGTTTGGTTCTGGAAATATTTGTATATGCATAGTACATGGGATAGAGGCTTGCACTATCCCAAAAAACAGAACAAATAAAACACAAGGCACAAACACACACAAAACAAACTCAAACACAAACAAACAAATAGCACAAAAACACACATCTAAACTTAAATGCAAACACACAAAACACTCAAACGCAAACAAACAAACAACACAACACAAAATCACACATCTAAAAGCAAATGCAAACACATGATACACACTCCATCACAACATCATTCTCACAAGAAAATAAAAAAAGGATCATTGCACAAACCATATTCTATGTCAGTATTTGGTTTGAGCTCCTTTTTCTCATATCTATTACTTTTAAAGTATCTACTTTTTATGGGATCGTTTCTCAATAATCATACATTTTGTTTACTTTTATCTTTTTCGGTTTCTTTTTTACTCATATCTCTAACTTGTTATGGTGTTTTAGTTCATGTAAAAGTCCATTGTTTCACGTTGGAGGGCAAATAATACAAGTAAGAACTCATACTCTGCATGATTTGTTTCTTGTTTGATTATTTTTTTAGCAATTATAAATTTTATTGGTTTGCAGAAAAGGAGACAACTTTTCTCAATACTTCATGTTAAGGTAACTATTTATTTTACAGTATCATATATTTAATTTGTATTTTTGGCTTCTTATGGCTTTCAATTGAAGTGAAAATTATGGTTGGAATCTTGGAGACTTTTAAAGTATGAGCAAACAACCTACACACTTTACTATATCCCGGTCAGTTTTTAATTTCTAGGCTGTAATAATTTTGTATTTGTTTATGTTATTTTCTAATCTATTTGTGATGTGTTTTACTCAGCTCTCTATCTAACAAGATGTTTTGGTTTTTAATTTTTAGCATAAGGTGTCCTTAAGCCGCAAAGAATCTGAAGATAATTTTGAGGTGACGGTTTCTTTATCTCACTTTCTCGTCATGTCTCATGCATGTATCTTGAAAAAAAAAAAATCACTAAAGAAAACATTGAAATACAGCGAAAACACTATAAACTCAACACTAAAAAAACTTCACGAAAACACAACTTTTGTGACAAAAACTTCACGCGAACATAGAATTCACAACCAAAACAAAACAAAAAAAAAATCTCAACAGTAGAAAAACCCAGTAATCAAACACACAAATACGAAATTCACGTCCACACAAAAACATATATACATGAATAAAAAAACCCACAATAACTTCTGGGGTAATTTTCGAAATATCGAAAGACGTGGGGTGGTTTTGTAAATACCAAAAGATTTGGGGCAATTTTGTAAATATTAAAAGATGTGGGGTAATTTTGTAAATATGAAAAGATCTGAGGTAATTTTCGAAATATCAAAAGACGTGGGGTGGTTTTGTAAATACCAAAAGATTTGGGGCAATTTTATAAATACTAAAAGATTTGGGGTAATTTTGTAAATTCTTGAAAGATAGAGGCAATTTTGTAAATATTAAAAGATCGGAGGTAATTTTCGAAATATTAAAAGACGTGGGGTGGTTTTGTAAATACCAAAAGATTTGGGGCAATTTTATAAATACTAAAAGATGTGGGGTGATTTTGTAAATTTTTGAAAGATGGAGGCAATTTTGTAAATATTAAAAGATCGGAGGTAATTTTCGAAATATTAAAAGACGTGGGGTGGTTTTGTAAATACCAAAAGATTTGGGGCAATTTTATAAATACTAAAAGATGTGGGGTGATTTTGTAAATTTTTGAAAGATGGAGGCAATTTTGTAAATACTAAAAGATCTGAGGCAATGTTGTAAATATTGACAGATGTGGGGTAAATTTGTAAATACCAAAAGATATGGGGTAATTTTGTAAATATCAAAAGATGTGGAGTAATTTGGTAAATACTGTTAGATCTGTGGTAACTTGGTAAATGTCAAAAGATACGAGGTAATTCAATAATCCGAAGAACCCTCTGAACATTCCGGTTTCAATGGAGTCTCGAAAACCAGACGAAAGCCAAACCTAAAATCCAATCCCTAAACCGTCTTTGGCGCCAATTTCATCTTCCTCATCATGGTCTCCGATTCCGGCGGAGCCACAATCACCGGCAACACAGAAACTCTAAACCTTAACTCCACAAATCTCTACTCATCAGCAATTTCCTCTGTTTCTCCACAGTTTCCCTCACCGAAACCTCCGTTTTCATCTCTTTCAATCCCTCCTTCAAAGCGAATCCCTAAAACTAACTTCATCGTCGATCTCTTTCGCTTCCCACAACAATCCTCCGATTCCTCCACCTCCTCCGTCGCTTTCTTCCTCTCACATTTCCACTCCGATCACTATTCCGGCCTCTCATCTTCTTGGTCTAGGGGAATTATCTTCTGCTCTTACAAAACCGCTCGTCTCGTTGAAGAAATTCTTCAAGTTCCTTCACAATTTGTCTTCGGTTTACCTATGAACCAAACGGTTATGATCGATGGCTCTGAAGTTGTGTTGGTTGAAGCAAATCATTGTCCAGGTGCGGTACAGTTCTTGTTTAAAGTCACATTGAAGAATGGTGGATTTGAGAGGTATGTTCATACTGGAGATTTCAGATTCTGTGATGAGATGAGGTTTGATTCGTTCCTTAGTGGTTTTGTTGGATGTGAAGGTGTGTTTTTGGATACTACTTATTGTAATCCGAAGTTCGTTTTTCCGACGCAAGAGGAGTCTGTTGGTTATATGGTTAGTGTGATAGATAAGATTGATGCGGAGACTGTGGAGATGAAGAAGGTTTTGTTTCTTGTTGCTACGTATGTTGTTGGTAAAGAGAAGATTTTAGTTGAAATTGCTAAGAGATGTAAGAGGAAAATCGTTGTGGATCCGAGGAAGATGTCGATTTTGTCGGTTTTGAGATGTGGAGAGGAGGGAATGTTTACAGAAGATGAGAATGAGAGTGATGTTCATGTTGTGGGATGGAATGTATTGGGTGAGACTTGGCCGTATTTTCGACCGAATTTTGTGAAGATGAATGAGATTATGGTTGAGAAAGGGTATGATAAGGTTGTAGGTTTTGTGCCAACAGGGTGGACTTATGAAGTGAAGCGGAATAAGTTTGCGGTTAGGTTTAAAGATTCGATGGAGATTCATCTTGTACCATATAGCGAGCATTCAAATTATGATGAACTTAGAGAGTACATAAAGTTCTTAAAACCTAAGAGAGTTATTCCTACAGTTGGAGTTGATATCGAGAAGCTTGATAGCAAGGAGGTTAATAAGATGCAGAAGCATTTTTCTGGATTGGTAGATGAAATGGCAAACAAGAAAGAATTTTTATTGGGTTTCTATCGCCAGTCTTACCAAAAGAATGAGAAAAATTACATAGATATTGGGTCATGTTTGGCTGAGGTGTGCGAAGGAGAAGATAAAAAGGCGTGTGAAGACAGTGGAGATAATGTTCCATCATCTAGAGGAACCTTATTGCATGATACAGCTCCAAGAAGTGATTCTTCGGTGACTGAAAGTTTGCTGATAGAACTACGTGATTGTTTGCCTGGTTGGGTCACTGAAGAGCAGATGTTAGATCTGATTAACAAGCATGCTGGTAATCCCGTAGATATAGTAAGTAACTTTTATGAACGTGAAGCAGAGATTTACAAGCAGTCCTCGTTTCCTACGCCTTCCTTGGACAATCAGGCTGTTTTGTTTGATGACGATCTAACCAACTTACAACCAAATCCTGTTAAGAGCACTTGTCCAGATGGTCAAGCAAGTGAAAAAGGTTTTGATTTACCAAGCAAAATGGGTTTAACACAGGGTGCTATTACTCCTGGGAAAAGAGGCAAAAGCATAGGTAGGAAGTCGAACAAGAAGGCCAAGAAAGATCCAAAATCGAAACCAGTTGGTCCGAGGCAGCCAACCATTTTTAAGTTCTTTAATAAGGTCTTGGATAGTGGATCTAATTCTGTTGGTGTTGGTTTAGAGACTGAAGAAGACAATACAGATGAAAAGATGGTCCAAGATGATGGTATAGAAGCATACAAAGAAGTGACAGATCAATTCATTGATATTGTTAATGGTTCTGAATCTTTAAGAGATTATGCTGCTTCCATCATTGATGAGGCTAAAGGAGATATAAATAGGGCATTGAACATCTATTACAACAAACCCAGTGAAATACCTGGTGAGCATGCAGGCGAGAGAGAAATCTCTAGCAAATCAATTCCGCAATGTTCAGAAGCATGTTCCTCTCAGGAGGACGAAAAGGCTTCACAAAAATCAGGACATGCAGTCAACATATGTGTGAAGACATCAGCAGAGGAAATTGGGGACAAAAATTATGTATCCCTACCTCCTGAAAAATATAAACCTATAGAGCACGGTTGGTGTATCTATATGCCCAATCTTATAAATCTGATACCATTATCTATAGATTCAATATTTGTTTTTCTTAAATTTGAGAGTTTGTATTATTTGCAGTGTTGTAGGAATTTTAGTCAACTTGCTGCAATTTTTTACGTGCATCCACACCCATATATGTTTTGGTATAATGCAGCTTGTTGGAAGGAAGGACAGCCTGCTCCATATGTCCACCTTGTCCGAACATTTGCTTCTGTTGAAAGTGAAAAGGGAAAGATCAAAGCTATGTCTATGCTTTGCAACATGTTTAGAAGGTTGCCTACTCTCTTTCTTTCCCACTCGGTCTGTTGAATAAGCTGCAGCAATGATACTTGGCACTTATACATCCATAAATTCTCGTCCATCAGCTTGTTGGCTCTCTCTCCAGAAGATGTTCTACCTGCTGTTTATCTTTGCACAAATAAGATTGCCGCTGACCATGAGAATATTGTCGGTTTTAGTCTCTTATATTTCTTCCTTCTCTTTTTTTCTTTGAATAACGTTTAAGATTTTCTGATCGTTTATCAATTGGACAGGAGCTTAACATTGGTGGAAGTCTAATCTCTTCTGCATTGGAAGAAGCATGTGGAATAAGTCGGTCTACTATGAGGGAGATGTATAATAGGGTGGGGGATCTTGGTAAAGACAAATCTTATGCCATCACAGTTAATTTATGGTTCTGTTATTCCCCTCTGTATGCCCTGCTAGAATGGAGTTTAACTATCAAAATTTTCAGGGGATGTTGCTCAGCTATGTCGACAAACGCAAAAGCTACTGGTACCTCCACCTCAACTTCTAGTTAGAGATGTGTTTTCAACTCTACAGAAAATAAGGTAAAAAACTTTACTGGTTATTTGTTACAGCATAATAGCTATTGACTATGTACCTTTGAACATAAATATTTTCAGAGGTGGTTGTTCATCGTTCTGTTGAAATGGCTATATCGGATATAGATTTTTATACATATACCAACTTTTCTACTTCTGAGAATTTTATGCTGGTTTGATGGTGATATTCCTCTCTTTATATCTATCTTCATGCATATATATGGGGTTCTTTTTGCAATGCACGATATGTATAATATTAAGTACTATGGATGCCTAAGACAATGAGGCTTTGTTGTCACTTGCCCTTAGTAATTGATAGAGGATTTTCTGTGCCCTCCAGATAATCCGGGCTCTTCAAAATAAGTGGGGCGACTGTATTTAGATGGCCTTGTGTTGAGTTTAACACTATAAGCTATGTGTTTAAATACTGACTGTTGTTGATAAATTTTCCACTTAAGCCGAACAGTATGTGATTTCTGTCTTCTTTGTTAGTGGAGCAGTATAACGATCTTTGTTGTCTAGCCACAGACTTTTTTTTTTCCAGCAATCCCCTTATAGTTTTCCACAGTGTGCAGACAGGTACTGGAAGTACTAGGCAAAAGAAAAACCTCATCGTGAAACTAATGCGCTCATGTAGAGAGAAAGAGATCAAATTTCTTGTTAGAACATTGGTAAGATTTTCTCAAAAATATATTTTTCCAAACTACTGTTCACAACCTGTGTTTTTAAGCAGTGATGTTTTTTGTTTAGGCTCGTAATTTAAGGATTGGTGCTATGTTGAGAACTGTTCTTCCTGCACTTGGGCGAGCAGTCGTTATGAATTCTTTAGAACCATCAGAAAACTGTTTCCAAGAGAAACTCGAGGTTTGATTTTATTTTCTTTCTTAGTTCAGATTAAGTGTTTTCTTGCCACTTATCCAGAAAAGTGTGTTCAAAAATTTATATCTAATCGCTCATGTTGCTAAGAGGAAAGCTCAAAATTCCAGGGTGTTTCCGCTGCAGTAGTTGAGGCTTACAATATACTTCCATCTCTGGTGAGCTTTAAGTGTCAGCCTTTGCCTTCCCTGCCTCTATTCGCTTTGCCATTTTTCACGTTAAATGACTTTTTTCTTTACATTAAATTTTGTTTGTGCGATTAATAATTTTAGGGTCTAATTAATCAAGAATTAGCGAAAACCTTCAGGAATTTACTTTTTCTTAATTAATTTGTTACTGCGAAAATTTTGATTCCTCCTGTTTACAGCCTTCAAACTATTTGTGCTTTCCCCTACTTAGTATAGTTACCAGAGTTGTCAAGAGGAAACATCAATTTTAATACATTATGTGTTTCCAAACAGGATGTGGTTGTTCCTTCTCTCATGGACAAAGACATTGAGTTTTCAACGTCAACTCTGTCAATGGTCCCAGGGATACCTATAAAACCCATGCTTGCAAAGTAATTTTGCAGATCCTCATGACATCTTTGTTTGCAAGATAATGATTAGAACTGCTGATCTCATGCCTTAATTGCTGTTTTTCATAGCAGAATTGCGAAGGGGGTTCAGGAATTTTTTGAGCTCTTCCAAGACAAGGCATTTACTTGTGAATACAAGTTAGTTTGTCCCAAGAACTTCTCTTAAACTACTCAAAACTGATGAGTTTCTGATTATTAATGGAATATCTATTTCTTTCAACTCACAATCCATGGATCTCTAGTCTTTGCACTCTGTTGTTTTCCATTAAATCTTCTGTATTTGCTGACTTATCTAATTTAACTTTCAGATATGATGGCCAGCGTGCCCAGATCCATCAGTTACTTGATGGTACTGTGCGTATCTTCTCTCGGAATGGGGACGAAACAACTTCCAGATTTCCGGATCTGGTTGATGTCATAAAACAGTTATCTTGCCCTGCAGCTGAGACATTCATGTTGGACGCAGAGGTAGGAGAATTTTTCTTATAATTCACTGTATGCATCTTTATCTCTCCAAATCCCTCTAGCCGTGCACAAAAAAACGAGGCAAGGGACCTTTACCGGTTTTCAAAAGCAACCAGTAATTGTTTACCATGAATTATCTTGGTCATACATGGTGTATTGGTTTTTTTATGGGTTCAGGTGGTTGCAACTGATAGAAAGAATGGAAACAAACTCATGTCATTCCAAGAGTTATCGACAAGAGAGAGAGGGAGCAAAGATGCTTTGATAACTAAAGAAAGCATTAAGGTATTGAACACAATATCCATACAACCTTATATCTACATCTAAATGATTATCAGCATTTCTGTCAAAATTTCAGCAGTTTTCTCAGTAGATTTGTTATACTAATTCCGTTTTGGCCCCCTTGTTCTTTGTTGTAGAGACGTTTTAAACTTGTTATCTCATTTTTTTAAGTTTATTGGACATAGGGACGGGTTACTAATGTTTATAGATTACACTACTTTCCCAATTGAATGTTAGTGTGGAAGTCCCACATCGTTTTACATGTTAGTCTCTAACTCTCTACTAATCTAGTTCTCAACAAAGCCAGGCAAATTAAAAAGGAGTTTTTTGTTGGTTTTTTTGTTCAGTATGTTTGACAATTTCCTCGTGAATTCTTCTTATATAAAATTCTTAGTCCTTTGTCATTTTTGTTTGTTTCTCAATATATTCTTCTAGCTGTATTTCTTTTATTCTAATGGCTTTCTGCAGGTTGAAGTCTGCGTCTTTGTGTTTGATATTATGTTCGTCAATGGAGAAAAGTATGAGTCTTTACTCACTATTTTTATGTTCATATGCATTTATAATAACTTATTTTTAGATTCGTAATTTACTTAGCTCATTGATGCAGGCTGTTGTCTCTGCCCCTCCGTGAGAGACGAAGACGTAATTCCCATCATTCTCTTTTTTCCTTAACTCAATGCAGCATTCATTTTCTCTACCAGGTTCATATATGCCCATCTCTGATCTTTCTTGGTTATGCGCTAACTTTCAGGTCTAAAGGAGGTCTTCCCTGAGACTAGGCCAGGTTATCTTGAGTTTGCTAAGGAAATAACTGTAAGTGCTACGGTAGCTTCTCACCTAGAAGTTATAGACTAAAACATTGTAAAGCCGACTTTCGTAATTAAGTGTTTCATTGAATATATCATGGTTTAATAGGTGGGAGCAGAAGAAGCGTCTTTGAATAATCAAGACACTTTGAGTAGAATAAATGCTTTTCTAGAAGAAGCATTTCAGTCATCTTGTGAAGGAATCATGGTTAAATCTTTAGATGTTGATGCTGGATACTGCCCCACAAAGCGTTCTGATTCATGGCTCAAGGTCTCGTGCTGTAAATTATCTTACGAAAGAAAAAGTCCCAGAACTGGATTAAATGGTGCTAATTTTTCTGGTTCAGGTTAAGCGAGATTATGTAGATGGATTGGGCGACACACTGGATTTAGTTCCTATAGGTGCTTGGCATGGCAATGGGAGAAAAGCAGGATGGTAGTAAAAACATGTTTCTCAACTTTCTCTTTGTCCTGAAAAGAAAAATGTTTGAATTGGCGCTCCATTGAACATAAGTTTACTGAGTAATTTCTCAATTGCATCCTGATGAATTCTGATATTTTTGTGTTTAGGTATAGTCCATTCCTCATGGCCTGCTTCAACCCTGAGACTGAAGAATTCCAGAGTGTATGTCGTGTCATGTCTGGGTTTTCTGATGCCTTTTACATCGAGGTAATAAAATTCTCAACTACATTTTAGCACTTCGCAATTAATCCATATTTGATGATGAAAATATGAATTTTAACATTGTGACTAAGCGTTTGATATTTTTGGGTTTCGGTTATGTTATGTTTATAGAAGCTGAAACCAGTAACAACAATCGATAATTTGGTTCCTTTTAGTTAACAGATGGTTCGGATTTTGGTTCTGTATGGTTTATATGTTGACCGCTAATTGTGAGTCGAGAACCATTTCTAGCATCTAGGATCATCTATATTTCGGTTTTCTTGCAGATGAAAGAATTCTATTCGGGGGATAAGATCCTTGCGAAAAAGCCACCTTACTACAGAACAGGGGAGACACCTGACATGTGGTTTTCCGCAGAGGTTGTGTGGGAAATCAGAGGTGCAGATTTCACCGTCTCACCTGTTCACAGTGCCGCTATAGGTCTCGTCCATCCATCCCGAGGCATCTCTGTTAGGTTTCCGAGATTTATTCGTAAAGTGACGGATAGAAATCCCGAGGAATGCAGCACGGCTGCAGATATCGCAGACATGTTCCATTCTCAAACCAGGAAAATGAACATCACCTCTCAACACTAATATGCTCCTATGTCGTCATCTATCATTAACCTTTTGGTTCGTTTACGTTTTGGCTACTAAGCGCCTTGGCTAACACAATATTTTGAGTAGTTGGCGCTGCTTATAATTGCTTTTGTAAACTTATGTGTAAATCCTAAAACTGTGTAAATATTTAGCTAATCTCTATATGTTATCTATCTTTTTTTTTTTTTTTGGATGTCATTATTAATACAAATGGTCTCATGGTAAACAATATGGAGTTAAAATTGTAGAAAATGAAATAAATATATTGGTGATATAAATTGATATGGATTTATTGGTGATACAAAATAGCGGTAAAAAAATTAAGATAAAAGATAACCGTACGATTTTAAAAAACCGTTATAACCTTACCATACCTTTATATTTTTTGTCGTCTCATTAAACGGTTACCTGATCGTTACCAATCAAAACCAAAAGTGGAATGATTTCACAGTCTTGTAAAATATATCATAAGGAAAAAATATATTTGTTAATCATTTATTCCATGATTCTACAAGATTAGTGAAGAATCTAATTGTGAACACTAATCAATTTAATCAATATAGCGGTACAATTTTAAAAAACCGTTATACCACCTTACCATACTTCTATATTGTTGCCGCCTCATTAAACGGTTATCTGACCGTTACCAATCAAAACCAAAAGTGGAATGATTTCACGGTTTTGTAGAATATATCATAATATTTATAACATTTTTAGAAAAAAAAAAACTATATCTGTTAATCACTTATTCCATGATTCTACAAGATTAATGAAGAATCTAATTGTGAACACTAATCAATTTAATCAAGATAGTCGTACAATTTTTAGAAAACCGTTATCCCATCTTACCATATCCCTATATTTTTGTTGCCTCATTAAACGGTTATCTGACCGTTACCAATCAACTCTAAGAGTAAAATAATTTCGCAGTTTTGTAGCATATATCGTAACACTTATATCATTTTCAGGGAAAACTATATTTGTTAATTACTTCATACACTGGTATTTTAATTGTCAACACTAATCAATTTTATCAAGATAGCCGTACAATTTTAAAAAACCGTTATACCTTTATATTTTTGCCGCCTCATTAAACGGTTATCCACCGTTACAAATCAAAACCAAAAGTATAATGATTTCACAGTTTTGTAGAATTTATCATAATACTTATACTATTTTTACGAAAAAACTATATTTATTAATCACTTATTCAATGATTTTACAAGATTAACGAAGAATCTAATCAATTTTACTTCATAATTTTTGTGTGTTTGACATAAAATTTCAATTCTTTTTCCCTTTCCCTCCTTCCATTTGGCGAGTAAAGACTACTCCTCCCGCCAATTCAACTAACCGGTAATAGCCGGTCACCATCTCTACGGCAACCGGTTATAAGAAAGCCTTCCTCCAAAATCAAAAAAACATTTCCTTCAATTCATCAAACTCAAATCGCTTCATCTCTCACCACTACATCAAAATTCTCTCTTCACCACCACTAAATCTCTCATTGATTCTTTCCTTTCGTAAAACCCTAGCTTCTTATCCTTTCGAAATCATCTATAAAGGAACTTTTTTTTCATCTGGGTTCTCTCTCCAGAGCTTGGATGAAGTTTATTGAATCTAGGGTTCTTCTCTGAATTGGTTCTCAATGAGTGCAATCAATATTACTAACGTCTCTGTTTTGGATAATCCTGCTCCTTTTGTTAGCCCTTTTCAATTTGAGATTTCTTATGAGTGTTTGAATTCTCTTAAAGACGGTAATAATCTTCACTTTATCCTTCATCTGTCTTCTATTGATGATTCGTTCGGTTTATTTAGGTTTTACTCTCTGTTGATTCTTAATACTGATTGTTTTGAACTCCTTGTGCTTGATCCTGTTCTGAATTTTGACTCCAAATCTATTGATGGTGATTGTTGTTGGAACATATTGTGTTACCTATGGTTCTATCAGAGCCATGGTTTACATGATTTTAATGTTGATTTAACGATTAAAAGGTGTAATTTGAAGGTGCTACAGACTTTAAATTTGGGGTTTTGAGTTTCTTGGATTTGAGTTTCTGATCTTCTTTGTTTTCTAATTGTTAGCTGTGTGTATGATCTAGTCACAATGTTTTCTATTGTAGCTATAAACATTGCAGATTCTTGAGTTCTGTTTCTGTTATATGGATTGATTTATGCACAAGTTCTTGATTCACATAGTTGAGACCAATTTGCTCTATCTCAAAAGTTGCAGGGTTATATGTTTTTTTTTTTTTTTTGCTTTGATTCGTGTTTTAGTATGATTATTTGCAATGGGTTTTGAACTTTGGCTCTGTAGATATTAGAACTTGATAAGATTATGTTTTTGTTATTCGTCTTTGTCTTTCTGCAATAAAGTTGTAGAAGCTAGCCAGGTATATAAATTGGTTGTTTACTTAAATTGAAATGATTCTTTCAACTTAGACCTCAGCTTTGCTTTTTGTACAGATTTGGAATGGAAACTTATCTATGTAGGCTCAGCGGAAGATGAGACTTATGATCAAACTCTAGAGAGTGTGCTTGTAGGGCCTGTTAATGTTGGCAACTACCGGTTTGTATTGCAGGTAACATATGCATTTGTTTTACACTCCCTCAGTTACAAGTGTGGTCTAGCAACAGAGTCTTGGTCTAACTCTCTATTACTGTGCAGGCTGATCCTCCAGATCCATCAAAGATTCGTGAGGAAGACATCATCGGTGTCACTGTGCTGTTGTTGACATGTTCTTACATGGGTCAAGAATTCTTAAGAGTTGGATACTATGTGAACAATGACTATGAAGATGAGCAACTTAGGGAAGAGCCTCCAACTAAGGTTTTGATCGATAAAGTCCAGAGGAACATACTCTCCGACAAACCAAGAGTAACGAAATTCCCTATAAATTTTCATCCAGAAGACGAGCAGGCTGCTTCTACTGGCGCTCCTCCTCCCGAACCATCTGATGAACAACAACCTGATGTCAATGGCCAAGCTCAGGTTTTGCTTGATCAGCCACCAAAACCAAAACCCCAGGAATCAGTTGAAAAAAACTGAATGAGAGAAGTATCGTCTCCTTGTCTCCAAAGATATTGCTTTTTGCTTCTCTTTCTCAAAAGTATTATCTGTAGTTTGTTGTACTTGTTTCTAGAGGCTTTAGGGAAGTGACTTCTTTACATATTTGAATGTTTTTGTTTTTGGGCAAAGAGTTAAATCCAATCAAAGCCCCAACATTTTGCAAACAAGATAATGTTCCGAGTTTGAAGATCATACTCTGCTTGTTAGGTTGTATAAAGTTTGAAGATAAACAAAGGATCTGCTATAAATCTAAGGTTCGATAACAGAAGACTAGAGAGTTTTTAAGATTATAGGGTTGTTTCTGATAAATTTATAAATATAAAGTTCATTCCATAAAATACTAAAACTTAAGGGTAAAATTAAGACCAAACGAATCTAGTTCCCTAAAGTACTTCATAAGCCCTTGTCTTCGTGAAAGTGCTTAAACACTAACCGGAGATGTCAAAATCCGGCGAAAATCAACCAGTTGATCGATACCTTCGCCGTCAAGTACTCGGACAAGGAACATACGGTGTCGTTTACAAAGCCACAGACACAAAGGTAAATCAAAACCTAACCTTCAAATTTCAATTTCATCAGATTTCAAAACTCAACCTTCAAATTTCAATTTTTCATAGACTGGGAAGACAGTAGCAGTGAAGAAGATTAGGTTAGGAAACGAAAAGGAAGGAATAAATTTCACAGCTTTAAGAGAGATTAAGCTATTAAAAGAGCTGAATCATCCACACATTGTCGAACTCATTGATGCGTTTCCTGACGATGGAAGTTTACATCTTGTGTTTGAGTATATGCAAACGGATTTAGAAGCTGTGATTCGTGATCGTAATATCTTCTTGTCTCCTGGTGATATTAAGTCTTATATGTTGATGACTTTGAAGGGTTTAGCTTATTGTCACAAGAAATGGGTTCTTCATAGGTAAGGATGTTAAAGGGAGTTACGTTTAGATGGTTTAAAGGTTTGATCTTTGTGATGTGAAAGTTTTGGTTTTTTTTTGGTTTTTTAGGGATATGAAGCCTAATAATTTGTTGATTGGAGAGAATGGTTTGTTGAAGTTGGCTGATTTTGGTTTGGCGAGGTTGTTTGGGAGTCCGAATCGGAGGTTTACTCATCAGGTATCGATACTAAGCTCGATAAAGTTTGAGATTTTTTTTGTTTGAGTTGGTAAGATAGGTTAGTGTAGTTCTTGATGATCTATTGGGTTTTTCTTTTTGGTGAGAGTTTGACACAGAGCATTTAGAAGACATTATATGTTTTTAATTCTGATGCTTGCATACTTATGTTATCGGTTTTGGTGAGGTGAAAGGTTGGGGATTACAAGTCGACAGATACGATGTTGTTGCTTATGGCTGAGATCGATTGGTTGTGTAGAAATGAAGAATTGAGACAGTGCATTGAGAAGATATCATATGTTTTTAATTTCCGATTCTTGCTTACTTATGTTTTCGGTTGTGGTGAGGTGAAAGATTGGTGGTTTGAAGTCACCAGATACTGCTTTGTTGCTTATGGACGTATTGACATCTTTTAGTCTAAAAGAGTCTAAGATTAATTGGTTGTGTAGATATCTCATTTGGTTGGATATTTGTATCTGTTTGTGGTAAACTCCTAAAGTTTAAATTCGGATCTAAAAATACTTATTCACGCAGGTATTTGCGACATGGTACAGAGCGCCTGAGTTACTGTTCGGGAGTCGACAATATGGAGCAGGAGTTGATGTCTGGGCTGCAGGTTGTATCTTTGCTGAGCTATTACTTCGTAGACCATTTTTACCGGTAATGTTCTATACTTTTCGTACTTTGTGTTTCAAAAAGTCTCCTATACTTCAGAATTGTCATTCACAGTTGTCAACATGTAGTTACAAAGCCAAGAAGGCAAAATCACATTTCAAGGATGTTTGTTGTCAAAACCTTTGCTTATGTTTCTTCATTGCTTTGCTTTCTTCAGGGTTCTACTGAGATTGATCAACTTGGAAAGATCTTTCAAGCTTTTGGAACTCCAGTACCTTCCCAATGGTCTGATATGATCTATCTCCCAGACTACATGGAGTTCTCCTATACACCCGCTCCACCATTACGTACCATTTTCCCTATGGCAAGCGACGACACTTTGGATCTTCTCGCAAAAATGTTCACCTACGACCCACGTCAAAGGATCACAATACAACAAGCTTTGGACCACAGGTTTGTTAAGTCTTGAAAAAAAGAAACTCACCCAAAACAAAAATCTGTTTTCATCTCTCTGATTCTCATTGTTGCTTTTTCGTCAGGTATTTCTCGTCGTCTCCATCACCAACTGAGCCAGGGAAACTTCAGATTCCGGCTTCAAAAGGAGACGCCCTCGAACCAAAGGCCTCCTCCGAGCAAAACCAACAAGGAAGTAGTCCGGCCGTACTGTCACCTCCTGGTAAAATGAGAAGAGTGATGGGTCCTGAGGGATTCATTTGAGAAGCAGATAATGTTTCATTTCTATTTTTACTACAGTATCATAACTTGTGGAGAGGTATATACAATTAATGGCCTTTAATTGTAGAATCGTGTTTTGTAATACCTTTCTTCAAATTAGTTTACAAAGAAATGAGAAACCATCTTTGTCCCTCCAAACCTCAAACTGAGAAAATATATCTACCTGATCTTGAATAAACCTAAACTTGAGGTATAACCCAAAAAGAAAAAAAAGAACAACGTATGTTACTGTCTTACTGTAATAAGTATCAATTTTTGTGTCATTGTTTATAGACATATGTTAAGAATGGATCCTTTTTTTTTTGTCAACAGAATGGATCCTTCTTCCTTATGTATATAGACGGTTTCTTATGCAATATACACGTAGGTGTCTTAATCTATGGTGATCATATTCTTTATTGTCTTTAATATTCATTGAGAAACAGTGATGATCTATAGAGTGTGGATCCATTCAGAGCCAGCCAAAAATATTTGTAACATCAACTCTTATTTGTGTACCATAGAGAGCCCAAAAGATTTTATAGGCCCACTAATAAGTAAAAACAAGAAGCTGGTACACATATGAACAAGTAACGAACACCTTTAACTTGATCGTATAGTTACTACAAGAAAACAGTTCATTTTAAGATTGATTTACGACATAAACCAGTTCATGACTCGACATTGGTTTTAGTAACCAACTCATTTAATGCAAAATTTCCGCAAAAATTTCTCCTTACAAAAACTTATATATTTGGTGCAATTTGGTTTTTAAGGTTATATTTTTTTTTTTAACTCACTCTTATGATCAGGAACCCACAGTTTGGACACACACCGTCCCATAATAGACACGAGTTAAAACTATGATTTTAAAAAAAAAAATAAGAACAAAAAAAGAATAAAGGATTTAATTAGTGGTTAGCCCTTTACAAAACGACCTCTCTCAGATAAGACCTAAAAAAAAATTGAATTGGAGGGTGCAATTATGCCACATGGCTTCAAGTAGTTGAGACATCCATGATCCATGTATAAGGTGTGAAGCCAAATAAGATAAGCACTGAAGCCAGAAAAGATAAAAACGTTTTCTCTGATTTAGTTATTAAGACGAGAATTTAATGTTTTCCGACATTTTGTTGAATGTTTTCAGTGTCAACAATAAAATGAGCGTGCAATAAATATTAAGGTTGGATCCATATCCAATACTACTATTCATTATCAACCAGAAAAATGGCAACATGTTGAAGAGGACATGTAAAGAGGTTCCAAAATAGCTAGCTACACTAGATTTTTCCGGATGCAAAGTTTTATCAAAACATTAGGTGTTAATATGGTATATCAACCAAATTGTAAAATATATTAGGTGAATAGATTTACGGACTACCCAGTATTCCACATGTGTATAGGAAAGCTAATCGTCTAACGGACGGGTTAGGAAACTATGTTTTTTCTTTAACTTTAGGTTTTCATTTGCTTAATTATTCTCTGGATAGTGTTAGTTTGATTGTTTCAGACGACGTTAATGGATATGCGCGCCCACGAAATGTTCGAGTGTAATTTACTTTTAGTTTCTTAATAAATTTTAATAAATTGGGGGATGTTTTGTACCTTCCACCCACCAAAAAATTAGGTGAATAGATTTAGTGGCAAATTGGTAGGGTTATCTAATTATTTACTACCAGCGACCAAAATAAAATAATTCATTTACTCTTTTTTATTTTCTTTGTCATCAATTTCACATACTCATGTAAATACAATTGTGACTCATAGACTAAATTCGTCGGGAATGTATTGAAGCAAATAGGCGAAATATCTAACCTCCGTGAAAAAGCTAAGCTAACATAATAGTGTCTCTAAAAATCAAAGTCTATTCCCATACTTTCTGGTTAGCGAGCTACTATCAAGAGCTGACAAGACATTTAATTAAGAGATATAGAGTGACGTCAAAACCACATTACACGAAGCACGTTTTCTTGACCCAATACAAACCTATACAACAAATAATCTGATAGTCCAGTCATGTTGTCACTGCTAGAAAGAAGACATAGTCAGATTTTTAGATCCTATAGTTAGGCAGATCCGACTCCTCCGTCATAAAACTTTATCTTTATTCTTTAAATCATGCACATATAAATCATGCACATAGTAAGAGCAATTCTCTAAAATACCATTGTTTTTGTTTTTTGGATAAAAATACCATAAAACTAAATTTAAATTTTCAATTTTCAAACTTTAAAATTCCAAAACCTAAACCCTACCCCCTTAATACTATACTTTTTTTGTTTTGGGGCTAAACCCCAAAATACTATACCCTAAATATAAAATTATAAACCAAAACCAAAAATTTATAATTCCATACCATTGAACAATAATTTTGTATTTGTGACATTTTTGGAAACAAAAAATGGTATTTAGAGGAATTTATCTAAAAGTAATTCAGATATATAATACAAAGTAATTAATTCTTATCAAAAAATTTAAATATCTAAATCAATAACACGTTGTAGACTAAACACGTTACCAATCAAACTTTGGAGTAGTTAGAAAGTTTTGACAATACCTAGGCTTCACCGATATTCCAAATAACTTTAATCAGAAGCATGCATTCACCAAATATCAAGCAATAAGTGTGGAAAGATTGCCTAATTAATTAAAGATAAGAAAGAAAAAAAGATTGTCTATAGTACTGTGGAGTTAATTTGGCCGAGAGACATGCCTTCATTGACTAGTACTAACTACTAAGCATTGGGGGGAACAACTCTTTTGAAACAGTCAAACAGATCTCAACTTTGCCAACCGGATCTCTTCACGGATTAGAGGCATAAAGTTATTCCATGTCAAAGGAAAAAATACAAATAGATAGTTGTATTCAAGAAGCATGCACATCAAGTGACTGTAAATATGAAGTTGTGTACATGTGATTAGAGTTTGTTTTAAACATTAAAGTAAAAAAAAGAGAGTACTTGAACTATCAAAAAGCTGTGTGTCCGAATACTAGTATTGTCTTTCTCCCTGCACACGATGTCAGAACCGATAATTATTACTTTTTCTCAACAACTTTTGTTTCTTTATTTACTTTGAAAACTTTTTTTTTTTGTTAAGCAAATGTGAAAAAAAAAGTACGCAAATGGGTTCCTCTTTTTCAATTTCTCTAATGCAGTTCATGATTGTAGTATTCCCAATTGGCTATTCACGGATTGTATTAAACACTAGTTCTCACTTCTCAGTTCTAAAACTATATAGTATGCTTAACTTAAAGAAAACAAGTATGTTTAACTGAAAGAAAATACTCTCAGTTGGATTGTGTACACCATTTCTCGGTTAAGGTTATGGTATATTGGTATAACAACTAACAAGAAAGCAAATAAAGAACATCTATTTTGTTAACGAAATTCGTTTCTTTTGATATTTATTGATATAGAAAACTACAATTGTTTATTTTTTTTGGATAACCCAGGTATCCCAAATCCAATGGGCCCAGACTACCCCACTGCGTGTGTCCCGAAGGCGGCAAGAGTAGTTCCTGAAGGCCGTATAGCCCGATTTTAAATTATCTGCGGTGGCCACTTAAGATGTTTGCAGCCGTGGGGATTCGAACCCGGAATTATTGGGAATTTCACCCTCAACCCGAAAACTACAATTGTTTATTTGCAGACGAATAAACAAATTTAACCATTATAGTCTTATTATTTTATCTTTCTATATTATATTATTATGTATTATTGTCACTGAAAATAGGGATGGATTTGGTTCATCGAGATAACGTATAGTTATTATTTAACATCGGGATGTGGATTAGGTCCATCGTGATATGTATTGAAACATGTGTTTAATAGTTTTAGTTGGCCTCTCAGAACTCTCCATGTGGCATTTGTATCATAATTGATTGAAAATAATTTTTCTTTATCAAATAGTACTCCAAAAATAAACATACCTGGTTATTCATGGTATAAATGAATATGTGAAATTTTAAAATGGGGGCAATGCATAATTCATAAATTATTTGGTTTGTCGAACTGGACAACAAAAAAAAAAAAAAAAACCAAGAACTGCAGTCTACATATAACGATCATCAGTGATTAATTTGTCCACATGGTTTTGAATGGAACGAATTAAACTGTTAGTAAACTCAACTGTCTTATTTTTAAACAATAATTCGTCGTATACTAAAATTATTTTTTTGTAAAAAAATAGTTCGTAATTTTTTATTTTGTTTTGTGAAATAGTTCGTAATTATTTCACAACAAATATTTTTTAATCTTTTGTATCTTCACAAATATAAATTAAAATTTGTTAATAATAAACAAAAAAGGGTTTAATCCATAAGTGGTATAGTCTGCCCCTTACGATGTAAATAACATCATGTAATCATTCAAAGCTATGGACCTATGGTAACATATAACCTCAATAATTAAGTGGAGCACATAGTATTTTATTTAGGGTCATTTAGCTCAGAGACAAAAATGGAACACGTAATTAGGTTTTCAACATTCGGTACTTTTGTTTGGGGCAAGCTATTTTTATATTCATCATTTATAAAAATGAACGATCGTGGACTGATGTTTAGAATGCATATCTCCTTTGTAAATATTAATTGATGATCCCCTCGTAGTTCCATTTAAATATTTCTGGAGTTTCCAAATGAATTTTCTAATCGGTTTTACATCCTCCAACTTTTTAATTATTCCTTAGAATGATTTTTTAGTTTTTTTCCCAAAAAATTTGATGTTTTTTACTATAATTAGTAGTATATTTCTCACTTCATAATATCAACTGCACTTCACTATTATTGGCTTAACTTTCTGGTTCAAATCAATATTATTATTACTTTCATTTGTCATCATAAAGAGTGGAAGAAAGTTGGATTAATATTAGTAAACTAATAAAACAAATATTTTTTTCTTTATTTGTCTGCAAAATCCAAAACATGATTCTTTTTTTTTTTTTGACGACATCCAAAACATCACTCCCTCCGTTTTCGAATAGTTGTCGTTTTAGAGAATTTTTTTGTTTTTAATTAGTTGTCGTTTTCACTTTTCAATGCAAAATTTATTACCTTTTTATTATTTTTATTATGCAACTTGATTTACTATTGGTTAAATTATGTTTAGGTAGATAATTCATGATATTTTTATATTGAAAAAACTAACAATTAATAGTTTCTTAATCTGTGTGCATATAGTTAAAACGACAACTATACAAAACCAGAGACAGTATTCTTTTTAGGCATAGAAAGAGCATATTTTTCTATAATATTGAAATCATTCGTTAATCGTTACAATTCTTTTTGTTTTAAAGTGGCCTCTGATTATCTCATTCAAGAGCCTACATGATTTTTTTATTATAATTTTGTGGTTGATAGGTAAGGTTGTCGAAAGTGCTTTGAATTTTTTTCTTTTTTAAATCACAAAATCTTACAATTACATCCAAAATTGTACTGCAAAAAAATCAACATTAGTTACCGTTACCGTCTAACTCTAATTATAACCAATTATTAATTAGATTGCCTCTTCGTCTTACACGTGCTAAATTGTATGACTGAGATGATAAAAGTCGAAAACGATTTTGCCTTTAATATACGCGGAAACGTGTTTAGTTTTTTGTTGTCCTCGAGTCGCGACGTCGCGTCTCTATTTATCAAAAAATAAATACAAATTTATATCAAAGTCTATAAGTAAATAAATTTCGACACAAGGTTCCCATATTCTCTAACCAGAAAGAAAGAAAAGAAAGATGAAGACTATTGAAGCTCCATTACTGTTGAACACCAAACAAACACAAGAAGAAGAGTTAGAGAAGATAAAATGGGAGAAGATGAAGAAAGTTGCTTCAATGGCTGCTCCAATGGTCGCCGTGAACATGTCTCAGTACCTTCTTCAAGTAACTTCAACCATGATCGTTGGTCACCGGAGTGAACTTTCTCTAGCCGGAATAGCTCTCGGAAGCTCCTTTGCTAATGTCACAGGCTTTGGTGTTCTTGTAAGCACACCTTATAGAATATAATAAAATTCATTTTATTCGAATAAAACTTTTTTTCTAATCACTTTCTTGAATTCAAAACCAGTTTGGTCTTTCAGGTTCTTTAGAAACACTATGTGGTCAAGCATATGGAGCAAAACAATATCACAAGCTTGGATCTTACACTTTCACTTCAATAGTTTATCTCTTGATTATCTCTGTTCCGATTTCGATTCTTTGGATGTTCATGAACCAGATCTTGCTTCTTCTTCATCAAGATCCTCAAATAGCAGAGTTAGCTGGTGTATACTGTCTATGGCTCATACCGGCTTTATTCGGTTACTCGGTTCTTGAATCATTGGTTCGGTATTTTCAGTCACAAAGCTTGATCTATCCAATGGTCTTGAGCTCTCTAGCTGCTCTCGCTTTCCATGTTCCTCTTTGTTGGCTAATGGTTCATACATTCGACTTTGGAGCCAAAGGAGCGGCCGCGTCCATTGGTATTTCTTACTGGCTAAACGCGGTTTTTCTTTGGGTTTATATGAAACGCTCTAGTCGTTGTTTCGAAACGCGAATTTATATGTCCAAGGATGTGTTTGTTCATACAAGAATCTTCTTTCAATTTGCGGTTCCTTCTGCAATGATGTGTTGGTAAGTATATATGTATGAACTATTTAATCTAGTAGATCTTTTTTCTTTTTGTTTTTTTTCTTTTCACTAAATTTTTAACACTTTTTTGTTATTGTTCTTGTTTGTTTTATTAGCCTTGAGTGGTTAGCTTTTGAGGCGATTACTTTGCTGTCTGGTCTTTTACCCAACTCAAAGCTCGAAACTTCGGTTATTTCGATTTGGTAATGTATCAAACCACAAAGAAGTTATACTATTTTATACTTAGATTTTATTTCATTTTCTAAGTCTTGATTTTTTGGGATTGAGCAGCCTCACCACCTCTTCATTGCACTACAATCTAGTAAATGGAATCGGTGATGCAGCAAGGTTTGTTTTTACTTTAATACTCATAAATCAACATTTCAGACAATTTCATTTTCATAGAGTTTATGTTATATATATATATATATTTTTTTTTGTTGTTGCTGGTTATAGTACCAATGTGGCCAATGAGCTAGGAGCTGGTAATCCACGAGGTGCTCGTGATTCAGCTTCAGCTGCAATTATAATTGCAGCTGTTGAGTCAGTTGTTGTGAGCTCTAGTCTCTTCTTGTCTCGTAGTGTGTGGCCTTATGCATATAGCAATGTGGAGGAAGTGGTTCTTTATGTGACTGATATTACTCCAATTCTTTGTATCTCAATCCTTATGGACAGCTTCTTGACCGTTCTCTCCGGTTAGCCTTTCTTAACCATCCACTCCGGTTTAGGAACTTTAATTTTTGTGATCTTGAACCTAGTATATATATGTTTTGTTTTGTTCAGGGGTTGTGAGAGGAACAGGGTGGCAAAAAATTGGAGCTTATGTGAACATAACTTCTTATTATCTCATTGGTATTCCCGTTGGACTTCTATTGTGTTTTCATCTTCACTTTAATGGGAAAGGACTTTGGGCTGGTTTAGTCACAGGATCAACACTACAAACTCTAATCCTATTTCTTGTTATTGGATTCACAAATTGGAGCAAAGAGGTGATTGCAACCACATAACTTGCTTTGTTTTTGTTTCTAATTCTTTGTTCAAGCTAATATTTGTTTTATACTTTTGTGTGAAAATTTGCAGGCACTCAAGGCTAGGGAGAGAATAGGTGATGATGAGAAAGTTTTGAGACATGACTCATTGGTTAATTGAAGAAAAAGAAATACAAACTTAATGTGATTTTGTTTGCTTTTTCTTTTTTTTTTTTAATGGTGAGTTTTGTTCAATAATCTTCAACAGTTTTGGATTTTATCTTTCTCTACTCCTCATATTCATCAAAGGATTTATAATAGGATTCCAATGTTGAAAATGTATGGGACCTAAAGAAAGTTTAATGAGGTATGCATGAAATTGATTGTAATTGATTTTGAAGATAAAATTATAGACTTTTATATGAGTGTAACAAAGTTTAAACACTATCTAAGTTAAAAAGAAATGATCTGGTATAGTAATAGATGAATTAAGCAGTGACCAGAGTTGATTGGTCCAAGTGTCAAATCAGCTGAACCAGAGAGCACCTTGAATGGATATAACAATGAATTTAATAAGACAAAAGGCAAATTTGAGTACTTTCATGACCGACAAAAAGGGATGAGTCAAGGTGAGTAGGTGGTAGTAATGGCAGAAGAAAACACGTGGAAGCTGATGAATGACTATACGGTCCGTTTCAAGATTCATGAATCATTGAATCATGACCATTGAATTAGTCGAGTTGTTTTCGGAAAATTTTTTGAAGGTCATTTTTTTTTTTTTTACGATTAGGGGTTATCTAAAAGTTGACATTATAAAAACCTAAGCCTTTAGTCCAAAAAAAAAAAAAAATCTTAAGCCTAATACATGTTGTAATTTCGGATTTGGGGATTATGATACTTTGTTTCAGAATCTATTCAAAAAAAAAATAAAAGGTTGACATTATAAAAACCTAAGCCTAATACATGTTTTTAGCCTCTTTAGAGAAATTTTTCTAATTTGTTGTTGTTAATTTAGCTTTCTTAATGTCAATTTTCAAACAAAATTCTGTTTTTTTTTTTAGCTTGATTTAAATCCTATAGATTGGAACTGTAGGTTAACACAATATCTATGAGACCAATCCTTAAATCATATATATGAAAGTTGAACAACTCTATCCAGGAGAGTGACACATCAGCGCATAAGGTAATGACACGTGGACTAATGAATATTATGAACCACTTCTCATATGTAATTTATGACACAAATTAAAATCGAGTTAATGATCAACTAAGCGTGGACTCTTCGTCTTCCCAATTAACAAAACGTTTGCTCCAGGTGATAGTAAAACTCGAAATTTTTTACATAAAAATTGGAGGAGAAAGGTGCAAAAATGAAATCAAAGTCACGATTATCATAAGTCGTGAAAAAAAAAAACAGAAAATGCAATTGTCACGAGCCTTCAAACCAAATTCAAAGGCCATCAATAATTCCAAGAGGTGTAAGCTTCTGAAACGTTTGGAATTCTCAGCATTCTCCAATTCAAGGTTTAATAATATATTTATCATTGCCTATAAAAAAATTATTTTGCCAATAAAGTTTAATAATTTGTTTATCCCCATATTTTCTTTTCTTCTTTTATTCTCACAAATTTTTTAAAAAAAGAAGTGTTTCCTCTTTAATCCAGTTGCAGTTAAATGATTTTTTAGTTACTTATGTTTTTCCTCTCTCCTATGCATAGTCGTTATTCAGTACTTTTAAATTGTTAATCCTATTGTCGAAGTTTTGTGGGGTTTACAAATTTATCATTAATCATGCAAGCAAACTAAAAGGTTTTCAGAAGAGCAAGTGCAAAATGTTTCCTTTTTATACTTCTTCAAGTTTAGTCTTAAAGAAAACAAAAGATAAGGAAGGTGTTTAATCTAATGAACGACCATAGTGAGTCACTATGTTTGTAGTTTGGCTCTGAACATTGAGGACTGGATTTACTCTCAGCTAGAGGACAATAGTCACCTCCTTCATGGTGTTACTCGGTTGATTAGGGTTAAAATCCCGCGCATAGCGCGGGTTCTCATCTAGTACTGTAATGAATTTAGCTGTGCATTTTCAGCTGATTGTTGTGTCTATTTGAAGTTACACTTCACACTACATCACACATTCAGAGTTTCACACTACACCAAAAACAAAAACGTCGGACATGCATAATAGGTTTGCTTAAAATATCGATAATATTCGATTTAATATGCTGTTGGTTTTGAACCAATTAAAAAAATTTGGATAATCACAAGTTTATGGAACAATTAAACTTTTTAAAAAAAAAAATGTAATATCCGTTCCAGTATCGGTTGCTACCGTAGAAAAAAGTTTCTCGAACTTGAAGTTGATAAAAAATTATTTACGCTCTACCATGTCATAGGAAAGATTGTATGAGTTAGTTTTGCTATCAATTGGGACATATATGATTAAAAAACTGACTACGTGAGTTTGATGAATGATTTCGCAAACAAAAATGCAAATATAGCTAGATTTCGCCAATTAAAGTGTGATGTTTAACTTTCTTTTGTGGTTTTTCATCTGTTTACAGAACTTGGAAAACAAAAATAGATGAAAGTTTGTTGTGATTTTTTTTTTAGTATATATAAAGAGGCTGATTTTTAAACTTTGCATAAAGCAATCAAAAGTGCCAAATTGACACTGTTTAAAGGATGAATCAACACTATCTCATTTGAAAATTTTTAAATAAGCTAGCTTCTAAAAGTTTTGCAAAACTTTGATCAAATTGATTATTTTTTTATTTGATCAAATATTAACAGCGGTGACTCTGACAAAACTCTATCGATGGTTTCTCATTCCACAATCATGTGTTCTTTTTTAAAAATATCCGTTTGGATCAATCAATATATCTTTAAATGAATATCAAAAAGATAAAAAAACCTCTCATATTATATATATATATATAATTATTTAGAATGTTCCGATTAGTAAAATTAGATAACGAGAACCTAGAAATCCTCTATAGAAATAACACATTATATTAATTTTCTCTCTTTGTCTCTTCCTTTGTGAAATGTTTTTAAACAGTTAACCACATATATGTATAGAGTATATGATTATAGTATCTTGGGCCTGCCAAATACAACTCACAGGCCTCCCATCCCGGGTCGCCTTACATCTAAAGTATTTTAACAGGCCTTCCACGAAGATCATAATTTGGAAATTTTCTACCTCGCGATCTGAACCTTAATCATAAGTATCATGTGAACAAAAGTCAAACCTTACCAAATAAATTAGTTGATATTACTAGTAGATCCCAAATCTTTTCTATTTAAACAAGTGTGCATGGAACAAAGAGAAAAAAAAAAAGAAAAAAAAACACACCATGGAAAAGCCATTATTGGTAAATGTAGAGCAAGAAGAAGAAAATAAGATAAGATGGGAGAAGATGAGGAAAGTGGCTTCAATGGCGGCTCCAATGGTGGTTGTAAACATATCTCAATACCTTCTTCAAGCTACTTCTACAATGATCGTTGGCCACAAAAGCGAGATCTCTCTAGCTGGAATCGCTCTAGCCAGTTCCATCACTAACGTGACCGGCTTCAGTCTCCTAGTAAGAAGAACATCTACAAACCCATAAGAATGAATTAATCTCCATTTTATCCTTTTTTATTTTTTGTATTGCCTCTATAACAATGATAATACGATATTTAATAAAAATAACATGCTTATTTAGTTCTCTAGCGAACATGAGTGAATTTTAATATTTTGGACAATTTACTTTTTTCAATGTCAAAATAATTTCATTGTTATATGTTGTTTCATAACATGTTATAGTTGACCCAAAAAAAAAAAAAAATCTTATTTTCTACAAATTCATCAAATAGAGTTTAATACGATTTTACTCATATCACTAATAAGTGTTGTACACCATGTGATTTTTTTTGTACGTACTACTATTTTTTATATGAACATTTTTAACTTATCGAATGTGTTCATATGATCATATCTTCGGCCATAGAAGCATGTGATCTTTGGTTGTATTAATTAGTGTATATTATTGTCTAAGTACCGCGCTAAATATACATATATTTATTCAGGGCCGGCTCAAAATTATCATGAGCCCTTAGGCATAAAAAAAATTTGGACACTAAAATTTTTTTTATAGATATTTTTTTTATTATAAATTTTTGTTAATATATTTTTGATTAAATAAATTTGTGAGAAAAACAAAATTATACACAAAAAAAAATATTTTTGGACCCCTTTCTAGTTTTATATTTAATTTACTATATATATATATATTTTTATATAATTTTTTTTTTTTGAAAATGGGACCCTTAATTATTAGGGCACAGGACGGGGCCCGGGGAGGTCGCACCGCTTGTCCCCCCTCTGAGTCGGTCCTGTATTTATTTACGAGAATATCAAAATGAAACTATTTTTGAAAGTTCTTTACAAAAATAATTTGTTACAATTTAACTCAATCTTTTTTTACCTGTGAATCATTTGTTATTTTATAATAACAAGTTTAGCAATTTTTATGTACCTGATTAAAACTTATTTCTTGCTCTTCACCTAGTTCACTCATTAATTATTTTATATGTTTTATGTCGTTGGCTTTGACTAACAGTTTGGACTAGCGAGCGCATTAGAAACACTATGTGGTCAAGCCTTTGGAGCTGGTCAGTACGAGAATTTTGGTTCCTACACTTTCACTTCCATTGTTTCTCTTCTAATCATCTGTTTCCCAATCTCTCTTCTATGGATTTTCATGAAGAATCTGTTGTTATTGTTTCACCAAGACCCAGACATATCAGATGTTGCCTCTGTTTATTGCCTTTGGCTCATACCAGCTTTATTCGGTTACGCTATTCTACAATCTTTGATTCGTTACTTCCAAACACAAAGCTTGATTTACCCTATGGTTCTCACTTCTTTAACCGTTCTATGTTTCCACGTACCGGTTTGTTGGGTTATGGTTTACACTCTAGGGCTTGGAACCAAAGGTGCTGCTATATCTATCAGTCTTTCGTATTGGCTCAACGCGGTTTTCCTCTGGTTTTTCATGAGACATTCTCGAGTTTGCGAAGGCAAACGGGTTTTAATATCGATGGAAGCGTTTAGTCACATGAAGATCTTCTTCTCCTTAGCTGTTCCTTCTGCTATGATGCTTAGTCTTGAGTGGTCAGCTTTTGAGATTTTGATTCTTATCTCCGGAGTTTTACCAAACTCAAAGCTAGAGACATCTGTGATTTCCATGTGGTAAACATAATGCTTGATTTTCTAGAAATATATAATCTCTTCTAAATCCTCTTTAAGTGTTTGCGTTTGAGTCACGTTACCTTTTCATTTCAATAGCTTGACAACCTCATCTTTGCACTACAATCTGGCAGCGTCAATCGGTGCTGCAACAAGGTCAGTCTTGTGAATACTTTCATGATCTTATTGATTCAGACCTCAATTCTACTAAAAAAACCAATATTGTTACGAATAATATCGTCACAATGTATGAATATTCGGTCACAAAATTTTTATTGTGACGAAAGTGACACGAATTTTTATTATTTATTGTCTTTATTTTTTATGTTTTACATATATATGGATGTTCTTCTATAAAACAGAACATTTTCTTTTCATAAAATGTTTTGTAAAGTGTGAACGCAGATGTCAAAAACATATAATTTTCTTAAAGAAATTAAATCCTTTTGGGTTATAACCATTTGATTTGATTTATTGCAAATTTGGAATCCTCTTAATTTTCGTAGTACGAATGTGGCCAACGAACTAGGAGCTGGAAACTCAGTTGCAGCTAAAACTTCTGCGATAGTCGCAATGATAATTGCAGCATTTGAATCTTTTTCCATAAGCTCTGCTTTGTTCCTCTCAAGCCATGTTTGGGGCTACGTTTATAGTAACGTACCTGAAGTGATACGTTACGCCGCAGAAATCACACCGTTTCTTTGCATTTCCATTGTTATGGACAGCTTGTCAGGTGCCCTAGGCGGTAAGCAATCAATCCACACTCTCTTTATATATAAACAAACGAAGTTACACAAAATTTCTAAATATAGTTTTTTTTTTCGGTGTCTATGTGTTTGTGCTTTAAGGGGTTGTGAGAGGAAGTGGTAAACAGAAGATTGGTGCTTATGTGAATATCTTTGCGTTTTACATCGTTGGGATTCCAATTGGACTTCTCTTCTGCTTTATACTTGGCTTCAAAGTTAAAGGTCTTTGGATTGGTGTTCTCTCTGGATGCACTATGCAAACTCTCACCTTACTTCTCATTACTATATTCACCGATTGGAACAATGAGGTAATCCGAATGCAAACGCATACGCAAATGATGTGTTTTTCTTCTTTGTTTTCCAGTGATGTTTGTTTCTGACTATAGAGTTTTGCTGCAGGCAGTTAGAGCCAGAGATAATATAATGGAGAGAAAGAGACATGACCCATAAGTTGCTTTCTCGGCCGAACAAGAAACATCTCTTACCCAAAATATGTGCCTTTAACTTTGTCTAAAAATGGTGACACAGCTTTTTGCTAAATTGTGAACTTTTTATAGGTACAAAGAGTACGAAAATGGAGTACTCCAATACTGGGTTTAGATACTAAAAATGATCTAAAAATAATAAAATTATTTAAAAATTTATAGTATTGATTAATTATCTGATTTATTCAAGATATCTAATCCCTGATTTAACTTTTACTTAAATTAGTAAGAGTTGGAATAGTGATTTTAGTGATCCAAGTCCGAACTGTACTCGAATTACACGTTCTCAACCCTTATTCTCAATCTCAATTACTCGTTCAAATTTCCACATTACACAACCTACTATTAATAAATAAAACAATTTAATTTAAACTTTTTTTTATATATAGTAAAAAGTACTATAATATCTATACATCAGCCATGTGAATTGGAAATTTCGAGTTGGCTGGTTTGTTTATTTGTTTTTTTATGAAAAACTTCTTTAATTAAGAAAATCAACTAAACAGTATGAACAAAGAGCAATAATTTTTAAAAGCTCATATAGAAATAATTGACAATTGGTCAACGTTTTTCTAATATTTATCACTTCCCACTTAGACCCTTAGCTAATATGTAAGATTGTGCTAGATCCTTAAGTTTCTGCCAAATTCCACCAACATGATATAAATTGCTTTTAACTATTTAACAATTAGTCAACGTTTTTTTCGAAAAAAAACAATCAGTCAACGTTTTGTATTAACTTCTTCTGCAAGATCCCATCATTTACTCTATTCATGTTATGGCAGACACGTCTTTGCGTCGTTGTTTAATAAATTTCAGACACATGGTCAACGACGAGGCTTGTGTATAATTCAAGGAAGAGTTCTTTATCTTCCCCCAAGTTTTTCATTTGTATCCATCCAATTTTATTGTTTCTAAAGATTCTCTACAAAAAAAGTTTTGGTCAAAAGATGGAAAATGGTTTCTCTTTGGTGCCAAAAGAAGAAGAAGAAGAAGGAGATGAGAAATTTGTAGATCAGACGAGTTATTATTTGTCAACAGAGATGATGAAGAAGGTGAGTTCCATGGCTGCTCCAATGGTGGCTGTGGCTGTTTCTCAGTACCTACTTCAAGTTATATCCATGGTTATGGCTGGTCACTTGGACGAGCTCTCTCTTTCCGGTGTCGCCATCGCCACTTCCCTTACCAATGTCACCGGCTTTAGCCTCCTCGTAAAATTCTCTTCTCTGTCTCACTTCTATGTTTGTCTTTTACTCAGTTTTATTTTATTAGATGTTTTGGCTAAAAACGCGAGATTTAAGAAAATACAGTAGAATAATTAACTTTTATACATAGATTCTTGTTTAATTGAAGCAATTGAATAGTAATATTATTCATTTCAACAACATGCATTATACGGGTTTGAATCCGGGTCTATTATGTATTGGTCACTCAAATAATTTTTTTAAAGATAAATTTTAAGTATGGATATAAATTTTGACCTATATAGGTTTTTTTTCTTAAACTTCAAGTAAACCTTTAATAGAAAATTTACTTAGGACTATAAATAGGCTGACTTAAATTGTTAGTTTGGATTGGCAGGTGCGTTAGAGACACTATGTGGTCAAGCTTTTGGAGCAGAGCAATTTGGGAAAATCACTGCTTATACTTACAGCTCAATGCTCTGTCTTCTCTTGTTCTGTTTACCAATCTCACTTTTGTGGGTTTTCATGGACAAACTCTTGGAGCTTTTCCATCAAGATCCACTCATCTCTCAGTTAGCTTGTAGATACTCGATCTGGCTCATACCGGCTTTATTCGGATACGCTATTCTTCAATCTATGACTCGGTTTTTCCAGTCACAAGGATTGGTTCTTCCTCTCTTCTTGGGCTCTCTTGGAGCTCTCTGTTTTCACATTCCCTTTTGTTGGCTTCTTGTCTATAAACTGAGATTCGGAATCGTCGGCGCCGCCTTGTCCATAGGATTTTCGTATTGGCTCAATGTAGGTTTACTTTGGGTCTTCATGAGAGACTCTGCTCTGTATAGCGAAACTAGGAATCTTCGGGCACAAGAAATCTTTTTTAGCATGAAGCAGTTCATTACTCTCGCAATTCCCACTGCAATGATGACTTGGTAACCAAACCTTCTGAAACTTTAAAGATTCTTGGTTTTGATCTTCAATCGATCTTTAACTCTAGTGATAATCCTGATGTTTGATCTTCAGTGGATCTCTAACTGTTCTTTCCTCTGTTTTTGGGTGTAAGTAAAGTCTTGAATGGTGGTCGTTTGAGCTGCTTATACTAATGTCTGGACTCTTACCGAACTCAAAGCTCGAAACATCGGTGCTATCCATTTGGTATTGTACATATATTACTCTCTACAAATTCTAACATAAACCCTATTCCAAACAAGCTTTTGACCATTCAGTCTTTAATCTTTGAACAGCCTAACAATGTCGTCTCTGCATTACGTTCTGGTGAATGCAATAGGAGCAGCCGCGAGGTTTTATAGCTTTCCAATTGTTCATAACAATCAATTTATTTTGTTCTTAGAAAATTTCTCTGAACAGCTGAACCATTGTTTTGTATTATAACAGCACACATGTCTCAAACAAGCTAGGAGGTGGAAATCCAAAGGCAGCTAGAGCCGCAGCTAATTCTGCGATTTTTCTCGGCATGATTGATGCAGCCATAGTAAGCATTACTCTCTACAGCTACAGAAGAAAATGGGCTTATATATTCAGCAACGAGAGTGAAGTCGCTGACTATGTAACTCAAATCACACCCATTCTCTGCCTATCCATTGGTGTTGACAGCTTCCTTGCCGTACTCTCAGGTAAACAATTCACATCAAATCAAAATCTTTATACATTAGAATGTACAAACCGAAGCATTTGTAGCTGTTACTTGATTCCCAAGAAAGGTAGATTTATCTTCTGACAAACCTTAGAATTCTTGTTTCTTCAGGAGTTGCTAGAGGAACAGGGTGGCAACATATAGGAGCGTACGCAAACATAGGATCGTATTATCTGGTCGGGATCCCGGTGGGTTCAATCTTGTGTTTCGTTGTGAAATTGAGAGGGAAAGGACTTTGGATCGGTGTACTGATTGGCTCTACTTTACAAACAATTGTTCTTGCTCTTGTGACTTTCTTTACCAATTGGGAACAAGAGGTATATATGTATATCTTTGCTTGTTTTTTCTTTTTCTTTTTCTGTCTTATTACTTATCATTGTTCTCTTCTTGTTTTGTTAGAGTTTTGAATCTTGTTTTGATTTTGGTTTTAGGCAGCGAAGGCTAGAGACAGAGTAATCGAGATGACACCACAAGGCAATCAAGTAACAGAAAGAATAATAAAAGAGGATGTACAAGTTTTATTAAAGGATAATATTTCAGAAAATGTGTAAAATAACTTAACTTATATTATATGATGGGTTTTGCACAAAAAAAAAAAATATATATTATATGATGGGTTAATTTTTGGGTATTATCCGGATGTTCTTTTATTTGTAAAACAAATTACAAAAACCATACACACATCTTCTTGAATTTCTAAAGGAGTTTTTGCACAAACTTTCTCAGAAATTGCCTGTGTTATTGACCTGTTTTGGATTTTTTGTGAATTAGCCATATTTTATGAGGTTTTTTGAATGACTCGTTTTTAAGTTTTCTAGCATTTATAAATTTTTATTAGGACAGTAGCACTTTCGGTAGTAGTTGACTATTTCAATCTTTAGTACAATGAAGAAAAACACAAAGCACGTGCCTTATTTTTGTTTTTATCTGCTGCAATTTGACAGATTTACAATATTCACATTCGTGTACGTCCGTTGATATTCATGTACGTCCATATCGTTATTTGATATCGACGTCTTTTTGGTTGCTTAGTCGTCATTCTTCTTCTTTATTTCGTTAGGGTGAACTACAGAGTCTTAATCACTTCATTAGATCATGTTCACTTTGTTGTTTAACATCGACTTAATGGACTAAAAATTGGACTTTCTGAATTATGCTTCTATATATATATATATATTTTTTTTTTTTTTTTGTCAAAGACCATTGGTATAAGTTTATAATCTATGATTGTAATTTTAAACTATTTTTATTTTCAGTAAAATATTTATATTTTTAATAAAAAAAACTTTGCACTTTAAATTTTCAAACTTTTCATTTGGTGTACCATTTCATCAGTAAATTTCAAAGTAGACTAAACTAGAGTTGCAATACTGTGCAGTAGCCTTGGGCATAAAAACCGGAATCGAATAACCGAACTAAACCGAACCGGAGAAAAGGTTTCGGTTCGGTTTCGGATACCATTAAATATCCGAAGAATCCTAGTTATACTATCTACATGATATTGGATTATATCCGAACCGAACCGATATCCATAGATATCCAAATGGAACTGAAAATGTTTGTTTAATCCTCTCCAAGTCTACAATTAAACCCAATATATTTTGACTCAACCTACTTACTTTGTTTGATGTCGGACTTGAGGAGCTACAAGTCTCAAATCAAAATGTTTTGGACTAAACAAACTGCATTTGTTTGTAGAGTAGTTGTCATGTATGTATATGTAGAGGATTGGTTTTCTTCAAACATAAAATTTCCTTAATTATTTTACTAGATCAGTGAAAATGGTATTATACTTCACAATATGTATTTAAAAATTCGGTAAAAGAACTAGTTAACAGATACATTTATCTTATGGAATTTAATCGACTGGTGAAAATTCAGATCATTCTCGATTATATATATAAAAAAAACTGCATTCGGACTAGAGCTGACATATTTTTTGGTCGGGTCCAACTTGCTCATATTCTTTTTTTTTTTTTCAGTTCTGATTTAGTTCTGATGCCAAAGAAAGAAAAACATCATATGCACTCTATGACTGTCTTTCAATGCATTATACATAAGACCATTTCTTATATATATTATTTAAGAAATTATTTTCTAAATTTATTGAAGTGTCACTATCTTATCATGACAAACAAAAATCATTCATCAAAAATACAAATAATAACTCAAATAACATTTTTTTTTGTAAATGATTACGCATATGTCAATACTAAATCAATCTTTAAAATTTTAATTGAGAAAATCAAATTTTTAAAATTAAGGCCATGAATGTTTAGAAGTTTTTAAAGAGTTTTTACATATTATAAATTATAGATTTTACTAAGTTATTCTATTAGACCAGTTCTCGTACAAAATCTAACGAAGTGGAGCAGGCGATAGGCTGATCCACCATTTACTTGACCCATCGAATCTCTAGAAACCCTAGAAAATGTATTTTTCACAAAACTATTATATAGTTGGATCCCAACAATAGTAAATCGAAAAAGAAGTAAGATTAAATCGAGATGCCTTAGGCCTTGAAATTGAGGTAAATTCTAACATCGTTTTTAGTTTTTGATTTTTCTAAAAACTACATAAATTTTTTTAAACATTCATGGCCTTTACATTTTGGTTTTTGTTTTTTATATTTTGTAAAAAAATTGAAAAATATATAAAAATAAAAAGAAAAAAATATCACGACACATTCTCATAAATTAAAAATAATAGATCTTAGATTTTATTTACAAATTTGCAAAACCTCTTAAAATTTGGATTTCTTATTTTTTAGGGAAACCATTTTTTCATAATCCTGATTTAACAATTAAATAGATTTTGGAAAATTAAAAACCAAAAACCATGTTGGAATCTACTTCCATTCAAGGCCTATATCTCATCAAAAATTTTCCTCTCATTTTTTTTTTAATCTTTTCTTCTTGTTTGTTTTATTAAAAAGTTAAATCATCACAGGAATAATGTAAAACAAACTCACAAGAAAGAGAGATAGCCTAATCATCATATCTTGTGGTGGACCTTGATAATAATAAAAAGAAGATAGTAACAAAAACTTCAACCTTGTGTTTTATACTTTTATTAATAATGTTATAATTTAAAAAATAGATTGTGCTATGTTTTATATACAGTCCTGGGGAACAAAACAAGATATATAGACTAAACTGGTGTTTTCGATTTTAAAAAATTCTTAACTGTTTCAATCAATATTTAATTATTGGTGGATATAATGGATATTGATTTAATTTATATGGATTCTTATAGAAGAGAATTATAATTTGAAAAATTAAAGAAGGTTTAAGCAAATAGAAGGTGATGACAGAAGGCTAGAGAGCACAAAGGAGTAAGATGCAAATAAACTGCTCCAAATTGTATCTCATCATCTGTGCTCTCTATCTTCTGTCAACACTATCAATGCCTCTCAAACCATTAAAAATCAATTTTAGAACCTGATACATACCTCTATGAACCTCAAGAATTTGATAAAAAAGAAACCAAACTTGGTGATCCTTATAGTTATTACTCACCATTTTTTCCAATCTTATAGGGCTAATATATAGGAGAACATATGATATATATATATATATATATATATATATGGATGAGTGTAGAGAAGTACCAAAATGGTTTGTTGATGAGATGATGATGATGAGATTTCTTGAAGCCACTATTTATAGACGCATAGAGAGCAGCGAGATGATTTCTTTGTGCTCCAATTGAATCGATCTCTTTGTTTCAACAAGTTTGGAATAATGTTCTGATTATTAGGTTCCTTTGGTATATACAGCTTTTAAATTCTATTCTTGAATGGAAAAACTAATTATATTCTTGTTGAAAGAAAACAATTATTATTCCCGGTCAATGTCCAAGCTCAATACTATTTTGGCGCTCTCTACCTATTTTGCAATATAGCTTTACTGATGATTAAAAAAAAAGCAATATAACTTTACTTCTTTTGTTTTGGTCCACAAAAGCTACTTTGGATCTGAAAAATACGTAAAGTAGTCGTAAACACTAATAAACCCAAAGTTTTTATATCCTAATGTAATATTACTATCTTCAACAAGCGACTAATATATAATAATGTATATTGAATCGAACCCCCAAACATTATAAGCGGTTAACAACATTATACTACTCAGAAGGCGTACATAACATTATACAAATTCTTAGGGCTAAAGTCAGACAATTAACCTCAAAATTGGTCGAGGCCGGTATAGGTTCTTTCTTCTCTATACAGAAAAAAAAATTTCCATAAAATTATAGTAAAATATTTTATGAGTAGATGTTTATGCTAAAACGGGCCGAAAATTCCAGCTTATATGGATTCAAAGGAAACTTCATATTTCTACTAAAGGATAAAAAAGGTACACAATTTTGTTGTTGTAAATATCAATATTTTATTTGACGCAAAATATAGAAAATAGACATTGAATTGTTACATACTCAAGTTTTTCTTTATTGTATGTTCCTATTTATAAAGTGAAACCTACATAAAATAAATATATATTGTTACAGCATCAACCTCACATGGCATTGTATAGCCTGATATGCCTAATCAAAGATAAATCCAAAATGACATAGAGTCCGTGAATCTTGGATTACCAAAGCGAGCCGAAATTGTAATCTTAATGGATTATCGACTGCTGGGTTCAAGATCATCGACTGATGTGCTAAGAATAGAGCATCGTCGCTGAGGAGGAAAGGTTCCAAATGGGAATGTATATTCCTCAAAGCTGGTTCCTCACAAGGAAATTATCCATTTTCATGCACAGGCACCAACATATGTTATAATCGGTTGCCTTGTATAGTTAGATTGTATCCACAATATTTGATTTAATGAATTTAATTTAACAAAAAAAACTCTTTAACCAAAACAAAAGAAAAATGTTGAAGAATTGTTAATTAGCGCGGCCATGACAAAAATTTAATTATGTTGATATGTTTTGAATTTTATTATATGTTGCTTGCGGTAGCACAATGGATTTCACTGAATGGGATGCAGCTTTAGCTTAGGTTTTTTTTTATTTGGGCTTAGATTCGTGGGAATAATCAATTTAAGGTTAAATTAGGGTTTCATATTTATATCATTGTTTTCTTTTTTTCCATTGTATTTTGAACAATATGTCCAATAATTAATCGTCTCAGTTTAATATGAACCACTTATTGAGTGAAGGTCAGAAAAAAAGAAGAAGAAAGATTCGAAATAGAATACCAGCCCATTTCTCTCTGAAAACAAGCGTACGGGAGGGAAATAATCAAGTCATCATTGATGAACATGTAAATTTTTGTTGTGCTTTTTTTGCTGTAATTCAGTTTGTTTTTTCATATATGTTATAATAACATTAATTCCATTATATCTCTTATTGTCCATGAGAGGATGGCTTTGATATAGTTTGCAATCTCGCTCTGAGGCTAAAGAAGCCAAGTCTTGCTAGTTGACAACGAGAACATATAGAAGCAATGATTGAAAACTGTGGTTTACCAGCTCTGAAATTTCGGGGTACAAAAGAAAATTAATTATTTTGAGGCCTTTTCTAAAGTTTTAGAAACTTGAGGTTTGTTATTGTCCAAAAAACAATGAGAGCCTATATGAATATTATTGTTTTGGTGATGTGTTTTAGAAATTTGGAAGCTCGAAGCCAATGTTTCATTTTGCTTCACTCAGGACCAACTTTGGATACTCATAATTTAATTTATAGTCGAGATTGAATTAAATCGGATCATTAGCGTGAATCTAATGATTTTTAGACTCTCGTTGATGGATATCTACTCTTAAGTATCATTGTACCTGAATTTTTTTTTTTTTTTTGGTCGGAAAATATATTACCTGAATTTTTGAAATTAGATATCAATATATAATAAATATATAATTTTGATATCAAGTAAAATAGTAGTTTAGTGGCTTTCCGGAATACTTCCGGGTCTAAGAAGACTGCGGACCAAAAATGTGAAACTTCCTCTTTTTAAAACAATTTTAATTTTGATATTTATACAAAGAAATTTTTTTCTTATTACATCAGTAAATGATAAATAAATAGTGATCCTCGATTCTTCTCAAATACTTATACGTAGCTCAGAAAGAATATTTTTTATATAAATTTTTGCTAGATGTATTTTATCATTCTACAAGTTTTTACACTATCTATATATTTTAGTTCGATCTCCTTTTCTCCTTTATTTTTATAAGCTATATAATCTACAAAAAAAAATGTCGAAATGCTTGACAGGCTTTACAGTATTTCGACAACAAATTTTCTCTAATCCAGCTGTAAATGTTGTAGGTGGGTCTAACTCAAATTCATTGTTCCACAGATATATCCTCCTATCACTGCTGTACGCGAATCTGATTAAGGGATTGTATTTGTTTGCCTTATAAGAAAAATAAATAAGAGATGGAAAGATAATATAGACTAATTAATTCTACCTTAATTAATCTACAGCTATGTTTCTAAATTCTACCTTAATTAATTAATCTACAGCTATGTTTCTAATTAATCTACCATATCTGTATAAACAGAGTAGTACAGTATTAACCAATTAACAAGGAAAGAAAAAAGGTATGGTTCGGCTCTCTTGTCTTGTCATACAGTTGCCCTAAAAACATCTGGGTCGAATAAATGGGGTTGACTGCTTTGTCTTGGGATTTTACTTTTTTTATTTTCTTCTTTCGTCTTTGGTTTCCTTCCATTTGGTAGATTTTGGTTGATACTCGCTTATCTGTACATGTTGTTTCTTGTGAACATATAAATCCTTAGTGTAAAAGTATTTCACACATTTAGTTGTACTAGTAGTTAAAAAAAAAAGGAAAAATTACTCAGAGTACCATATTTTTAAGTTTGTTTTTCAAAAATACTATAAACACAAAATTGATTTTCAATGTTTTAGAATATAAAATATTTGGTTTGAATTAACTATATATTTTACATTTAAGATATAGTAGTTTTCAGGGGGTAAGCTTTATTGTTTATAATTTAGGGTTTAGTTTTAAGAAAATAAAAGTTTAGTTTTTAGTTTTGTGGTATTTTTAGAAACATATATATTTTAGTGGTATTTAAAAGAATTTTCCTTAAAAAAAACCCATGCATATACATTTTTTTTAAAGAAGCTCAAAAAAAATTTTAAAAGAAAAACTAGGAATGTTCAATTTCAGCAAGTTGAGCTGTGAACCACAAAAGAAGAGAAACTCTGACCCCAAAATTAAGTTTCCATAGTGGCTAAAAGAACTGTAATTGACAAAAATATCTTAACTTACCTTAGTATTTAACATAACTGCGCGCCTTCAGTTATAGAAGCTATAAATTAATATTTCTTTATGAGACGTACAATTGATGTTGTAAGAAAGATTTCTTAGAAAATAGTTTTCAATTCAAAAATATGTATATATATATTTGACAAAAGCCAAAGGTAAGTGTTCTTTTCTGGCAAACACCATAGGTAAAATGTTCATGTACAAATACTAAAAGACAGCTCTCTTCCTTTGTTGAAAATGAAATATGACCTAAAATAGTTATTTAGGGATAACAAATAGAATGTTATCGTTGGAAAAGAAAGAATATGAGGGTTAATGCAATTTTGTGTGTGGTGAGATCATGGGTGATGGATGCAATAAGAATATAGCCAATAGAAGAAAAAAAAGGTGAAGAGGGAACAAAGAATCCGACAGAAACAGTGTCTTATCCTCATCTCTTCGTTTCTCTTTGGGGAAAGCTTTTTCTTACTTGTCGCTTCCCTATAGCTTCTTCCTTATTCTCTTTTGCTTTCTCAACCCTATCTTCATTCCTTTTTCTTCTTTCCACTATTCCCCACTCACTCCATTTTCAAAAAATTATATATACAAACACATTCACATACATATATATATATATATATATACAAACACATTGATATTACTCATATATATATTTACTAGTATTTTTTTTTTGTGTGGATATTTTAGGGACTATATGTCTTTTAACATTTTTACTGTTTTTGTGGTTACATTTTTTTAATAATAAAATATTATCAATAGAACTTGGTAAAGTCATTTAGTTATGTAAAAGAGTAAAAGACGATTAATTTCCTTAGCAACAATGATGTGAAAGATACGTGGTGAGATAAAGATGATGTAAACTATAAACACATGTAGTTAGATCATAAGATTCTATATTATAGAGCATCATTTTTAATTACGGTAGTAAAGATAGATAGATAGTTATCGAAAAGATTTGTGGTCTGGGGCCAAGCCAAACAGCGCACATGCGATCTTATCATCTTTACAACAATCTAGACAAACTTCTGCCTGAGTGAAGAATCATATATATATATATATATATATATATATATATATATATGAACTGATAAAGTGTATATTAGTTGCAATGCATTATCCTTGATTAGACAAGACTGACACTACGCCATATTTGTATACCCAAATTCATTGTCTTTTGTTTCAAATATAACAGAACAATTCCATTTCATATTAAAAAGGAACAATTCCATTTTTGTTCTCAAAACTAGGGTTTTTTAGATAACTATATGAGAGGTCAAAATTGGCAAAAACAAAATATAGTAGCAACACCGTAAATAAAAGGTGTGTTAAATTATGCGCATAGTATAATCAAATAGGGTGATATTTATTAAAAAAAAAGATAGAAACCAGCAACAAAAAAATACAAATAGAAACCATTAATATCCCAATTAGGAGCTAATAAAATAGGGTTTTTTTTTCTTTTCTTTTGTTGTTCCATGATAAATAATACATGCGAACAAACAAATAACATAATAGGATATTTATATACATGCTTTAAATCTATATTATTTAATAAAACAAACAGACACAATAATTAAACTAACTTTTTTTTTTTTTTCATTTTTCATTTTTGCAAATAAATTTATGTTATCACTTATCACACTAAAAGTTACTGTATAAGACAACCCATGAACATAGGGTTTGAGATGCTAAATGTCCAGTCAAGTATTGCGCCTCAACGCATTTCTGAAAGAACTAGCTAGATTTGATTTTTATACAGAATATATATTTCTAGTGGAAATATGCATGCATACATATATAATCATTCCAAGAAATTAATTGATATTTTAGTGAGCATTTTTTTAATTCGTTATCTTAGGGCCCTTCAACGTACGTTCAGTCATTCTGTGAGGAGTGTTCCGTAGAATATAGTAGCTTTGAAGGCTCTAGAGTTGGTTTCCAACATCTACGGAATCTCAACTTATCAAAGTGATAGGACTTATATGCTTACATCAACTTTCACCTTGAACCATGTGTTTTTTGCATAAAACAATTTGAATCCGGTTCTCTTATATATGTATAATTTAAAGTTTTATAGGTTAATTTATTCATGCTAGAAAAGTTCACACGGTTCAAAAACCACTATAATTGGATATATTTAATTTTCTTTTTCTTCATTCCACTGTTATTGACAGCAGCGACTAAAAATTAGCGCTCAAATCTTAGTTGTTTTATAATTGTTGATTCAACATATGTTTTGAAAATAACAATAAACATCAGTGCTTATATCATGTTTGTTTCGTAGTTATTATTATTTTTTTTTAAAAAAAACTAGTTACATGTTTAAAAATAAACCTCAATATTGCCAACGTTTAAATATTTTTTTGTTGCTAATTACTAAAATTTGTGTCAAAACTTTTGTTGAACTAACAACTACAAAATAAACAAAATTTAGTTATTATCATTAGTTGTTTGTAGTCGACAACAGCAAAACAAACACTGTACTACGAATTGATGTTGCTAATCATTATCATTAGCAACAACTATACGAGACGAATGTGTCAAGCGTATGGTACTTCAACCTTAATTATGTCGTTTGGATATGGTACGGTTCAATATGTTTTTGATATGCTAGTTTTGATTGGTTCAAAAATCAAAAGAAATTTGAACAAAACTTTAACGTTGACAGAAGAAATAGGTTATTTCTTTTTCTTTTTTAGTCAGAAAATTGGTTAGTTCACTAGTTTCGAAGTTTTGGTCATCCGTCAGAAAAAGAAATTGCATGTATTATTATCATAGTATATAAATATACTAGTAATTGGATTCTCAAACATGATGTAATATTCTTAATTACACTGTATAGGTTTGGTGGCTTTAAATTAACTGAGAAACTATGAGCCAACCAATTAACTTTGGAAGGGTATATGGAATTACACTACAGATGATTGATGATTGATGGGATTGATATTTTCTCATTGTGGAATAATGTGACACAGATAATTGAGACTTTCTCATTGTGGAATGTCTCGAGAAGCCTCCAAACCAACTATTATGATCCTCTACCATTCATCTTTATGGATAAGTTTATTTTAATAAAAATATTTTGCTACTATGCGTGCTAAATTTATTGGTCATATATGTAAAGAAACCTTCGATAGTACCAAAAACTAATCCAAGACCACCAAAAGGTTAATCCTCTATGTACTGTTGAAAACACTTGGAAAATACTTATAAAAATACATATACAGTCTTAGATTTTTATTTTTCTTTGGCTCTTATTTATTGTAGTTTCTTATAAATGAAGGGGATGAATAGATAATTTTAGCATTTAAACGTACAAATGATTAAAGCTAGCCTACTTTCTATAGTTTCTTAGCATTTAGTCTAGAATTTTTTTTATTACATGTAATTATATTTCTTTTATACTAGTACAGTAGTACTTAGACATTTAGGATTTGAATGTCTATTTAAAACCAATTACGATACTATTGCCATTCATAGCTTTAGTTTGTAGATTCTCTACAATGTTAAAAAAAAAATGATAAGATTTTGATTTGTTTATAGAAAAACTCTGAAACGTGGATCAATATTTGGGTTAGAGAAATAAAAAAAAATTGGATGTTAGAGAAATAAATACAAAATAGAGAAATTCCTCTAGGTACCATCATTCTAGAAAATAGTATATTATCAACGTATTGTATGCTTCAATACGGCTAGCGAAAATTTGGTATTATACAATTATAATGAAATTAAATTTTTGTGATTTGAATCAATTTTGAAAACTTTCTAATGGAACATAATTTCTTACCTAATTGAAGGAAATTTCTTTCATACCAACCGATATCATAAGGTCATTTTGGACCAATGATTCTTTTCTCTGTGGTGCATCATCAGTGTTGAATGATCATCGAGCTTTTAGCTAAATTTTAGATTTCTTATGAATAGTATATTTATTTTTAGGGTTTTAGTCATGTCATTTTGATTAATAATATAGAGTTTTTATCTATTTATCACTTGTTTTCCATAGATTTACAAAAATCATAATATATATATATATATATATATATATATATATATAATTAGTCTTACTTAAAAATATTTACTAAACGAATAACTTTACAATTTATTTTAGTTTCATAATTATTTTAGAATTAATGAATTATTAGTCTATCCTTAGAAGTTTATGCGACGCTAGTTTGTCCATATAAAATGATAAATCATGTGTCTAGATTATATATACTTGTATTTATTTTTAAAATATAATTAGCGAAATGAAACTTTTATATTGATTATAAAAAAAAAAAAAAAAGCATTTTGAATACCTTGTCAATTGATTGATGGTCTCATAGGGATTTGACAGAACAGAGAATTTGAGAAAATTATTGCCAAAAGGAGTATCGAAGAATAAAAAATGAGTGATTGGGCTTCATGTCTTTATTCCATTTTGGGTGGGTATCTTTAAATGGAGATTTGATCATCTCTGTTCTTCGTCGTCTTCTCCATATTTTTTTTTTGTTTGTTTTTCTTGCCATTACAGACCCTAGCCTCATAGTTATACTATTTTGTTTTTAAACTACCTTTAGTCATCTTTGTCCTAAATCGAAATTTTCAAAGTTGGCCCTTCGAATCGTGAGCAAAATCAAATCGTTTAATTTATATAAAAAAGTTGTGATATTTTTTATATTTATGTTTTGTAATTTTCTTGTATTTTAAACGTTTGCAATCCAAATATACATTATTATATATCTGAACTTTTAAAAGTACTATATGTGATTTAGTCCCCTTTGAAAGTATATATATTCTATATTTTACAATTTACTGGGTTTTTTTTTTAGTTACATGATTAAAAAAATACAAGGTGAATGACTGAACTTTCAAGAATCAAGAGCATACGTAAATTTTTATGTGCAAGATGAATAGATGAAAATTTTGGAACCAGTTAGTCAAATCAGATTTCATGGATAAGTTGCGTCCAAATAGCATATAGGGAGGTTTTTAACCATAGTAGGAAGATGAGCTTGACATTGTGGCAAGTTGCTGAAAAATGGTAATTCTAATCTAGAAGTGTATTAACCTATATGATTCGGTTTACACATTGTACCGGTTAAGTGTTATTAGGTTCACTATATAAGTGATACCAAGTTGTAATCTTACTTTTCAGAGAGAAATAATACAGTTTCATTTCGTTAACAACCTTATCACGATTAACAAACGTTTCTCTCTCAACTAATATGGTATCAGATCGATCATCGTTTTTCTCTTCAATTTCACCTTCGATTTCATCTTTTTCATCTTCATTTTCATCAATTTTAGCTCAATTCGAACTCATTTCAACTCGTTTTCAACTCATTACTTCTCCGATCAATATCCGGCTAATACGATGGTTTCCGTTCGCAATTTACGGCGTCGTACGGTGCGATCTCAGACTCCAGCTCGCTGAACACCTCCGTCACTTGATTCTTCTCCGTCGCGATCTCCGATTGCTTCGCCATCTCCTCCGATTGATTACAAAGATCCGTATTCTCCATATGCTTTATCAAACTCAGACAATCCGGGAAATGTAATCGTCAATGAGGTACTCGATGGAAACAATTACTCTTCTTGGAATGTAGCTATGTTTACTGCCTTGGATGCGAAAAACAAGATTGTGTTCATCGATGGTTCTTTGCCTCGTCCATTGACCACATATCCAGTTTTTCGTTATTGGTCTCGTTGTAACAGCATGGTTAAATCCTGGTTATTGAACTCAGTGAGTAAAGAGATCTATAAGAGTATTCTGCATTTCAATGATTCTTCGAAAATTTGGAAAGATTTGATGACCAGATTTCATATCACCAATTTACCGAGATCTTATCAGCTTACTCAGAAACTCTGGTCTCTGCAACAAGGATCTATGAGTCTCTCTCAATATTATACTGCTTTGAAGACACTTTGGGCTGATCTTGAGGGTGTAGAATGTATTGGCATTTGTCATACATGTAAATGCTGCAAGATTGTTGGTAAAACAAGTGAAAATGCTAAGATCATCAGGTTTCTTGCTGGATTAAATGATTCTTATTCAAACAATTCGCAGCCAGATTATCATGATGAAGACTATACCCGACCTTGCAGAAGTTTACAATCTTCTTGACCAGGATCATAGTCAAAGAAACATTGGTACGACCTCTACAACTAATGCCTCTACATTCAACGTGTCAGTAACTTCAACTGAACAAGGTTCAGTCAATGCTGCACAATCTTCTCATCCTCACAACCCGAAACAACCAAAGATTCAATGTTCTCACTGTGGTTATTTAGGCCATACTGTAGACAAATGCTACAAGGTACATGGTTATCCACCAGGCTACAAACCTAAACAGAAAAATGGTTCTCATGATGCTTCAAAACCAGTTGTTGCAAATGTTGCTATTTCTGATAATGCTTCCATTGGACCAAATGATATTGCTGAGTTAGTGAATGGTATGTCTAAGACACAAATTCAGAACATCATTGCTTACTTCAGTAATCAACTTCAAACACCTACTAGTGCTCAACCAGTCACAGCTGCTACTATTGCATCTACTTCAGCAAATATTGCATCCACTTCAGCTGTTGACATTAATGGTTCTGCACCTAGTGGTAATGATATTAAATTCTCTCTTTCCACACTTTGCTTTATTGGTGTTTTGACAGCCTCTAAGAGTGTACTAAGGACTCAAACATGGATTATTGATAGTGGAGCTACTCATCATGTCACGTATGATAAAGAGTTGTTTGAAACTATCTCTTATGATTTGAGTTCCACTGTTACATTTCCTACGAGCATTAATGTCAACATCGCAGGTGTCGGTACAGTAAGATTGAATGATCACATTGTGATTCACAATGTGTTATACATTCCTGAGTTTAGACTCAATTTGCTGAGTATTAGTCAATTGACTAGAGACTTGAAATCACGAGTCTATTTTGATGAAGATTCTTGTGTAATACAGGATCGTTCCAGGGAGTTGATGATTGGACAAGGTAAACAAGTTGCAGGATTATATGTGTTGGATCAAGATTCTTTAACACAATCACCTGTAAACGTCCATAGTCCTTCCTGTTCATCTGTTGTTGTTGATGCTGCCTTATGGCATAATAGATTAGGTCATCCTGCCTATTCTAAGATTGATTCTATGAATAATGTACTTGGTTTTCAGAAAAGGAATAAAGAGGAAGTTGTTCATTGTGATATCTGTCACTTGGCTAAGCAGAAAAGATTGCCTTTTAGTTCACATAACAACATTACTTCTGAACCATTTGATCTAGTTCATATAGACACTTGGGGTCCCTTTTCTGTACCTTATGTGGATGGATACAGGTACTTCTTGACCATAGTTGATGATCACTCTCGTGCAACATGGGTTTATATGATGAAGACTAAAGATGAAGCTTTACATATATTTCCGGATTTTCTGCAAATGGTTGAAACTCAGTTCAAGATAAAAGTCAAGTCAGTTAGATCAGACAATGCTCCTGAGCTCAAGTTTGCAGATTTATTCAAGAAGAAAGGCATTCTCTCATACCATTCATGTCCAGAGACGCCTGAACAGAACTCCGTTGTTGAGAGGAAACATCAACATATTTTGAATGTGGCAAGATCACTACTGTTCCAGTCACACATTCCACTTGAGTATTGGTCAGATTGTATCCTTTCTGCGGTCTTCTTGATAAACAGGTTACCATCTCTACTTCTAGACAATAAGTCTCCTTTTGAGCTATTACATCCCAAGCCTCCTGATTACTCGATGTTGAAAGTTTTTGGCTGCTTATGTTACAAGTCTACATCAACACACCAAAGACATAAATTCCAGTCAAAATCAAGAGCTTGTGTTTTTCTTGGATATCCAGCAGGTTACAAGGGTTATAAAGTTCTAGATATAGAAACCAATCAAATTTCTATATCTAGACATGTTGAGTTTTGTGAAGATCTTTTTCCTTATATGGATAAAGATAACCTTCCTGCTGATGTCTTTGTTTTTCCAGAAGCAGAGATGAATGAAGAACCTGTTATTGACACAAATGCAGAAGATTCTTTGGATAATACTCCACCACCAGAAGCTTCTTCAACCAATCCGTGTCCAAAGAAACGAGTCAGTAAACTTCCTACTTATCTTCAGGATTATGAATGCAATAATGTTTCAGATGTCAGATATCCGATCAGTGCTTATATCAACTTGACTCAATTGTCAATTGGTCATCAAGCGTTTATTTGTGCCATTGATGCACATCCTGAGCCAAGAAACTATAATCAGACTAAGAAGGTCAAAGAATGGTTGGATGCTATGGGATTTGAGATAGATGCTTTGGAAAGCACGAATACATGGGTTGTTTGTTCTCTTCCTGAAGGTAAAGTTCCTATTGGCTGTAAATGGGTTTACAAGGTCAAGCTCAATGCTGATGGTTCTTTGGAAAGATTCAAGGCACGATTGGTAGCTAAAGGATATACACAGCAAGAGGGAATTGATTATGTGGATACATTCTCTCCGGTTGCAAAGATGGCAATTGTAAGAACCCTTTTGGCAGTTGCATCAGCTAAGAATTGGTTTTTACACCAACTTAATATATCCAATGCCTTTCTCAATGGCGATTTGGATGAAGAAATTTATATGCAACTACCTCAGGGATATACACCAAGACAGGGGGAATCATTGCCAGAGAATGTTGTTCTCAAACTACAAAAGTCTCTTTATGGTTTGAAACAAGCATCTAGACAATGGTTCTTGAAGTTTAGTTCAACTCTCACCTCTCTGGGTTTTCGCAAGTCTCAGGCTGATCATACTTTGTTTATTCGACATACTTCTGAGAACTATATTGCTCTCTTGGTTTATGTTGATGATATAATCATTGCTAGTAGCAGTGAAGAGGCTTTGACTCAGTTGAAATTGGATTTGGGAAAGTGTTTTAAACTCAGAGATTTGGGACAGTTGAAGTATTTTCTTGGACTTGAAATTGCAAGATCAAGTAAAGGCATTTCAGTATGTCAAAGAAGGTACATATTGGAACTTCTTGAAGATACTGGCATGATGGGATGTCGCCCTTCTAGCATTCCAATGGAACCAAGTCAGAAGCTCTCTCTCCATACAGAGGAACCTGAAATTGATAATCCAGAGGTGTATCGCCGATTGGTTGGGAAACTCATGTACCTTACCATCACAAGACCTGATATCACCTTTGCAGTCAACAAGCTATGTCAGTTCTCCTCTTCTCCCAAAGCTTCTCACATGAATGCAGCACATAAGGTGGTTTCATATCTCAAAGGAACCATTGGTCTGGGTCTTTTTTATCCATCTGCTTCAGATTTGAAGCTCAATGCATTCTCTGATGCAGATTGGTCCAAATGTGAAGATACTTCACGATCCACCACATGTTATTGTATGTTTCTTGGTGATTCACTGATCTCATGGAAATCAAAGAAACAGGATTCAGTTTCGCGTTCTTCAGCTGAATCTGAATACAGGGCAATGGCTTTAGCCAGTTGTGAGATTGCTTGGTTGTTGAATTTACTTGAAGAGTTGCAGATTCCTCAAGATCAAGCTGTTCCTCTGTTTTGCGACTCTACTGCAGCAATTCATATTGCCAATAACAATGTTTTTCATGAGAGGACCAAGCACATCAAACGAGATTGTCACACCATCAGAGAAAGGATTGACGAGGGCATGATCAAGACCCTCCATGTTCGCACACAACATCAAGTCGCTGATGTGTTGACTAAACCTCTATTCCCTACTCTGTTTACTTCGATCATTGGCAAGATGAGCTTACTGTCTATTTTTGGCTCATCTTGAGGGGGAATATTAACCTATATGATTCGGTTTACACATTGTACCGGTTAAGTGTTATTAGGTTCACTATATAAGTGATACCAAGTTGTAATCTTACTTTTCAGAGAGAAATAATACAGTTTCATTTCGTTAACAACCTTATCACGATTAACAAACTTTTCTCTCTCAACTAATAAAGTGAATATTGACTAGATCTTGATATTGAAACTGCACTTGAAACAGAGATGTTGGTATTCCCCAAATGTGTGATAATAATTCACAAAAGAAATTAAGAATTAAGAATCAGATGCATCAACGACCGTATTAGAAGGATGGAGACATGCTTTTAGCAAGATGATTATCGGTCTTTTGCATGTGGGAAGAGCCCAATGACAGTGACGGATAGAACTATCCACGATTTGGTCCAAGGGGATATGAAAAAATAGCTTGAGCAAATGGGTCTGGAATGTCATCAAAAGACCGAGCCGAGTCCAATCATCATATGCTTGAACGTTTAGTTGGTAGCATCGATCGTCGAAACGACCTTATTCTATATTATAAAAGGAATTATGGCTTGTTAGAAATTGTCATGTTTTTGACAAATTTTAAGATTAATAATCTAGTTTGACCTTAAAAATCATGTAATTAAGGGTTTTTTTTTTTTTTTGGTCAACTTTTAGGCTTAGTATTTTTGGAAGTTCCATTCTCAATGGGACTATGATAGTCGTTTTGCTTGTAACTATTAATGACCGATCTTAGAAGAATAAAATCCTTTGCTGTTAATTCTATTGACGGTTCAAAAAAAAAAAAAAAAAAACCTCTTTTGACGGTTCTCTTTGATATGATTGATTTGCCATCGATATATAGTGCGTGTGTGACCTCACATTTGATTTTTTTTTTTTTTTTTTTTTTTGTGCAAAGACCTCACATTTGATATCTTTGTATACATATCTGATCAATTGACAAAAAAAAAAAAAAAAGTATACATATCTCATCTTTACACGTAGTTCTGACTTTTTTTTTATCCCAAAGAGGTAAATTAATCTAGCAAAATAGGTAGATAGCTCCAAAAAGTTTTTTTTTTTTTGTTAACAAGAATATACCAAAGGAACCCAATTAATTACAATATTATTCTAAACTTCTTGAAACAAAAAGAAGATCAATACAATTGGAGCAGACAAATTAATAATCTCGCTGCTCTCTATGCGTCTATAAATAGTGGCTTCAAGAAATCTCATCATCTCATCAACAACCCTTTAGGTACTTCTCGACATCTATATATATACGCCTAATCATATAGATCTCCTATATATATATATAGATAATCAAACATCTTGAGTATTTGCTATAGTGATCAACAAATTTTGTTTTAAATCAAGTTCTTGATGGCCATAAGAGATTATATCAGGTTCGTTTAATATCCCATATGCTTTTAGTTGCAAATTTATAAAATAAAAAAACGATTTTTAATGGTTTAATTTGGGAGGCATTGATAGTGTTGACAGAAGATAGAGAGCACAGATGATGAGATACAATACGTCGCAACTTCTTTGCATCTTACTCCTTTGTGCTCTCTAGCCTTCTGTCATCACCCGTTATTTGCCATAATCCATCTTCATTCACATACTATATATATAAAATACAGAACTATGTTTATATCATTTTTCATCCATGGCTTAACTTTGCTGTAAACATGTGAGATATTGAATTTGCATGTTATAGATCATATGTTCTCTAAGTTTATATATTGAGTTTTTATATAAATCATAGATATTGATCTAGATCATATGTTCTTAGTGAAATTTATGTGTTCTCTAAGTTTATATATTGAGTTTTTATATAGATCATGGATATTGATCTAGATCATATGTTATTAGTGAAATTTATATGTTCTCTAAGTTTATAAATTGAGTTTTCTTATCTTCAAAATTTGGTTTGAGTTTCAAGGTGTTTTAATTAGGCTTCATCCAAATTGTTTGTTAGAGTCAAAGATTGGTGAGCAAACTTCATTAATTTCCATACCTATAAATCTGAATAGTGAATGCGATATAAGAGCTCAATAGGTTAATAAAAAAAAATTTAAGTGGAAACTAGTTAGGTTTTGGAATTGGTGTAGTTATTAATCAAGAGAAAATATGTAATATAGGTTAGAGTTACAATTTTTATAATAATACGTATATTAAATTCTTAATTGATATCTTTGGGAAAATAAAATGAAACAAGTCCAATCGTTTCAACAATCTCAAAGAGCCCTTGCATGGATCTTCAAAAATCAGTTTGTTTCATTGCAGAGATTAAGGTAAAGGTTGTGTTTTAAGTCTGACTTTCTTTAATCTAATTTTGCTGACTTCCTTTATTCTAGTTTTGCTGAACCCGATTGGGTATATATTATTCGGATCCTACCTGATACTCACGGATACGACTACGTATGACCCACTAGAGTAAATTGGTTATACTTGCATCTAACCCGAACCGATTTTTTCGGTTTTTTTACCTAGACCTAGTTTATAAAATATTCTTGCACATACAAGATGATTTACTTCTAAGATGCCCCAATATATTATGATTTATGGAGACTTTTGCCTCTCTCTCCATTTGGAAAAAAAAAAATATATTGTATTGATGTTTGGCCTCACCTCATAGATACAAGGTGATCGAGGTATCTGACATATATCTAAACACTTCATTTCTAATGTGTATCGATAATATAAAGAGATTACTTTACTATTTTCTGTTAGAACTTTTACTGACATTTTGTTACTATGTTCTTTTTATCTCTCTCTACGGTCTCAACCATCGACTTTTTTTTTTTTTTTCCTTCTTTAAACTTTTATTTAAGTGAGCATTTTCTCTCTATACAGTCTTAATTATGCATTCTATTTATAGCATTTAGCTCAGGTGATCGATACGTTTATTGTACTTAGAAACACATTTACGGTCGCATACAATGTGGAGAGACCAAAAAGTGAGAAAGAAAAAAAAGGACAAAATCCTTCGTAAAATTAGCTTTATTTCATAACGTACAATTTACCTGATATAGATAGAAAGTTACTATTTGTTCTTAAGAGGTTTCTTATCTTCCATAAAAATGGGGACTTCTTCTACTTGATCGTGTAAACTAATATAGACATACATCTTCACACTACAAATACACCAAATTCCTAGGCAAATCTTGAAATATAGGCATTTAAAGGCGCGGACTGAGTCATCAACACATGCTACATCGCTTACGTACAATAAACTGTTCGAAGCACCCATGTCAAGAACCCAATCCAAGTAATGAGACTTTACCATTCAGACGAGTAGATGCCTCCTTTATCTCACTGTCCAAGATCTGAATCCTCAGCCCAGTGAATCCATCTGTTGCAGCTTCATTGCTCTGTCCTGTTGGACCACTCTCAAAGACAGCTTTAACTCGTGCAACACCTCCTTGTGTTGGAAAATAAAGGCTTCCTGATTGTTTTGCGCAAGAGCTTGTGAATTCTCCGGAGCTAACACCTTCGTGCATGGTTGCAGGACTCGGTGCACATGACTTGTGCATTCAAGCACAGAGTTTAGCTATGAAGAACTCAAAAGCGCGCACACACACACACAAACAAGGAGTGATTGAAACATATCTCATCCATCTAGAAATCTCATTCGTGCAATACTTGCTCTTCAGTTCTTTGATGTTGTCGCAAACATATGATCTGTTCATCTCAAATACCAACAACAACTAAGCGATTCCATAAAACAACTTACAAAACCAACAACTTCACCAAATTTGCTGGATAATCATATATTTTAGAGTGGGTTTTATCAAATATGATTTTGATTTCAGAAACTCAAAAAGCCAGGTAACAGATATTCACATAAATGTGGAAAATACGAGGAAACAATTGCATAATGAACTTGACTTCTGAATCCTGTGATTCACCAAAACAATATCATCGAAATTCACTTATCAACAAGTGGGGAAAACTTAAGGAAACCTGGTGATTCACAACTCCTTATTTCCTATATTGATGGTCTTAACAACAACAAAATTAGTCACTAGGTAATTGTGTTATCGTGTTCATCTGGTGACACAAAACGGGCTCCTGTTTGAGGCTCATTCTTTGCGTTAAAGAGACCGCGTCTCTTTGACCAGAAAAAAATTGCCATAAGAGTAAAAGATAGTCATCTCACCAACAATTTAAAGATGTGAGAAATAGTTATACTACAAGGCTCAAGCACACAGAGAAAGACTGAATGGATCCATTTACCTCCTTGACACTAGAAAATAAGCTAACGCTTCACTTGTCAGGGCTGGTCCAAATGAAAGGATCAGGTCCCCAACCAAGCCCACAAACACCCCCGGATAAGATTCACAACAAAGCTAGCTTATGAGTGAGGTTACCTTTAAATCTTATTAAGGCATTTGTTTGTCCCCCTCATATCCGATGTGGGATCAATATCACATCGACATGACATTTAGGATACCATAGAGGATGTATCCAGATGTGACATGTTAAGGTAGAGATAGAACTGCGTTAAGCAATAATCATCATTTAGAGGAGGCCCTAATGAGCATTATTTTCCAGTAAACTCACTATCGAAAGAAGGAATGAACTTTTCTTCTGAAATCAGATAATAAGCTATAGCTCGTTAAAGCCACACATTAAGTAGAAGAACATGATAACCAAAAGCGAATACTATAATCGGAAATCTATGATTAAACTCAGCGTAATGGAGCATGCACTTGCAATCTTTAACAAAAGCTTCTAAATGTAAATAATGCAGGATAAACCATCCCGCAAACACGTAAAATGATTAATCACTATTGTAGCTCAAAACTTCTAAAAACAATAACATACTGGGCACAGTAAAAATAAAACACGGTAAGTTCAGAAGACCAGATTAGAAAAGTTGAAAAGGGCATAATGCCAATGCATATAGGTATAACATGCTGAACAAAGTTACTCATTTCAGGTAAATACAGTTGTTTGAATCATTCACTAGAGCTAGAGCCGCAAAATGAAGACAAAATTCATCTTTTCTTTGTTTTATCTTTTGCTCGAACCTACCGGGATAGTCAATACTAAGCCAAAGACTGTTTTAATCTGATACAGTGGTAAAATGTTATCCTTCTCTAAGGCAACACTCTTTCTAAAACAAAAAATGGCCTAAATGTCATGCATTTGACCTTCAATAGTCTAAATATAGTAATAAAGGAGTATACCATATCTTGGTAATGTGACCAATTAGTGTTTAAGTGCCACTGTAATCACCAAATTCAATAAACAGACAAAGCATCCTCCATGTGAAAGGCAAATCTAACCCAACTCGATCTTCTTACTCTTGAAAGATTCACAATTAATGTATCTTCCAGTTAGTAAGTAACCCAATGACATTCTACAAACTTCACCGATCTTGTAAGTTGTAACCTTTTTTGCAAAAGAAGTAGTGCTCGATCAACTAACACATGCATTCTATGACTTATACTATGTTTATCAGCCTACAACAGGAACTAACTAGTGACAACTTCTAACCCATATATTCACAACAGAGCAAGCTAACCCTTTGCCATGGATGAATTACTCTCCACTATCCAGCGTTTTAGATCAAGAAGTAAGTACACTTAACATCCATATTCATAATGTGTACTTTTGCACCACAACTCATATAACCAAAGGTCAAGAAATCTGAATTAAACAGAACAAAGAACACTGAGTGAGTAATTTGAAAGAAATCTCCATAGAATTGCACAAAGTAAGAAACTTTCATCAATATAAATGTCGAATCTTGTTGAATCTAAAATCCTTTTCAGGTCTCTCCTTGCTTTATCCGAGAAACACAAAAACAACACATCCGAAAAGAGAATCATACATTTCTTCATTCTCCTTTCATATCCATCCCTACTTTTATATATTCCTATAATCGTATCAACATTTATTTAACATCTTTTGCTTCCCTTATTCCTATTGCAAATATATGATTCTTAATTCCCCTTTTGCCATATCATTTCATTACCCAGAAAAAAAAAAAAAAAAGTTACGATATTTATAAAGGTATCATCAAATCTGTACAAGTACCCTTTTTTGTTGAACCTCATCCTTCGCAGAGATCAGTGACTGAGCATCATCATCCTCTCTTGCTCCGTGAGTGAGTGACGGAAATGGCAACGGTGGCCGTAAGGACACGTAGCTCCGGTGATAATCATTCTACAAACCTCAGTTTTGTAGCGTGGATGCCTAATTACAGGACGAAGCTCGTCGATTCCGTGAGCAAATTGGCAATTATCGCCGTAAGGACAAGCTCCAGTCTCTTGCCATTTGTTACAAAGCTCCGTCTTCATCATCCCTTGACGATAAACCTCAAGTTCTAAAGCTTCTCTCTCTCCTTTTGTTGGTACTACACACACCTTTTGAGACGAAACCTTCACATAGATTTATGACGTCATTATTAATACACAAAATAAATAAAATTTTCGGTAAAAAAAAAATAGAATTATTAAATAAAGAAATAAAGTGAAATTACCGAGTCGGAGCTGAGTTGACTCGTTTGACGATCTGAATCTCCAAATCCATGGCTTCTTCCTTGGTTAATCTTGAGATAACCTGGAGATCTGACGGAAATGCTCTTAGGCAACGAGTTTCTCTCCGGATTGTTCCTTCTCGCGGAACGAGAATGCTTCTGAATCGGACCGAAATCGGAGATCTGGTGACGGAATTGACGGTTATGGATCGGCGGTGGAGAGACGGAGGAGGAAGATGAAGTAGAGATATGAATAAGTTTGAGTAGATCGGAGTTTTCATGGCGAAGAGCATCGTTTTCGTGACGAAGCAAGTCGAGTTCCGTCATTAGAGATTGAAGTCGGTTAATACAAAGCTCGTAATGCTCGTTGAGTTCATCGTACTCGAGGATAAGCCTCGCTTGACGAAGACGATGCTCTGTGGTTGAATCGAAGCGAGGTGGTGGTGAGGATGAAGATGGAGGAGAAGGAGAGAGTGATAACGAGATCGGAAACTGAGATTCCGGTGAGAAAATTGAATTGTATAGCGATGCGAAGCTTGCGGCGAACTCTTCTTGATGTTTGTTGTTGTTGTTGTTGCTTTTCTCAGAGATTGGTGATAATGGAGGCGGTGGTGAGTTTATCGCCGTTACGCAAGCTAGATCCGTTACAGTAGACGCCGCGAGTTTCTCCATTTTTGTAAATCTCTGAAGCTTCCTGAAGAAGATAACACAGAAATTGCTAAAATTAATCGAAAAATTCACAATATCGAAGCAGTTGAAAGCGTTAATTTGCGATTGAAACACAGATTTGTATCACAATTGTGTGAATCAACAACATTGAATCCGATAAGACCTACAAATTCACCTAAAAATCAAACTCCGAATCTAAAAATTCCTTCACAAACGTGATTAAGCTTTGGTTTGATCGGAGAAGAGAGAGTACCTGAATTAGCGATGAAGCTTTCAAGAGAAGCGAAGGAGAAAGAGCGGTGAAACGAAGATATGAACAATGCTCTGTATATATACAAACTGTGAAACAGAGAACGACGAAGAGAGGTGAGGAAGATGAAAGAGATAAAGATCGTATGCGGGAGAGACTACGGGAAGATTATTACACTACTCAATTAACACCGTACGATGAGATGATCCAAGGATGTGATTTATTTAATTGGTTAGCGAATTGCTTCTCCATGGTTACGTAAAGCACAGAGGAGTATTTCTACCTACTTTCACTTTTCGCGCCAACTTCAGAACCGTTAGAGATTTTCTAACAGAATATTATTTATTTTTTTAGATAACTTCAACAACAAAACTAGTGTTTAGTTTTTTTACACATACAGTCAGAAATATAATTAATATATTTATTTTGGTGTATAAGTTTACGTAAGATTGTGACAATAATTTAAGCCATGCTACTAATTAAATTTTATTTTGAAAACTTTTAGATGGAAACAAAAATGTTTGTTAGGAAGTTTTGCTTGTCACTAAAGGATTTGTAATTTGGAGAACTCATGTGTATGTAGAAGAATCAAAAGAGTTCTTCATATTTAAAGTTTGGTTGGACCAATCATGAATAAGAATAGTTAATTAAGTGATGATTAAAATAGATTTTATTTTATATATGTTTGTTTAGTTTTCCATGTTGTAAACGACCGTAGTAAGGTAAGGTGAGAGGAATATTGGTGAGTTTTGCTTCAAGAGCACAGCTTTAACTAACTAAGATGGTCCCTCTTCTTATGTGTATATACTTCAATCGAAATCTTTCGTTGTGGCTAACTAACTAGAAAATGTTTCCTTCCTTCTAACCCAACAACCATATGAATTTACTTTGTTACCCTTTTCCAATATATTTTCTCTTTAAGTATCATATAACTAGTGGTATAATAATTAGGCCTGGGCGTTTGGGTATTCGGTTCGGGTAGGGTAATTCGGGTTTGGGTATTTTCGGGTATTGGTTAAGAGGAACCAAATGGGTATATATATAATTTCGGGTCGGGTTCGGTTCGGTTCTATTCAGGTTTGGGTATATTCGGGTATTGAAATTAAAATCCGAAAAAATACCCGAACTAATTTCGACATGTCCTAATTTACAACTTTACAGAGCTATGGAAACTGGAAGAAAGCAGGCTACGTTTAATAGCCTAACCAAATACAGTACAAGGTATTGTTTAAAACTTGTTCAAATCCTAAAAAAGCAAAAGCATGACTTAAATCCAAAACAGTAACAAGAATCTTAAAGAAAGAAGAAGTTCAAATCCAAAAAAAGCAAAAGAATAACTTAAAAACAAGTGACATAATTGGGAAATATGTATCTGTTCGGAAATAATTGGAAAAAAGCATTATATGTATATATGGGTTCGAGTACTCATGGGTTTTCGGGTTTGGTTCGGGTAATACTCGATATACATGGGTGCTTGAGTGTAAAAACTGATCAGATAATTTAACGGAATCGGGTCGGGTTCGAGTGCGGGTTTTTCGGGTCGGGTTTGGTTCGATTCTTCGGGTCGGGTAATTATGCCCAGGCCTAATAATAATCATCATTTCGACATTATTTGAGAGAATAAAATGAAATTCAAATTGTTATTTGGAGAAAAATTACATACATGATACATATCATTTAGGCTTTGGCAAAAATCCAAAATCCGAAATCCGAGTCCGAACTCAAACCGAAAATCCCGATCCCGATCTGAACCCGTTAATAAAAAATATCCGAATGGATTTTGATGATATGATAGTTCGAGTTCGGGTAATATCCGAACCGAACCTGAAATCCGAATTAGTATCCGAAAAATTCGAAGTTTCGGGTAATTCAAATACTTTCGAATATTTCTAGGGAGTTTAGATAGATTTTTAACCGGATTTTTTTCGAGTAATTCAAATATTTTGGAGTATTTTTTAGATACTTTAGTAGTTTAATTTTAATGAAAGGGCTAACATAAGCGAGACTGTAGAGACTTAAATGGGCCATTTAAAATGTTTTTAAGCCCAATACACTCGTAAATAAGTATCGACAGATGTATCATGTCTGTCTTATCTGGTTTTCTACCTCATAAAATTCACAATCACAATCACAAAACTATGGGATTAAATCTCTGGAGCAAGAAACCAGATGCCAAAACCGGGAAATCTCTAAACCGATCCGAATTTCCGGTTATCAGATTCCTCCGGAGACAAATCGAGAACATCAAGAACACAACCGCAGGTCCCGGAATCGGCGGCGGCTTAGGCTGTGGCGCTGGACTCGGCTTTGGTCTCACCGGCGGGTTCGGGTTAAGCGCATCTGAAAGATTGAACCATTCCAATGTGGTGCTTGGAATTGGAATGGGTTGTGGTATCGGGTTCGGGTTTGGGTACGGGTTTGGAGTTGGCGGCGGGTACAGTTTTGATGACATTGGAGATTATTTGACCTATGAGAAAAGCTCCGGTTCAAATTCCGGGTCGGGTAAAGCATTTTCAATTGATTTTTAAGATATTTTTGTTAATTATAATTAACATTTTTGTATGTTAATTATTTATTTTCAATCGAAAATACCTTTCCTTTTGTCTATTTATTTTTTTCTTAAATTTGCTTACATAGTAATCACGATTATGAAGTAAAAAACATTAAAATAGTTACGATTATTACACAAATTTTATCATAATTAATTAAATTAAATCGAAGAAACCATCTTCTCGAAGCTCTCGTAGATATTTCTCATGAGTGGTCTTTTATCTGGAATCTTCTGTACACAAGCCAAACCAATCTTGATCACTTGAACCATACTATCTTCCAAATCTCTATCTCTAGCTAAAACCGGGTCAAGAACATACCAAACCGGTTTATTTCTCTCACTAGCCGATTCAACCCACATAACCAAATCTATCTCTGAATTAACCGGAGATTTTCCTGTTACCAATTCGAGTACCACTAAACCGAATGAATACACGTCCCATTTCTGAGACGGTTTAGTCATCTTTGAAGCTTCAGGAGCTTGGTAATATGATTCTCTTGAGACGATTGGTGAACTTGTCATTGGAGAGATCTGGTCCGATCTGATTTCTGAAGATGTGTCTACGATACGCCCTAAACCGAAACCGGATACTTTCGGTTCAAGATTCGGTCCGAGAAGTATGTTGCTTGAGTTTATATGTCCATGGACGTAACGTTTGGGACTGAATTCGTGAATGTAAGTCAATCCTTTTGCGATTCCTCTCAATATTCTTAACCTAACCGGCCAAGTTAGTTGCTTGCAAGACACGCTACCAGGTCTACCTGTCATAGACTTGTATGAATCAGAGTTCTTAACTTAAAATATGGTCTTAATTTACGCAATTTGATTATAAACTTTACCTTGAATTGCAGAACCAAGGTCACCATTTGGTATATAATCATAGATCAGGAGTTTCTCTTCTGGAGACCAGCAACAAGCCTTGAGATTCAAGACATTCGGGTGCTTGAGTTTCGCCATTGCTTCGACATCAGCTAGAAACTCTTTGAGTCTTAGCCAACCTTTATCTTCCAATCTTCTAACGGCTAGCATTAACCCGTTTTCAAGAACAACCTTGTACACAAGCCCGATCCTGCTCTTCCCTAGAAGAAAAGCAGAGGCTTTTAGAAGCTGGTCGAGGTCAAATTCGATTTCTGGGTCCATTGGCATGAAAACCTGTTGAGTTTTGTTTCCATCTACCGCTTCGGATTCTGAGTTCCTCGTCTTGAAACAGAAAAGCTCTTGTTTTGTCTTCTTCAGTTTCTCCTCTAAATGACATGTTCGGTTGTTCTGATCTTTGTCTCCTCGACCCGATGCTTTTCGAAGATAGTAGATGAGTAACGAAGCAAGAAAAATGATTCCAGCGACTGTACCTCCTGTGGCTGTAAGGATGATGCAGAGTCTAGAATGATGGTTGGCTCTTTTTGTATATAGTTGAGAAGGAACTATCTGTGTGTTTCTTGTGATACAAGAAACCTTTATCGGTAATCCACAGAGTAAAGGATTCCCTTGGAAAGCATTTGGACCAGCATTCAACAGAACATTGGATTTCGGTATCGGACCGCTGAGATTATTGTGAGAAAGATCGACATATAGAATCTCTGGAAGATCTCCAAGACTTGTAGGAATCATACCTGAGAAGATGTTATGAGAAAGATCAAGAGTACCTTTCAGATTCTTTAGACTTCCTATATCTTCAGGGATCGTTCCAGTAAACCGATTGAAAGAAAGATTCAGCGTCCGTAGATGAACCAAGTTAGAACCAAACCCGTTTGGAAGATCTCCAGCGAAACCGTTCTTGCTAAGAACGAGTGTTTTCAGCTTCTTGCATTGAATAAGTGACAAAGCGATCGAACCGTTGAAAGAATTCTCAGAAAGATCCAAAGTCATTAGACTCTTCAAACTCCCAATCTCTTTAGGAACAAACCCGGAAAACGAATTCCCGGAAAGCACCAAGCTTTGAAGCCCTTTTAGTCCAAAGAGTTCCACAGGTAACTTCCCTAAAAACTCATTGTCTCTAAGGTTAATATGACGAAGGGACAAGAGACTTCCAATGGAAGGATGAAGAGAACCCGAAAGACGTTTATTAGGAAGACGAATCGAGACAACTCTCAGATCATCATTACATGTAATGCCTTGCCACAAACAAGGGTTTGAATCTGAAGAGTTCCAATTAGAAAAGACATAGTCTTTCTTGTTTTGTAAGGATTGTTTAAAGGAGAGAAGAGCAAGACCTTGATCGTTTAGTGAAGTAGCTATGGCAATGAAATGGGTTAGAATGAAACAGAGAATGAGAAATAATTGAGCCATCATCTCTAGAGACTAAAGAGAGAAGAACAATTCTGAATTGAGTTAAGTTTGGCTATTAAATATCTCCAAGAAAATAGCCATATATCATAATCAATAGTGTTGCTATACCCTGGACTGGCCTAAGTTTCCAAGTCAACAGTTGTAAAATGTCTTTTCAATTTTTAATTTAAAGATATTTGAATTTTTTTTTTTTATGTGTAAATGAATTAGCGGCGATTGAGGAGATAATTGGAACAGTAGAGGGCACGTAATGTAATGAGGAACAGCTTTTATAGTTTCTAGTTGTGTAGTGGTGGGGAAATGTATTGACAATATAACTTGTAGATTCTAAAGTCAAATCTCTCCACCAGAATTATTATTGTGCCGGTCAATTTAAGTTTCGGTTCGATTTCTTTTACTCCATTTCACTTCTAGATCTTTTAGTTTTCTTGAAAAATTTTGGAGTCTAAAGAAGACTACTAGTTTGTTTGGGGAATAAAGAGTTCACATGGATCAAAAATACAAGGAAAAAAAAGCATACTACTTAAAGTGAAATTTATGAGTTATGAGTCATGACCACAAATTTGTACTATGATTATTACATATTTTAGTTTATTTGATTTAATTTAATAACATTTTATTTCGACGAGCAGTTAAATATTTTAAAATAAATTTTAGATACAAGTAAATAAACTAGAATATTATTCGCAGTATGAATTTACATGAAAATTTATTTTGATAATATTTTAATTAAGAAAAATTGAAGTATTAATTTTTTATAATAAAATTAGGTTTTAGTTTTGATAAAAAAAAAAAAAAGGTTTTAGTTTGATTTACTTTGGTTTGGGTTTTTTTTATAAAACCAAATGTTGTAGGCTAGTGGCAAAAATGTTCAATCCTATAATGGAATTTACGCCAAAAAAAAAAACATATTATCAATGGCTGATCTTGGATGAAAACTTTAGTTCTAGTTAAATGTAAACAATTCAAATTACTAAAACATATAACAAAATTAATTGGCTATTACAGAAAAGCAATACTTCATTTTTCGTTAATATACACCTAAGTATACACATAATACATTACTAAAATGCAAAACAAATAAACCACTTACAAACTACAAACAATGTGAAACTTAAAATGCAAGCAAAACAAAAAATAACACTCTCAGTCACTTCAACAAGATAAACTAAACTTCTCATTGTTCTAAAGAGGAATTACGCCTTTTCCGGCTAAAGAATTTAACCAAGTTTGGAACTTTCTTCTTCTTCTTGATTACAAAGAATGTTGGAGTCCCTCTGTTCCCTGATGAGTATCTTCTTGACTTCCCTCCCTGAATCGGTGTGAATTTCCCGCTCAATCTAACCGATTTTCTTACCGGTCTAGAAGAGTTGATCAAGCCTTTGTCTTCTGAGTTCTCCTTGAACCTTTGAATCGATTTTCTTACCGGTTTAGGTGAGATCAAGCCTCTGTCTTCTGAATTCTGCTTGAACTTCTGAATCTCATCTTGGACAAGTCTCTTTATCGATAGTGACCTCTGCATTCTAAACGATGCCCTCTCTTCTTCCACCATTGTTTTACCACTTACTCTCTTTAAAGATTCTGTCTTTATCATAATCGCCTTAGTGCTAGCTTTGAGTGCTTCGACCCACGCCATTGCTGCTTCCACTTTCTTCTCTGCTGTCTCCTCTGCGTGAGAAGCTTGTCCAGTCAAATACTCGTACTCGAATCTTGAGATTGTTATGGTTGAATTTCGCTGAGATTCGACTTCCCGAGTTTCCATTGCTTTCTCTACCATTGATTCTAGCTTCTCGAGAGCTAAAGCCTCTGCGTGCTTCGCTTTCTCAAGCTCATCTAACTTGGAAACCAACTCTTTTTCTTTTCCACCAAATCCTGTTTCGGTTTCCTGTATCGCATTCTTGATGATCTTCGCTTCGTCTTTGAGATTAACCTCCTCTTTCTTTGCAGCTTCTCTATCATTCTTTAGTTTCGCAAACGAAGTAGTTAAATTGTCAGCAAGAGAGCTGATTCTTTCTTCAGCTGCAGATACTGCTTCTAATTGATCTTTCGCAATAAGCAGCTTCGAATTGAGTCTCTCAATCATTGCATCATCTTTTCGTATGATCTTATCAAACCGCGCAGTTTCTTGTTTGGCTTGGTCAAGTTCTTGCCTCAACGTCTCCATTATATTGACAAGACAGAAAAGTTCCGCGTTAATAGAAGCGAGTTCCTCCTTCTTCGCTTCTGTTGCTTCGGTAACTTCTTTCAAAACCGACAAACTGTCTTTTCCTCTTTCAAAAGACCGGTTTTCCGACCTCGACATACTATCATCCCTCTGGACTCTCCTCTCCATTTCCTTGACAAGTTTTAACTGAGTTTCTAACATCTCAATGTCCAATAAAGTTGCAGCTAACTCATTCTCAATCCCCTTTGATCTATCAACCTCTCTCATCATTTCCTTCATTCTCTTCTTCCGTTTATCCAACGAATCACACACTTCCTTCTTTTCCCTCTCCCTCTGCTCTTCAACCTCTTTACATTCCTTCAAAGCCTCGATCTTCGCCAATTCAACCAAAACATGTTCTTCGTTCACAACATCAACCTCTAACTTAAGACTCTCCAACAACTTCAAATTCTCCTCCATTTTCAACCCCAACTCCATTACTTCCTTCTCCGCAACAGCTTTCTCTCTCGAAACATACGCAACATCAAGCTTAAGTTTACTCAATTCTTGCTTCACATCCTCTAATTCTCTCATGATCTTAGCATACCTCCCATTCCCTTCTATCCTTGACTCCTTCATCACAGCTTCAATATCGATTTTCCGAGACTTTAACCTTCGATTCGACTCCTCTATCCGTAAAGTAAGCTCCTGTACTATCTTCTTCGCCTTACACAATTCCGCTTCTGCTTTCGCCTTTGCAGACTCAGAAACTCTTCTACTCTCTCTGTACATTCCAAGTTCTCTGTCTGACTTATGCAAATCCTCCACAACCGAAGAAGACTGTTACCAAAACAAAACTCATAAATGAGAACAAAGATTCATCATCATCATCACCTATACTGTACAACATTGCCTGATAATTCAGCTCATGATCTCAAAATCAAAACTTTAGCCAAACTAAGAGCATTTTTTTTGCAAAACTGTTCATTTTAATCTAAAGAATTGATCTTTGGTTATTATACAAAAATCTCAAAATCAAAACTTTAGCAAACTAAAAGCAGTATTTATAATGAAAGATTTGATCTTTAGCTTTCACCTTAATGACTGGCAAATCAAGCTGAGAAGAGACGTTTCGTGTAGCTCTTTGTCCGTATATGTTAATGGCAGCTTTGACTGATCCAATTCCTCCTAAATTCCTTTCAGCCATTGATTTGTTCCTCCTGAGTTTATACTGAAACATAGAGAACAATTCAGCAAGAATCAAAATCACAGACACAGTGTGACCAAAAACTTTGGTTAGGTATGAGCAATGGGAATATAGTTAAAGGAGAACTTACAGGTGAGTAAGATGTTGGAGGAAGAGAAAGGTTGGTGAAGTTGTGTGTTGCAGAGAATATACGGAAGAGAAGAAGAAGATGATGATTGGCTCACATCGAGTCTGATTTTTTCTTATCATTTTTTTGGTTTATGTGTGGGAAAAATTAGAGAGAATTTATGAAACTTTTGTTTCTTCTGAACATTGGTCTGAGGCTAAGGATACCACAAGTAGCCTTCTGAACATATACATGACTCATTGACGACATGTGAGACGATTGTTGGTTCACCACTCACCAGTCAATATTTGTGATTGGGCCTTTTTAGTAAAATGGGCCTATTGGGCTGTTGTAACAATTTATTAGGCCCACAGACCCATTCTTGGCCTGATATTCTAGCCTTGTCTATACATACAACTAGCGCGGCTTTGCATACTTTCCCTCATTTATACGGTTCATAAAAATCATGTTTCAATTCGAAGACGTTTAACTATAGAGATCTCTCGAAATATGGATTATTAAAAACTAAATGCGTTTTGGCGATATACATGATCAAATTAGTTTTCTTATTCATCTCTATATACACCACCAAATTTTTAGAAATTAGGATAGTACAACCACATTTACTTACAAATAACAATGTGATTGTTACAAGATAAATTGTTAGAGTCTCACATCGGGAAAACATAAATTCTTTGGACAATATACTATTAGGGAAGCCCATAATCTAATATGGTATCAGAGCCCGATCCGCACACTCTCAACCCAATCCACCATCGGCCCGACCCAATAGTTGGTCCGCCGATCCAACCCCGAACATACCGAGATTAATGGCTAGAGGAACCATTATCTCGAGGGGGCGTATTAAGGATACAATATCCCACATTGGAAGTTGAGTAGGATCTTGAGTAATATATAAAGGGTTTGGGCCAATCCACTCATTGCCAATTGGTTTTGAGTTGGAAGTCCATAGAACTTAACATGGTATCAGAGCCCGATCCACACATGTCCAACCCGATCCGACCCAAAGTTGGTCCAATCATCGACAAGGCCCAAAATTGATGTCGTCAATCCAAGCCCGAACATTCCTAGCTAGATTAATGGCCAAAGAGCCATCATCTCGAGGGGGTGTATTAGGACATAAAGTCCCACATCGGAAGTTGGAAGGGATCATAAGCAATATATAAGGGATATGAGCCACTCCACTCATTGCCAATTGGTTTTGAGTTGGAAGCCCATATAACTTAACATATATATAGTGTGAGACAATCCTTCTCCTTTGAACTAATTTTAGGTGTTGAGTTAGATATTACTAATATGGTATCATATTTAAAGTTTAATTTTTTTCGAAGGTTGGATACCATCCGTGGATGTCTAGTCCCACAAACTTCACGCTTTAGATGTCCATTTTTAAGCGTGAGGGGAGTGTGTTAGAGTCTCACATTAGAAAAACATAAATTACTTGGACATTATATATGGTGTAACCGTGTAAGACAATTTCCCCCTTTGAGCTAGATGCGCTCCATACTTGTCTAGGTTTGGATATAGTATCACTTGTGATGCTCTCATTGCCTTCATTCTTAGCCCCCACGTCACTCTCGGCTCATAGGTCATACTTTGTATTTTTGATCATTTGGTAATTGGTATACAATTTATTAAGATAAAAGAAAAACCAAATCATATTAAATTGGATCAAATCATTTTTTCACTCTATCGTCGACACATTCATAAACTTAAGTTCTCTTTAGGAGGTCTCTTAGCCCTCAACTGAGTTAATTTGATCTAAATTAATAAACCCTACGTTAATACATGTGTCACTATTACTTGTTTCCAACCTACAGTTTCTAGGTTCTATTTGCATGATGGCTAGTTACGTTCACGTTATTTAACGATGCGAGAAACATGCAATATGCATTATGCAATGCAATGTGAAACCCATACCATATAAATACCAAAACAAAGACATCAAAATGTTCCTAACAAAAACATAAAACACAACCAAACTCCACACATTTGAACATGAAGATCGTGACATTGACACTCGTCGTCTTCGTCATACTTTCCATATCATTACCGGCTCATATCAAAGCCGCAGACACGGGAGATGCAGGAAATGTGGGTGTGACATGTGACGCAAGGCAGCTTCAGCCTTGCCTGCCCGCGATTACGGGAGGAGGGGCACCTTCAGGTCCATGTTGTGCAAAGCTGAAAGAGCAACAATCATGCCTGTGTGGTTTCGCTAAGATCCCTGCGTTTGCGCAGTACATTAGCTCTCCAAACTCTCGCAAAGTCCTCGCTGCTTGTGGTGTTGCTTATCCCACTTGTTGAAAAACTCTAGAGATTTTATAAATAAATAAATGAAAGGAAATAAATAACATTGTATCAAACGTTTTATATAGGAAAGAAGACAACCGTTTGTGTTAATGTGGCTTATATTGAATAAAGTTTATTTTCTTATTTATTTTTAAATTTTTTTCCGGGTAACGGTCTAACGGATAACGAAATGTCTAAATTAAATACTCCAAACGATCAAATTGATATTAGAAATTTATATGGTAATGGTGGAATTTGCTGAACCCATATATTAATGTTCATGACCGGATTTATCAGAAACTTGATTACATGTGGCTTCTGACAGATTTTCAAATTATCCAACTAGTGAAAAAAATCTTAAGGCTATATGTGTGAATTCGCGTAGGTTTTTGTATCCATATTTTGTTTGATTATATAAATTTAAATCGATTATACTAATTTTCATAAAGTAATTTATGGTTGTTTACTTCAAATTAGCTTTAGTTATTAAATTACTCAGATATAATAATTTATAGGCATTCTAGTGCGGTTATACTTATACTTACACTATCAGTAATATATATTTTTTTAATCTTTGTATTTTACTTTTTGGTATTCAAATAAAAATATTTGACCAAACCTATTTCAATTGAGAACTTGCGCGCTAGAATTTTATTTTTTACCAAAAAAATATTTTCGTTTAATGTTATTAATAAACTACCAAAATGCTAATGTGACCATAAAATAGTTATGACTTGTCAGTCCATGTAGCATTCTATAGAGAGTCCATTTCATTTACTATAATATAGGATTAATAGTTTATGTTCATAAATAAAATGTTTTTGATGAAAATACCTAGCGTAATGGTTTGTGGTAATATCATTAACCTTATATTTTCAATGTTGAACGTGCCATGTTATAACTCATATTCATCAAAAGTTTCAACATGTCGACATTGAAACATCAAAATTTTTACTCACCAGATCTTCCATTACATTAACTTAAGTGGAGATTAGAAAACAATTTGCGGATCGGATATATATTGAGTTTTTAAGAGTTTTGGCACAAGTTGCATTGATGTTATAATGACATGCATGCGCTTTATAACTTAGTTGAATGAGAGAATCACCAAAAAAAAAAAAAATGAAAGAAAAAAAAAAGTTGAATATAAGGACAAAATCATTAAGATAAAAACACTAAACATGACTAAAATTGAATGGAAAATAACTTTAACTTTTATTAACCTTACATAATGTTTAAAATAACTTGTGATTCCGCATCATTGTATTATTCGTTAGAAAACTTTGCAATCACAGAATCATTTATCAAAACATGTACTCTACAAATATCAAATATGGATCAATACACACAATCACCTTGACTTGGATCAGTAAGAATAATCTGAGCAGTATCATTAAAATCGCACGCCCATTCCTTGCGTCCGTGACTCTGATAATAAGCATTCATAACATATGATGCGTGGGCACTAAGAGTATCTGGAATAAAGCAAACTCCACCAGGTTGGATTGGTCCACAATCAACTTTTCCAGTGCTGCAACACCAATCAATATTAGCTTGTAGTTCTGCATCCGTCGCCGTTAGAGCTGACATACACCATGTCTTTGCCGAACGATTTCTTACTATGGAGCTTGAGACATGAAGGGGGTGGATTACAACGAGAGATAGAAGAAAGATTAGGGTCAACTGGGGAAACATTGTGGTGGTTGCTTGTAAATAATATTAACTCAAATGATATTGCAATATTTATAATGTGATAAAAGTTCCTCTGAATGTAATGTATTTCCATAATAAATGTAATATATTTCCATAATATTTTATAAATCTTGACAAATTTATGGTAGTTTTCAGGTGGAATTTAAGACTAATTGACTAATGAAGATTATGGAATAGTAAGTCATCGTTTTATATATTAATATATTTTTTCATATATACATTTAAATAGATTTTAACATAATTAATACTACCTTCGATCAATTGTTTTAGTGATTTTTTTACAGTGGATCATTTACAGAAAAGCTAAACCTTGATGAGGAGAAGCAGAAGAAGGCGATGAACATTTTGAAGAAGATGAACGTTGAGCGACTCTCTGACCTCATTGCTTTCTATCAGTTAATGAGTAAGATCTCTAGTGAGGTGTTGGAGAGAAAGCTTCATGCCTCAGTCAATGACCTCAATCTTGCTTCTCAATGACGTCACCAAACCGTACGTGATAATGATGATAATGATGTTTAATGTTATTTTGTTCTAGTGATCCGTGTGCGTTAATTTGTGGAAAGTATTGTAAAATAAATTTTATCACTTGTCATTTGGATTGATGAAATAATCACCGGTTAGACAAACCGGTTAGACGTACGGTTTGCCATGAAAATCGGTTAAGTCTAACCGTGAAGGAAGATGGTGATTGATGTGATGTGATGTGATGTGATAAAGTGGAATAGGAAACGAATGACATGTCGTAGACGATAACGTCCAACGAACGTTCTGATTAAAACAATGTTCCACAAAAACTTTAGAGTTTATCTATGACGTGGAAAAAATCTTTGATCTTTTGTATGCGAAGACGAAGCCTCTTTTGAAACAGAAACGCGTCTAACCATTTTGAAAATAGTTATGCGAAGACGAAACCTTTTTTGCTTCAAAAGAAGTTTTTTTTTTCTATAAACTTGGAGACCACATGACTGTTAAAATATTTAAATTGGAAAAGATTCGGAAAAAAAAGACGTTCTAGACTAGGTTCAAGGGCGGTCCACATTCTAAAATAATATGTTTTGTAGTGAACATTTTTAGCGTATAAAGGAAGTTAGAAAGGAAATTTCGGATGTCTCAGGAAAGAGAGCCAAAGACAGAGTCGATTTTATTAATAATAATTATATTCGTATAAAATAATCTACAATACAATATGATAAATTTAAATCATTTAATCTAGTCTAAAATTATATTCTTTAAAGTTTAAAAATAGTAGGTTTATGATGATCATGGATAAGAAATTTGTATTAGTTCTTTTCATGACATTAATATTTAGTTTCTTTTTTAAAAACGAATCACATGTCCATATAATACATGGTCATAAAGTTACTATAATATATTTTATATTGGCTACTAAAAAATGTCTTTTTGCAGAAAAAGGGGGCCGTAGGCCATTGTTTCAAATTTTATCACATAGCATGGTCCTGAAGAGAGGAGAGAAAAATTATTACGGAGAAAGTAAAGTTTGTTAGCAAGAAGTTTGTCAATCTCCTCATTTCCAAAAATAAGATAGCATTCTAGATTTTTTTTTTTGGTTAATTCGAAATCCAGACTAATCTCCAGGATAATAAATAAATGAGTTTTCTGGTTAATAAAAACATATATGAGTGACCAAACTGTGACGTGCAAGATTTTTCCTACGACACCTGAAAACAACTGATCCTTAGTTTACATCCACATGAAGACTGCACAACGTAAACGGGAACCACCAGTTCACCACAGCTTGGTTGGGTATTATATATAGATTAATTTTACTAGACTAGATTCACACACGAGTTAATGAGGTTTTCTAGGTTAGTGAGACTTGACCACGATAAATACCAGATTGATGTGTTTGTGGATGAGTTTAATGGCGATAAATATCACTTGGTCGGTTAACTACATGCTATGGAGCCACTCTGACCGCGTGAGCTAGTTTGCCGGAAACGGCAAGTACAGGGAAGTGTACATTTAATGTGTTTGTTGTTTCTAAGAGACATCATTCATGATTTGTCAATTCCTACATAATTAAAATTAGGAACCCAATAATGTTTTTAAATCAATTATTAAAGATATTTATTACAAATTCTAAGAGTCATTAAAATGACTGCATCATGATAGTGTTTCCATAATCATTCAGCAGTTCGAACCTGAGACCAAAACCATTTTTTGGACATTTTATAAAATGTCATCCTCAAATTTTTTTAAATAGAAAATTTAACCGTTCAACCAAAGGAGTAGTCCACTATGTAGTACCTCGGTGCTTTTTTACCGGAACCGACCGGATCACCCGATAGAGTTTATTAAAAAAAATAATGCCATCCCGAAATTTCTTTAAATAGAGAATTTTCACAATCGTAAGGAAAAGTTTTTCAGTTTTTTAGCTTAGAAAAAATAAAAATAATAGACAACAAAAAGTGTTTGAAAAGTAAACTAATAATGACATCCCAAGTCTCCGCTTTGTGTCACTATCCTCATCTTGACTTAGTCCTCAGATCCTTTACCGTGTCCACCTCATCTTTTATGCTTATCTCTCTATCTCTCTTTGTTTAATCTCAAACACAAACCAAACCCAGAAGACACTCTCTTCATAGATCTCAAACAGATCATGTACTATCTCCCCACTTGTGGTCTGGTCTTGTTCTTCCTCTTCTCCTTATTTCACCCTCTTACTTGTGCTTCAAGTATACAAGAATTTGGATTGTGTGAGACTCTGTTTCAGTGTGGGAACATTACCGCTGGTTTCCCCTTCTGGGGAGGGAATCGTCACAAACATTGCGGTCATCCATTGCTGGAGCTTACCTGCATCGAAAACATCACCTCTTTATTCATCTCAAATCAAGAGTTCAATGTTTTCCAACTAAATCAAACATCTAATACACTTACACTTGCCAGAACAGACCTTTTAGGTTCCATTTGCTCCTCTAGGTTCACTAACACAACCTTGCCTCCAGATATTTTCGAGCTTTCGCCAACTTACAAGAGCCTAAACATTTTTTACTTCTGTACCTCTTCCATTCATTACTGTCCTAAGAGAAGTTATATTATAGTGTCTGAAAGCCCTGAGTATCATAATATCTGCGGTGAGAGTTTCTCCGTGAACGTTCCTAAGAGTTTTGATGCAGGAGAGAAAGACTTCAATATGACCAATTTGGAAAGTGTTTTAAGTAAAGGATTTGAGGTCAAAGTAAAGATCAATGATACATGTCAAGAATGTTCATCCTCTCATGGAAGTTGTGACTTCAACGAAACCTTGCCATTAGGAGCTAAATGCAGTCCTCTCCATCCACTACCACCAACTGGTAAGTTTCTTATGCATAACAATAATTTCATATCCATTTTCTTTAACAAAATTATACTGAAGTAACGGTTCTAGTACTTCTAATTAGCCTATGCATATGCATTTTCGAGATATTTATTGAATCTTTCTCATTCTGCATATATACCTTTTTTATTGTTAACCCTCTACTTAGACATATCAAACAACTACAGTAGTAAGCTATATATGTCTATAACTTATATATATATATACAAATCCTAAGAGTCTGACATCATAGACTAAAAAGTGTTCCCACTTCCCATAATCATCGGTAGTTTGAACATGAGACCCAAAAACCTTTAACGTTTTTCATGCTCTACAAGTGTTCTCGCAATGTCGTCAAATGATGACTAGCATCATGATTCATGTACTAAATAGAAGTTGTTCAATTTTTAGCTTAGGGAAAAAAAAAAAAAAAAAATTTGTCAAAGTAAACTAATACTGACACACCAAGTCTTCGCTTGGGTCACTATCCGATCCTCCTCACTTGACTTGGTCCTCAGGCCCGTCACTGTTTCCTCCTCATCTTTATGCTTATCCCTCTCTCTTTTTATCTCTTTCTTTAATTCACTTCCGTTGCTCTTCTCAACACAAACCAAACCCATAAGACACGCTGTTCCTATATCAAACAAAATATGTACTATCCCCTCAGTTCTTGTTTGAACTTGTTCATCCTCTTCTCCTTATTCTACCATCTTCCTTGTGCTTCAAGTAAAATTGGGTGGTGTGAGACTCTATTTCAGTGTGGGAACATAACCGCCGGTTTCCCCTTCTGGGGAGAGAATCGTGACAAACATTGCGGTCATCCATTGCTTGAGCTTCACTGCAACAGCAACAACATCACCTCTTTAAACATCTCAAACCATCTATACCATGTTCTCCAAATAGATAAAAAATCTTACACTCTTACACTTGCTAGAGCAGACCTGCAAGGACAATTTTGCTCCTCTGTATTCACCAACACAACCTTGCCTCAAGAAATTTTCGAGCCATCACCAACCTACAAGAGGCTCACCGTTTTCTACCACTGCAAACCTTTTCATCTTTACCATTTGAGTTATACATGTTTAAATATAGGTATGATCTCAGTGTCTGAAAACCCTGAACTTCCTGAGAGCTGCCATGACAGTTTCCCCATCATCGTACCTAAGAGTTTTGTTGGAGGAGAGAAAGAGTTGAATATGACCAATCTGGAAAGTGTTTTAAGAAAAGGATTTGAAATGAAGGTGAAGATCGATGAGAAAACATGTCAAGAATGTTTATCCTCTCATGGATTCTGTAGCTTCAACGAAACCTTTCCATTTAAAGTTAAATGCAATACACTTCATCCACTAACTGGTAAGTTTCTTATCCATAATAATCATCTCCTATCCATTTTCTTTTAACATCTTATGATGAAGTAGTGATTCTACTTCTAATAAGCCTAAAATATATGCAGTATATATGAGTATGGTTATTGTTTTCTTAACCCTTTACTCTGACATATCAAAGAACTAGCTTAGCTATGTCTCTAAGTATTACACTTTAAGACATAGCTTACTAGTGTGCTTAAAATAGAAGGTGAAAGAAATTCTTAACTTTACTACTTTGAAATTTTCGCAAGTTTGGCATTAACTTAGCATTTAAGTCACTCGCTTTCACTAATTTTTTCTCACAGTCCATTTCTCTGCAATTTCTGTAAATTCTTGGACACTTAGAAAATGCCTATATCAGGATTCACGCACCATTTAGTGTTCACACAATTTTCTTGAATAGAGAGTTTCACAATGGTAAGAAAAGTCTTTCAAATTCTTAGCTTAGAGAATAGAGGAAAAAAAAAGAATAAAAAGACTTTCAAAGTAAACTTGTAATGACATCCTAAGTCTCTGCTTTTGTTACTATTCCACTTGACTTGGTCCGAAGTCTCTTCACCGTTTCCACCTCATCTCTATGCTTATCTCTCTCTTTATTTAAACCTGTCCTCTCCACAAAAACCAAACCCAAAAGACACACTTTTCATAGATCACAAACAAATCATGTACTATCTTCCCACTTCTTCTCTGGTCTTGTTCTTCCTCTTCTCCTTCTTTCATCCTTTTCCTTGTGCTTCAAGTAAACATGAACATGGGAGGTGCGACGATCAGTTTCAGTGTGGGAACATAACCGCCGGTTTCCTCTTCTCAGGAGGGAATCGTCGCAGACACTGCGGTCATCCATTGCTGGAGCTTCACTGCAATGACAACATCACCTCTTTAACCATCTCAGAACATCTGTACCATGTTCTCCATATAGATCATACATCAAGCACTCTTAGACTTGCTATAACAGATTATCATGAATCCTTTTGCTCCTCTACATTCACCAACACAACCTTGCCACCAGAAATTTTCGACCTTTCGCCAACCTACAAGAACATCACATTCTACCATTGCAACGACGTTCACCCTGACCGTTCGAGCTATATATGTCCTGGGAAAGGTCCGATCGTAGTGCCTGGATCCCCTGAATATCATCATGAGAGCTGCCATGCCAGCTTCACCGTGAACGTTCCTAGGAATTTCGTTACTAAAGAGAAAAAGGTGAATATAACCAATTTGGAAAGTATTTTGGAACAAGGATTTGAGGTGAAGTTGAAGATCGATACGAAAGCGTGTCAAGAATGTTTGTCCTCTTATGGATCCTGTGGATTCAACAAATCCATGCCATTAGATGTTAAATGCATTCCACCCGAACCACTAACTCGTAAGTTTCTTATCCATCACTATCATTTCATATTCTTTAACAAGTTATACTTAGCCAAAGATATTCAAAACTCAAACTCAAGATCTTGTTGAGTTTCTTCTGGATCACAAACTGAAACCAAAAATCTAGTTTTCTCTTAGATAAGTCTTTCTCGTTCTGCATATTCTTTTTTTTTTAACCTCTTCAATTTGACATATCAAAGACCTAGTAAAGCTCTGTCTCTAGGTTTATCTCTGTTCTGATCATCCTCTCTTAATCTTCACACTTTTAGACATAGCTTACATAGCTATGTCTCTAGGTTTATCTCTGTTTGATGTGAGCTTAGAAATATATAAGATGATACAAGATATCAACTTTAACTGATTTGAAATTTTCTTCCCAGTTGAACTTAGTATTTATATAATAAGTCTCTCTCTTTCACTAATTCATTTATAATGTTTTAAATCAATTTGTATTGTTTTTTTTTTTCATTTAATATCTAACTCAATCTGATATGATCAGATTGTCCATCAACTTTAATGAGTGCACCACAATCCATATAGTCCACAATTTTCTTTAAAAGAGATCACAATTGGTAACAGAAGTCTTTCAAAATTTTAGCTTTACTAAAAAGAGAAACAAATAATAAAAAGTCTTCCAACGTAAAGTAACAATGACGCCACAAGTCTCCGCTCCAAGTCTCTTTCTCTCTCTCTTACTCTTTGTTTAAATCACTTCCTTTGCTCTCTCAACACAAACCAAACCCAAAAGACATACTGTTCATAGATCTCATCAAACAAAACATGTACTATCTCCCCACTTCTTGTCTGGTCTTGTTCTTCCTCTTCTCCTTCTTTCACCCTTTTTCCTGTGACTCAAGTAAAGAAGAACCTGGTTGGTGCAAAGCTCAGTTTCAGTGCGGAAACATAACCGCTGGCTTCCCCTTCTCGGGTGGGAATCGTCCCCAAATTTGCGGTCATCCATCACTGGAGCTTCACTGCTTTAACACCACCACCTCTATAATCATCTCAAACCATTTTTACAATGTTCTCCATATAGATCAAACATCTAACACTCTTAGACTCGCTAGCGCCGAGCTTGAAGGTTCTTTTTGCAACGCTACATTCACAACCACAACCTTACCTTCCGAAATCTTTGAGCTTTCATCCACCTACAAGAGCCTCACTGTTTTCTACCTCTGCGATGCTAAGTTTTCTTACCGTTCAAGTCATACATGTCCTGGTAGAGGCCTTGTCTCAGTCTCTCAAAACCTCGATTACAAGGATTCCTGTCAAGACAGTTTCACAATTAACGTTCCTAAAAGCTTCACTCCAGAAGAGAAAGAGTTGAATTTGGCACATTTGGAAAGTGCTTTAAAAGAAGGGTTTGAAGTGAAGGTGAAGATTGATGAGAAAGCGTGTAAGAAATGTTCATCCTCTCATGGAACTTGCGCCTTCGAAAATACCACACAGATTTGCTGCGAAGAAGCCTCATCATCAAGATGCAATAAACTCCATCCACCTGATGGTAAGTTTCTTATACAATCATCATCCTTTCATAGACTTAGATCATTCATTCTCCTGCAGATCCTTTTCTTTTACCCTCTCACATATCAATCACCAACCACAATCCTTAATCTGAGTTAAATCTGTTCCTATTTTTTTTTTTTTATAAATCCCTACCTAACCAATTAAGTTACTTTAGATCTTCCTCTGTTAATTTTCACACTTTTAAGACCATAACTCAACTCCTTTGAATGTTCTGCTCCAGCAAAATGGGCATTAACTTAGCATTTAAGTCACTCACTCTCTTTCACTAATTAATTTGTCTTCTTCCACATTAGTCAAATTCAGTAGTAACTAAATTCTCTTTGCCTTCTTATTACACATTCCATTTTTTTTTCCTACAATATCTTTTAGATTCTATGAACCCAAAAAAACAATGGACCAAACACGCAAATGGTTTTTGCGCTGGTCAATTTAAGTGAAATTTGGGTCCTACTTCTATAATATTCTTTTCCATTAGGTTCTTTCTTAGAAAATTCCAAGCACCTGACTTAGAAGTCGTCATACAGAAAAAAAAAAACAACACAAGAATAGAAAAATATAAAGATAGAAGAAGAATCCAACTTTGTATAATCCAAGGTGGGAACTCGTTTTATATTCTATTATCAACAATGATAAAAACTCGTTTTCAATCACTATTCCACATGATCGTTTACCAATATACCATTCAAAGTCTTCATTGTTAGCCACCTAATTCCAAAGAAACTTCGATTTGAAATATATAAATTCTTAGAAAGAAACATTAGAAAAATAATAAAGTGAGTGTTTGGTCAAAACAGACCAAACATAGGTTCCTTTAGTTTCAACTTCTTACAATAACCAAAGACATTTTCTTATTGCTTCATCTCTTCGTCTTCTTCTTCTTCACCATTTTTTTTTGTTCACCTGCAACACAATGATCAATTTGTCTCTTTCCCTGACCAAATCTATGTCATATAGCTTCATATGGATGCTCTTTGTGATCCCATCCTTTGTTTTCTCAGATGAAGAGCTTCACATACGCTGCAGTACCCCGTTTAGCTGCGGTGATCAGATAGGTCTCTTGTACCCTTTCTGGATTCCTGGCAGAGAAAAATGCGGTCACCCTGACTTTGGGCTTGACTGTAGGGGAGAATACGCAGAGGTTAGCATTTCCTCTGTGAAATTTAGAATCCTATCGGCGAATTATGAATCTGGTATCATAAGACTTGCAAGAGTGGATTATATCAACAATCTTTGTCCTCTAAACCCACCAAATGCACCGTTCATCGAAATCGTCCTTCCATTCGCTCCTGAGACCGAGACGCTGACAATCTTTTACAACTGCCGCCAAGACTTCTCACAGTATGATTCTACTAATGTTGGAGTCCTTGATTGTGATGATGATAACACAAGAAATTACTATGTGACGAGAAATCTCTTATCCCCTCCACTTCAAGGGCTTAGAGGACTTTTTGACGAATTCAGGGGATCTTGCAATAGAAACGTCAGTATTCCCGCATCTAAAACCGCGCTGAGCACACTGGAAAGTGATCCAAGTACAGATAATCTAAAGAAGGCACTTGAAGATGGTTTCGAGCTTGGAGTTAACTTAGATTGTCAGAAGTGCAGGGAGTCACGGGGTGCTTGTGGATATAATCAGACATTTCCCTCAGTTGGATTCGTCTGCTATTGTATAGATGGTGCACATAACGGATCTTGCAGAAACAAGGGTAAGAATATCTTGCCTACATGCTCTAACTTCCTAACATTCTTCCACAAGAACCACCACTTGTCCCTTCCCCAAATCTTCCCACCCACCCATTAACCTTTTGATTGGATCATCTACAGAAAATCCTTTTAGTTTCTGATAACTATATATATGTTTTTCATTCTAGTAAGATTTAAAGTTCTGTATTTAGTAACTAGTAAGTTCTGTAAATAGTTCGAACTGACCGTTTTTTTGGTACCTTTCCATAGATGCAGGCCTCTCTAAAGGAGTAATAGCAGGTGCTTCCTCTATTCCCATTCTTCAACACTCGATTTGATTACCATATACACCATAGGTAACAGCATAGACTTATAATGAAGTGTTTTTGTTTTCTTCTCTAGGCATTGCGGTTGCTTCTGGATTGGGGCTGGCCATACTCGCAGGTTTGTTGTATCTCATCAGACGGAGAAGGAAGACGCATGAAGCTCAATACACAAGCAAAGACTTGCCAATAACATCTTATTCGAGTAGAGAAACATCAAGAAACCCAACTTCCACAACAATCTCTTCCAGTAGCAATCACTCTCTTCTTCCCTCACTTTCTAACATTGCAAACGGAAGCACCTACTTCGGAGTTCAAGTCTTTAGCTACGAAGAACTTGAGGAAGCAACTGAGAATTTCTCTAGGGAACTCGGAGATGGTGGCTTCGGTACAGTCTACTACGGTAAGAAAGACACTACATTTCAATCTCCTTTGAACGCTCTAAGTTTTGATTCTAACATCTTTTCTCTATAGGCATATTGAAAGACGGACGAGCTGTGGCGGTGAAACGACTCTACGAAAGATCGCTAAAACGCGTAGAACAATTCAAGAACGAAATCGAAATCTTGAAATCGCTAAAACATCCGAATCTCGTGATCCTCTACGGATGCACATCAAGACACAGCAGAGAGCTATTACTCGTCTACGAATACATCTCAAACGGAACTCTAGCCGATCATCTCCACGGGGATCGAGCTGAATCTCGTCCTCTCTGCTGGTCAGTCCGCTTAAACGTCGCAATCGAAACCGCAAGTGCATTATCATTCCTCCACAAAAAAGGTAAACAAAGATAACAAACTCAAATCAAACATCCTAAAATTCGCTATTCTCACAATGTGATTCCTCTGTTTTATAGGAATCATACACAGAGACGTCAAAACTACAAACATTCTCTTAGACGAAAACTATCAAGTCAAAGTCGCAGATTTCGGACTGTCGCGGTTGTTTCCGCTAGATCAAACACACATCTCAACCGCACCACAAGGCACACCAGGCTACGTAGATCCAGAGTATTACCAATGTTACCGTCTAAACGAGAAGAGCGACGTCTATAGCTTCGGAGTCGTACTAACAGAACTAATCTCATCAAAAGAAGCAGTAGACATAACTCGACACCGTCACGATATCAATCTCGCGAACATGGCCGTATCAAAAATCCAGAACAACGCATTGCACGAGCTCGTAGATCCGAGTTTAGGATTCGAGAAAGATCTAGACGTTAGGAAGAAGATGATGTCTGTTGCTGAATTAGCGTTTCGATGTTTGCAACAAGAGAGAGAAGTGAGACCTTCGATGGATGAGATTGTGGAGATTTTGAGAGAGATTAAGGAAGAGGAGAAGCGTGTGGTGATGATGATGAAGTCGCCGGATGTGGTTGATATTGGAGGAACTGGTGATGATGTTGGATTGTTGAGGCATAGTGTTCCTCCGCCGATTTCGCCGGAGACTGATAAGTGGACGAGTAGTTCTGATACGGCGGCGAGTATATAAATTAGCGTTTGTCGAATACTGAAAGTGTTTTTTTTTTTTTAGTTTTTTTTTTTGGTGAGACTGTATCAAATGGACCTATTAATTTACATTTTTGTGATTGCGTTTTACTGTTATAAATCAAAACGACAATTTTTTATTTAGTATCACAATCGATTGTGATTTCAATCACAATGGATTTGTGGTAATTTTAGAGAATATTAACAACAATGCTTACCATTGGCAACTTCTACTACACATCCTGTTGTTGGTTAATAGTCGATTTGTGCCTATGATTTAGCAACATATGGAACCGGTTTGGTTAACCGGTAGTTATGGAAGTTGATAGTCATAACTGTACAACTAACTCATTTGTGTCTCTTCGTAAAGACATTTACCTTTGTCTGTAAAAGAGGGATTGTACACCGAGAGAAAAAACTTTTGTGACCATTGACACAAAGATAGAAAACTAGAGAAAGAAAAACGTTTTAGAATTTTTTTTCTTTAGAAATCAATCGGAAGGGTACTTGAACGGTGGCTTGTGGTTGATTTCCGTCTGTGATCTCAACCTTTATCTCTGCATCCGAATTTGAGCCATTTTAGTCATGAATCATCACTAAACCGACCAATGTATGTTTCCGGTTTGATGCTTCTGTATACAACTTTGTTACACATCCAAAAACTACCAATGTGTTCAACATTAAGTACATTGTGTTGTGGAACTAATTCTTTTATTGATCCTATTGGGAATATATATAGGAGTACATTGGGATACATAATGAAAAACCCTAATGAGTAACCCTGATGGGCTTATTGGGCCCGGTTATAAGTCCATATGATGTATTATAACACTCCCCCTTGGACGGAGTAACCGGACCTGATGGTCAATTGGGATCTCGATAATGCGCTGGGGAATGTTGCCTCATTAAAACCTTACCAGGAAAACCCAGTGGGAAAAACCACGGTGAAGGAAAAAGAGTACAACACGCATTACTCCCCCTGATTAGAGCATCACTGTAGATCTCTAAGTCTACGCATTCCTATTTGTTGGATGAGCTTCTGGAGTGTTGAAGCGGGCAATGATTTGGTGAAAAGGTCGGCGGAATTCTCGCTTGATCGGACCTACTGAATGCTGATGGTGCCATCCTTCTGTAAGTCTGAGGTTGAAAAGAACTTGGGTAGGATGTGCTTCGTACGATCGCCTTTGATATAGCCTTCCTTCAGTTGATCAATACATGCCGCATTGTCCTCATACAACACCGTAGGCTCCTTGTCTGCGTCCATACCACAATCTGACCGGATGTGCTAAGTCATGGATCGTAGCCAAACATATTCTCTGCTGGCTTCGTGAGTGGCTAGGATTTCAGCATGGTTTGATGAAGTGGCAGTGAGTGTCTGCTTCATCGATCTCCAAGAGATAGCTGTTCCTCCATGCGTGAATACATAGCCAGTTTGAGACTTGGCAGTGTGCGGATCTGATAGATACCCTGCATCGGCGAGGCCAACTAGCCCATCTATGTTATAGTTAGTATAAAAGAGTCCTAAGTCTTTAGTACCTTGAAGGTATCTTAGGAGATGTTTGATACCGTTCCAGTGCCTTTGAGTTGGACATGAGCTGAATCGAGCTAGGAGGTTCACGGCAAAGTATATGTCTGGTCTAGTGTGACTAGCCAGGTACATTAACGCTCCTACAGCACTGAGGTATGGCTTTTCAGGACCAAGGATTTCTTCATCATCCTTCTTAGGACCAAGAGGGTCATCGTTTAGGCTCCTAACTACCATTGGGCTGGTCAATGGGTGGGCCTGGTCCATATTAAATCGTTTGAGTACCTTTTCAGTATAAGTCGATTGATGCACAAGGATTCCTCCTTTGATGTACTCAAGTTGTAAATCCAAACAGAATTTAGTTTTGCCTAGGTCTTTCATTTCGAATTCTGCGTTGAGGCAGTCGACTGTTTGGGAGATTTCACCAGATGGTCCGAGGATGTTTAGATCATCCACGTAAACTGCTATGATTACAAATCCTTTGTTTGAGTATTTCTTGATGAAAATGCATGGACTGATGGGATCGTTTTTGTATCCTTCTCTGATGAGATATTCGCTGAGGCGATTATACCACATACGCCCACTTTGTTTCAATCCATACAAGGATTTGTTCAGCCTGATGCAGTACTGATCTCGAGATGCATTCTTGTCTTTGAGCTCTATGCCATCTGGTAGTCTCATATATATTTCATTGTCCAGGGGCCCATAGAGATATACGGTGACAACATCCATTAACCGCAAATCTAGATTTTCTCTTATGGCCAGACTTATGAGGAATCGGAAAGTAGTTGCATCCACCACTGGAGAATAAGTCTCCTCATAATCGATTCCGGGTCTTTGTAAGAATCCTTGTGCTACAAGCCGTGCTTTGTATCTAACGACTTCACCGAGTTCGTTTCTTTTGCGCACAAAGACCCATTTATGGCCCACTGGTTTGATGTGTGATGGGGTCCGGATGATCGGACCAAACACGTTTCTGAGTTTGAGACTCTTTAACTCCACTTTTATGGCTTCTTTCCATTTTAGCCAGTCTGTTCTTTGTGTACACTGTGTAATAGACGTGGGTTCTAGATCCTCTTGCGTGAGCGCAATATCAAGTGCTACTTTGTATGCAAATAGTGCATTTAAGTCGACTTCTTTTCTGTTCCATTGGGTTCCAGACATTGTGTAATTGATAGAGATCTCATCGTTATTGATCTCATCAGAACCTAGAGATTCGGCGTCCCGAACCTCTTCTGGTGGTTCATTAGAGTGAGTCTCAGCGCGCGCTATGTCTGTTATATTGGGAATCCCGGTTTCAATTATTGCACCTTTCTTTGATTTTCGTGGATTCTTGTCTTTGGAACCGAGAGGTCTGCCACTTTTATTTCGTGATGCAGACTCTGTAGCAATTTGAACTTGTCCCGTTGGGACAGTGATTCGTACTGGTGCATTACAAGCTGGTATGTACGATTTGATTACTCTGTTCGGGTTAGCAAAGGAATCTGGCAATTGATTAGCTAGCTTTTGATAGAGGATCTTACCAATTTAAGGATGTTTGATTCCATGATAGTTCTTTGACCAGCTTGTTAGTCTCTCCACCAAGTGTTGGGAAAATGGATTTATTGAGATGACAATCCTTGTATCTGGCCTTTGGCTCGAGATAAAACGGATTTATTGAGATGACAATCCTTATATCTGGCCTTTGGCTCGAGATAAAACGGATTTATTGAGATGACAATCCTTGTATCTGGCCTTTGGCTCGAGATAAAACGGATTCATTGAGATGATAATCCTTGTATCTGGCCTTTGGCTCGAGATACTTAATGATGGTGGGAGAATCATTTTCAACGTATATTCCCATCCCTTTTGAGGTCCCATTTTGGTTTTATGTGGTGGTGCAATGGGTACATAGACTGAGCACCCAAATGTTTTGAGATGGGAGATGTCTGGCTCATGACCCGTTAATAATTGGGATGGGGAATATTTATGCTCACTAGATGGTCGGATGCGTATTAGTTCAGCAGCATGTAATACTGCGTGTCCCCAGGCTGAGGATGGGAGCTGTGATCGCATAAGTAATGGTCAGGCAATCCATTGGATCCGTTTAATGAATGATTCAGCTAACCCATTCTGAGTATGGACATGTGCCACAGGGTGTTCGACGGTTACCCCCATGGCCATACAAGAATCATTAAACGCTTGGGTAGTGAATTCACCAGCATTATCAAGAAGTATAGTCTTAAGTGGAAAATCTGGAAAGTGGGCTCGTAATCTGATGATTTGGGCTAACAACCTAGCAAAAGCTTGGTTCCGAGAAGACAATAGGCTGACATACGACAAACGGGTCGAAGTGTCTATTAGTACCATGAAGTACCGGAATGTCCCAGAAGGTGAGTGAATGGGACCATAGATGTCTCTTTGAATTCTTTCCAGAAAATGTAATGTCTCTTTGGACACTTTTACTGGTGAAGGTCGAGTGATCAACTTCTCTTGGGAGCAAGCTGTGCACATGAGGTGCTGAGGGAAGACTCGGTTTTCTCGAAGGATGTGTCCTTGAGAATTTTGGATTAATTTACGCATCATTATCGTACCGGGATGACCAAGCCGGTCGTGCCAAATAGTGTAGTCTTGAAATCGGGCTTTGAGAGCATTATTAGCCTTAATCATAGTGACCTTAGCATAGTAAAGGCCAGTAGATAATGTGGGTATAGTCTCGAGGACTTGTTTATGGCTAAGTGTGATCTTAGTGATCAATAGGGATTCTTTGTTCCCTTCACCCTGAGTTTCTATGTGGAAACCATTAAGTCTGATATCTTTAAAATTCAAAAGGTTTCTTTGTGAGTTGGGTGAGTATAATGTATCTGGAATGTCCAGATGTGTGCCGTTTGATAACAACACATAAGCAAGTATTATGATAGAATCAATCGAGGAGATCTGAGATCACGTAGTCCATGGGATCGGTCGGCTCGGTGGTGGTGTCATCAGCATCAACTTGCTGGGCTATGTTAGCTTCAGCAGGTGCTTTCCCATGTTTTTGATACAAATTTGGGTGTACGACAGTTCTTTGTTCATTGATTGAACATTCCGCATCTGGTGCAGGCAGACTGATTGGTTGGGTGGGCAGGGCGGTTTGGTTTAGAGATATCACGGCCCTTACCGGAACCATAACCGAGGTTATGTCGGTTGCCACATCCATTTCCGCGTCCACGCTTTCCACGTCCATGGCCACAATCTGAGGATCTATCTTGCTGGACATAGTAGGATTCTTTTCGGGAATCTGGTACTAGAGCCGATCCCGGAGGCCTCTGGCACTGTTCCTCATTAACAGCTCGTTGTTTTTCTCGGCCAAGAGCAAACAAGATAACAGCTCGTTGTCTTTATCAGAGGCTTTGTTATCCGCTTGGATATATTCACCCAGTCCCTTTAAGTTGAGGGAAATTTTGGTGTCCAGGGCCCATTCGAGATAGTTTTCATCGGAGACCTTGAGGGCCTCGAACTCAACTTTCTGAATGTTTGACATCTTAAAACATGAAATTGATTTCATATGAATGTAATAAAATTTTCGATGTTGGAAAACTTTCTATTTTAGGCAAGTTTCTATTTGAGGAAACTATATATTTGAGGAAAGTTTCTAATTTGATAAACTTTCTAAATGAGGAAAGTTTTGATTTCGGGAAACTTTCTATTTTAGGAAAGTTTTCATTCCGGGTCATTTGTTATTTGAGGAAAGTTTATAATGTGGGAAACTTTCTAAATGAGGAAAGTTTCTATTTTAGAAAACCTTCTAAATGACAAAAGTTTCTATTTGAGTTGAGGAAACCTTCTAAATGAGGAAAGTTTCTCGGAAATCGCAAATTGTAATGGATACGGTTTTGGTTATACCGAACATAAGTTCGGTTTAATGGTTTGAAGCGGTTTACCCAGATTGAGATCCGGTTATTATTTTCGAAACCGTTTTGATAATCGGTTTATATATATAACCAAAACGATTTTTGGTTTAAATTTATGTTAACCGGATTGAGATCCGGTTTATTAATTAACCGAAAGTAAATTGATTTTGAGTCGGTTTAAATGATGAACCAAATTAATATATGTTTTAATTGATAACCAGTTTAACCGATGAACCGAATTGATATTCGGGTTTAGGAGTTTATGTTTCGATGATGAAAACAATTTGAATTCGCGATTGCATGTTGGGTGCGTTAGGGTTTCGTCGTGCGGTTTAGCCGCGAAACATCGAGCGGTTTGAGCCGCGTTATATCGTGAAGCAAAACATACGGTTGAAAACGTTTTTAAAAAACGCATTAGGATTTCGATTATGCGGTTGAGCCGCTTATGCTTTTGATTAGATTAGGGTTTCATATGGCAAAATTGCGATTAGTATTGAAAAGAGTTTTCAATACAAAAGCGATGAAAATAATTCGGTTTATCTAAAATTGCACTAGCATATTATTATATTAACCGATTCATATTATAACATGAATGATAATAATCAAACAAACTCAAGGATCGAGAACAACGATTATAAGGCCACGAGATTATAATTATTAAGCATTAGATAATACTTATCTCGATGAAAGCTGAGTAATTGAAGATCGAAAGTATTGTTGGGAAACGTTTCCGGAGACACGTCGGCTAGAGATCTAAAACATATATGATGTCTCGGTGAAAAGCTAAAACAATAAATAAAATTGATTAAATATCTATCAATTGATCGCTGAATAAAATAATATAAAGCATCATGACTATAGAAACAATTCAGCGATCACAAACGAATGTTGGTAAAAGAAAACATAATAATCGACATCACATATAGCTATAAAATATTTAGAAGTGGGATGTGTCTAATCGATATAAGTAAAATTAATTCAAAGCAGTAGAAAAATTTGATTCATCAAGCCAACTCAATAACGAATAGAGAACACTATCATAACGATCTCATCAAATAATAATAAATTTAATATGCATCAAAACGTGAGGCGATGCATGATACGTATATTGAATCATGAAACGATTAATCACTAAACACGAGGTTACTTATCTCTCGATCGTAAGTGATGGTGGAGATCGGAAACTAAGAGAAGACGGTGGAGATTTGTTAGCTCTGGCGGCTTGTGTTTTAACTCGGTTAGGGCTCGTTGAAGGTTTGGGGTTAGGGTTTTTTTTAGGGTTTTTTTTTTTTTTTTTTTTTTTTTAGAGCAAAAGTGCTGATAACATGTTGTGAAACTAATTCTTTTATTGATCCTCTTGGGAATATATATAGGAGTACATTGGGATACATAATGAAAAACCCTAATGAGTAACCCTGATGGGCTTATTGGGCCCGGTTATAAGTCCATATGATGTATTATAACACATTGGTATTAAATTCATAGCCAAATATTTTTTTGTATCCAGTAAAGTACTTGATGCAATGCAGCGTATCTTTAGAATTAAACACGATGTGGACTAATCCGTACATTTAGAAAAATCAAAGTTTCTAAAAATAATTCGCTGGCACATAAATATCATCAGCGAAAAGTAAACGAGACTCATACTAACTGCCACGTGTAACCTATCTTCTTCAAGCATAGTGCCAATCCTAGTCACGTTATTCCTTTACCCTCCACTATCATCCTCACTAGAAGCAACGAATCAAACCCAAATCGAAACAAAACCAATCCAAATGATCAAAACACAGAGATAACAAACACAAAATCAAAAATCAATGTCTCTGCAAAAATTTAAGCTTCTCGCAACTCATTGCAGTACCGTCACAGAGAGTCCAACGCGTAGTCCCGTCATCCACCTCCGCCGCCGTAAAACGCTGCGTTTGTTACTCACTAGATCATCAGATCGGTGGCGATTACCTGAGATCCAAGATAACGTTGATGAATCGACGAAATCGGATAAGAGAGGTAAGATCAGATCTCGTAGGAAGCTTAGAGAGCTTTTTGTATCGTCGCCTCCGTTTGAGGAAAGTGGCGGCGGCGATGTCGGGAAGAAGATGGAGATGGAGGTTGAGAGGGATGTACCGGTTAACGGTGTTAATAATAACGGAGGTTTTGGAGAAGAGTTAACGGCGGCTCGACGTTTGGGCTTTAATGGTTCTGTTAGGCCCATGTCATCTTTTACACTTCGATGTAGGTTACTTCGACGAGCTTGGCGTCCTGTTCTTGTAACTATTCCTGAACAATAAAGTATTTTTACATTTTTAATCGACTGTTTAAATTCAATTCATAGGTATATATTTATATTCTTAGTTTATATATTTCTTGTTCTTGATTTTTGGCTAATTTTGATCTTGTGAAAATTGGTCTAGGTGTTATGTCTTGCAACTTTTTTTAGTGAAAATTGTAAGAATAATTTGTATTTGTATGAGGAGTCATAAGGCTTTTCAACTCAAACGTCAAATGATTTGACTCAATTCCAATGGCTTTATAACTTGCAATTGTCTTGTTTCTACTATTAAGAAAGTTATATTAGATTTATACGGGAGATATATATGCATAAGAATAGAAACATTATTTGTATAATATATATGAGAGGAGGGGGTAAGGAGTTGATATATATATATATATATATATATATATATTTTTTTTTTTTTGTTATTTGATTATATTAGAATTAGCCGACGGAAAACAGAATATCCCTGAAAATATAGTTTAAAAAAAAACCCAAATTTACAGAGAAATTATTAAATATAAAAAGTTATACTTTACAAGAAAAAAAAAAGCAAATGATAAGATGAAAAGAGTTGATATGGGAAAATAAAAGTAAAAGTTCCCTTTACATATATGAAAATATCACAATATGTTGTCTTAAAAGTTCGAGAATCCAATCTTGTGGCTCAATTTAGTGATTTGATGTGGATATTGACAACTTGATCAATTGCATACTCCATTGTACATGCTATTCTGAATTTATTACTTATGTACATAAGTAATCAATGCCCAAGTTTCATTACTAACATATTCTTTTTCCTGTTTTTTTTTTTTTTTTATTATTTTTTGCTAGCATATTTTCTATTATTTTGCCAAAAACATTGTATAAAACAAAAAAAAAAAACCCTAAATTTTCACTAAAGACATTAATACTTTACTTTATATTCTACCAAAAAATCTTTTTCTTTTTTTTTTTTGTGGTCAACAAAATGCCAAAAAGTTTTTTTTGTTTTTTTTTTTATAATTTTACCAAAAAAATACTCACATTCAAAGTATTTTAGTTCTCTTCTTTTTACATAAAATATCTCCAAAGATTATTTCAAAGATTCTGGTGGCACGGTTAAAGGCTCATCTGGCTAGTTTTATATCTGAGGAACAAGCTGCTTTTATTCCAGGAAGGGTTATCTCGGATAATGTTCTCATTGCACATGAAGTAATGCATGCTTTGAAAGTGAAAAGGAGATGTTCTAATTCTTATATGGCGATTAAAACGGACATCACAAAAGCTTATGATAGGCTGGAGTGGGATTTCCTTCATCAAACTTTGTTCCAGTTTGGTTTTGCATCCAAATGGGTTGACTGGATAATGTGCTGTGTTAGATCGGTAACCTATTCAGTTAATGTTAATGGCTCTCCAAGAGGTTTTATTATACCTGAGCGTGGTATTCGTCAAGGTGACCCATTATCCCCCTATTTGTTTATTTTGTGTGCTGAGGTTCTTAGTCATCTAATGAAGAAAGCTGAGACTCAAGGATTACTTAAGGAATCAAAATCAGTAATGCTAGCCCTGCAGTTTCCCATTTGCTGTTTGCTGATGATTCCCTCTTTTTCTGTCAAGCTAATGTTCAGTCTTGTAGAACTATTAAAGACATATTGTTCCAGTATGAGAAAGCTTCAGGTCAGATGGTTAATACAAGGAAGTCTTCTTTGAATTTTGGTAAAAGGGTTCCTGATACCATGAAGACCCAGATTCGGAGAATTCTTCAAATTCACAACACTGATGGATGTGGTAAATATCTTGGATTGCCAGAACAGTTTGGTCGTAAGAAAGTGGAATTCTTTCAGTATATCGTGGAGAAGGTCAGGGATCGCACATCGGGATGGAATCTTAAATTTCTTTCTCAAGCTGGAAAGGAGATATTACTCAAATCCATTGCTGTTGCAATGCCTGTTTATACTATGAATTGCTTTAAGTTACCCAAAACAATTTGTGAGGATATTGAGCGTATTCTAGCAAACTACTGGTGGAATTCTCCATCACCTGGGCGTTCAACTCATTGGGTTGCTTGGGATCGAATGAAATATCTGAAGAAAGAAGGGGGTTTGGGATTTAGGGATATTGAGAAGTTTAATGAAGCACTTCTTGCTAAACAAGCTTGGAGAATTCTTCATCATCCACACTGCCTTAAAGGGCGCTATTTTGCAACTACTAATATCCTTAATGTTAATAGGGGAACTTCTCCGTCTTTTGGTTGGCAATCTATTTTACAGGGTCGTAATCTTCTCCGGAGAGGTATGCGCTTCATTGTCGGGGATGGGTCTCTGATTCAGGCCTGGAGAGATCCCTGGCTGCCTTTACACACACCAAGGCCTCCTAGACAGAATACTGTGGATATTCAGGATAATACTTTGGTCAAAGATTTTTTACTTCCTAATAGAAGTGGTTGGAATATGGACTTACTCAGAGAGAAGATTCATCCGGATGATATTTCGCATATATTGTCTCTAAAAACAAGTTCTCATCAGTCTTGTGACTATTTGGGGTGGCATTACACAGAGAATGGTATTTATACGGTAAAATCAGGGTACTGGTTGGCCTCTCATTTGCCGGATGTGGTTCCTGTGGCTCTCCCTCCCGCTGGTAATTTACAAGTGAAGAATCAGATTTGGAAACTTCAAATAGCGCCAAAGCTTAAACACTTTCTATGGAGAATGTTATCTCGAGCCTTAGCTACAGGAGAGGAAATGTTAAGAAAACATATAGTTGCAGATGGTTTCTGTCGTCGATGTGTAACAGAGTTAGAGGATTCTGATCATCTCTTCTTTTCTTGTCCACATGCAGTTCATATTTGGAGGGCGGCCCATATTCCTTTGCCTGATCTGTTTAATCCTTTGATTTCTTTTGATGCAAAAATAAAGAGTTTATTTGATTGGCTTGTTAAACAGAGAAATGGAGTATTAGCCTCTCATCTACCTATCTGGATTCTGTGGAGATTATGGAAGAGTAGGAACAAATTAGTTTTTCAGCAAAAACAGAATCATTGGAGGAAAGACTATTCTGAAGCAATTAGGGATGCCAAGGAGTGGATAGAATCAGGACTAATTAATAATTCTCCCAGATCCATGGTATTCAATGGTGGTTTTCCTGTTCGGGGACTGCATCAAAATTGGAAGAGACCAAGAGAAGGATGGATTAAGTGCAACTATGATGGTAGTTTTCTAAATGCAATTTCTAGATCAAATGCAGCGTGGATAATTAGAGACAGTAATGGAGTTTTTAAAGGAGCAGGGCAAGCTAAAGGAATGTTTGTTCGTTCAGCTCTTGAAGCAGAATGTCAGAGTTTATTAATGGCAATTCAAAATCTCTGGTTCCGCGGTTATAGGCGAGTTAGTTTTGAAGGTGATTGTCAATATTTGGTGAATCTTCTTCATGGAAAGATTCAATGTTTTGATTGCATAAACTGGATAGTAGAGCTGAAGGCATGGGCATCAAAATTTGAAGCAGTAGAGTTTGTTTGGGTATCGCGACAATGCAATAAAGCTGCTGATACTTTGGTTAAAGACTTTCGGTTTGATCAGCATGTTTTTAGTTTTCATTCTGTTATCCCTGCTTGTATTGCTGATCTGATTCGATCTGATCTGTATAACTCTCATTAATATCTATGCAAAATTGAGTTAAAAAAAAAAAAAATCTCCAAAATTCATCAACTTATTTATAAATAATTTTTTTTTGTAAATGACATGTTTTTTTTTTCTTCTTGCAAATAAACCACAAAATATAAGTAGTCAATCGTAGCATCATGCTATCTCCCAACCACCGATAATATCATTTCCTTATTTTTGACTTTTAAAAACTTTGACAAAAAAAAACGAATATTCTCAACATTCTCTCATTTCTCTCATCATCAAACCCACGCGCCGCCTCTTAACCTCTCACGCGCCGCGCTACGATTTCAAAATCTCTCCTCAATTCTCCAATTCATCTCCTCAAAAGATCTAATTTATGAATTAAAATTCAGCATCTTCATCATCATGGGAGGTGTGACTTCATCGATCGCTGCAAAATTCGCTTTTTTTCCACCAACGCCACCGTCTTACGAGGTTATAGCCGACGATAGCTGCGGTGGACGATTATACATACCGGAGATTCCTCGTCGCGATGATGTTGATATATTGAAGCTTCGTACTCGTTGTGGCAATGAGATTGTCGCTGTTTATGTTAAACATTCAAAAGCTAATGGCACGCTTTTGTATTCTCATGGTAACGCTGCTGATTTGGGTCAAATGTTTGAGCTTTTCGTTGAGCTTAGCAATCGCCTTCGCGTCAATCTTATGGGGTAAACAAAAAGCTTATGTGATTTGAATCTTAATTTGAAGAATTTATGCATAATTGGTTGAAGAATTGATCTTTGTAAAAGTTCAATTTGTGAATGTTGATTGAAGAATTTGTACTCTTCTTTGCTTATTGCGAAAACTATGATCTTTTGATACATTTGTTAGAGACAGATTATGAATTGGATTTTTGAGTAATTGATAAGCTTTTGAGTATTTTAAGTAGAATTGGTTTGTGTTCTTATAGTAATATGTTGATTGAAGAATCGATTTTTCGTAAATCTTAGTGTTTTATAGCTTTTGTGATTGAGTCATTGCGATTTAGAGTTTTCTACTTTTCTTTCTATCTAATGCGTTCATCGGTTTTGATATCTCAGGTATGATTACTCTGGTTATGGTCAGTCTACTGGACAGGTATAGTTTCGAGTTTACTACTCGCTGTTATGAAATATGAACTTCCATAGACTTGATGTTTGTCATTGATATTAGATTTGGTATATGAATCAGGCAAGTGAGTGTAATACTTATGCTGATATAGAGGCATCGTATAAATGCCTCAAGGAAAAGTATGGTGTAAACGACGATCAACTGATATTATATGGTCAATCTGTTGGTAGTGGACCTACGGTTGATTTAGCTTCGCGCACACCTAACTTGAGAGGTGTGGTTTTACAGTGCCCTATTCTGTCTGGGATGAGGGTTTTGTATCCAGTGAAATGTACATATTGGTTTGACATTTACAAGGTGAGTTACTAGACATCAAATTTTGGTTCTGATTACATTTATAGCTTCTAATCAGCTGCGCAATTCCATGCTTTTCAGAATATTGACAAGATCGGCTCAGTTACCTGTCCTGTATTAGTAATCCATGTAAGTGACAACATCATTTGACTTGTTGCATTGCTTTGGCTTTATTTTTGCTTCCCTTTTCATTATGAGACCCGTGATTGTTATAACACGTTATTATGCATTTCTCTGACAAGGGAACTCTCTTGTTGGTCTTTTAGGGAACTGCGGATGATGTAGTTGATTGGTCTCACGGAAAACGGCTCTGGGAACTCAGCAAAGAGAAGTATGAACCTTTGTGGATAAGTGGAGGTGGACACTGTGACCTTGAACTCTATCCAGATTTCATCAGACATTTGAAGAAATTTGTTGTATCACTTGGCAACAAACAAGCAGAGCAAGCTGCCACAGAGCAAGATCCCTGATATGTTTGAAAATGGGTTACTTTCGAGGGGTTTCTAAAAACAGTCTAGAAAGTTGGCCGGAGAAGTAAGAAGAAATGTAATAACCCTGAGAAATCCAAGATGAGAGCGTTGATAGGTTTAGATATTTAAAGATAAAAAAGGTCTAGTCTGGTGACACAATCTGGAATGTAAACAGTATATTACATTTCGTGAATAAATGTATTTTGCTGCTTTCATACTTTTATTAGGTTCCAAGGCGGTTACATTCTTTATGCGACATTCATGGATCATGCTTCTTCAGTGGAAACCGAAATATCCTCTGAGAACGTAGATGATTCCAGAAGAGGCATCGGTAGATCTTGCGAAACAGGCCTAGGAGGGACTTCAATGGCTTCCAGGTTTCCTTCCATCATCTCTACAACTCTGTTCATTGTCGGGCGATCAGATGGGAAAGGCTTAATACACCACAAACCCACCAGCGTCATCTTCTTTGCTACCTCCTCTTCTTCACTGCTGATTCCATTCTCAAAAAGCCTTCCAATGTCTCCTTTCCGAAGATCCTTGTATATCCATTCAGGAAAGTACATTGAGCTTGTGTTTGATTCAGAGTTTTGATCAAATATTTCTTTGTTCTGTGCTCCTATCATTTCGAGGAGTAGCATTCCATAGCTGTACACATCTGATTTGTGGGAGACTCGACCATACATCCTTGAAAAGACTTCAGGTGCAATGTACCCTATCGTTCTTCTTGTGTCCAGTAGTGACAAGATGCTTTCTTTCTTCTCACAGAGCTTAGCGAGGCCAAAGTCTGAAACTTTGGGGCAAAAATTGTCATCTAAGAGTATATTTTGTGGTTTTATGTCAAAATGTACAATCCTTGTCTTACAACCATGGTGCAAGTACTCTAGACCACGAGCAACACCTAGTGCGATCCCATACAGAGCCATCCAATCCACATTCATGGAGGTGTTGCTTAAGATGAACTGATCAAGAGATCCATTTTCCAAATACTCATATACAATTGCTCTCTTGGAACCTTCGGAGCAGAATCCAAGCAGGGAAACAATGTTGACATGAGATGTTTTGCTCATGCTCGCAACTTCATTGATGAAGTCTTCCCCATTACCCTTTGAGTCTTTCAAGATCTTCACCGCAACACTACGACCGTCAGAAAGAGTTCCTCTATAGACAGTTCCAAATCCGCCTTTCCCAACCACTTCGGCGAATGACTTTGTAATTCTCTTTAATTGCGAATAGCTATAGTGTTTTAATGGATTAAGGGCCTTTAGATTCTCTTGTCTCAGATAATCTGATGTCTTCTTTTGGTAGCGGATTACACAGAACAAACCAGCGATTATAAGAATGACCCCCATCAATGCAGAAGCAGCCCCAATTCCTAGAGACGAAAAATAAAGATGAAAAAAACAGTATTCATAATAAGACAATGGTAATCAAATCAGTTTTCTTTAAAAGGGTAAGCACCTCCTTTTGCTCCAGTAGAGAGGCCTGCATCTATGTAATAGCACACCAATAAGAAGATCAGTTTGAACTTTGAATCTTACTAGAACACAGAACATGTATTGGAAGAATGTTACAAAATTAGGACATGTAGGCAAGATATTCTTACCTGTGTTTCTAGAATAGCAGACGAATCCAACTGAGGGCTGTGTCTGATTATATCCACAAGCACCCCGTGAATCCATGCACTTCCGACAATCTAAGTTAACTCCAAGCTCGAAACCATCTTCAAGAGCTTTCTTTAGATTATCTGTACTTGGATCACTTTCCAGTGTGGTCAGCACGGTTTTAGACGCGGGAATACTGACGTTTCTATTGCAAGATCCCCTGAATTCGTCTAAAAGTCCTCTAATCCCTTGAACTGGAGGGGATGAGAGATTTCTCGTCACATAGTAATTTCTTGTGTCATCATCCTCACAATCAAGGTCTTTAACATTAGTAGAAACATACTGTGAGAAGTCTTGGCCGCAACTGTAAAATATAGTCAGCGTCTCGGTCTCAGGAGCGAACGGAAGGACGTTTTCGTTGAACGGTACATTTGGTGGGTTTAGAGGACAAGTACTGTTGATATAATCCACTCTGACGAGTTTTATGATACCAGAGTCATAATTCGCCTCTAGGATTCTAAATTTCACTGAGGAAATGCTAAACTCTGCGAATCCTCTGCTGCAATCAAGCTCAAAATCAGGGTGACCGCATTCTTCTCTGCCAAGAATCCAGAAAGGGTACAAGAGACCTCTCTGATCACCGCAGCTAAACGGTGTACTGCAGCGTATGTGAAGCTCTTCATCTGAGAAAACATAGGATGGGATCACAAAGAGCATCCATATGAAGCTATAGGACATAGATTTTGTCAAAGAAAGAGACAAATTGATCATTAATTGAAACTTTAGTGTAAGCTGTATAAGAAACTTACCATCAGGTGGATGCAGTTTATTGCATCTTGATGATGAGGCTTCTTTGCAGCAAATCTGTGTGGTATTTTCGAAGGTGCAGGTTCCATGAGAGGATGAACATTTCTGACACGATTCCTCATCAATCTTCACCTTCACTTCAAACCCTTGTCTTAAAGTACTTTCCAAATGTGTCAAGTTCAACTCTTTCTCTTCTGGAGTGAAGCTTTTAGGAACGTTAATTATGAAACTGCCTTGACAGGAATTCTTGTAATCAAGGTTTTGAGGTACTGTGACAAGGCCTCTACCAGGACATGTATAACTCGAACGGTAAGAAAGCTTAGCGTCGCAGAGGTAGAAAACAGTGAGGCTCTTGTAGGTGGGCGAAAGCTCAAAGATTTCGGAAGGCAAGGTTGTGGATGTGATTGTAGCGTTGCAAAAAGGACCTTCAAGCTCGGTGCTAGCGAGTCTAAGAGTATTAGATGTTTGATCTAAGTGGAGAACATTGAAAAATTGGCTTAACATGATTATAGAAGTGATGTTGTTAAAGCAGTGAAGCTCCAGCAATGGATGACCACAAATTTGGGGACGATTCCCTCCCGAGAATGGGAAACCAGCGGTTATGTTCCCACACTGAAACTGAGCTTCACACAACCCAAGTTCATGGTTACTTGAGTCACAGGGAAATGGGTGAAAGAAGGAGAAGAGGAAAAACAAGACCAGACAAGAAGTGGGGAGATAGTACATGATTTATTTGAGATCTATGATCAGTAAGTCTCACACTATTCAAGTTCTTGTTTACTTAAAGCAAAAGAAAGAGGGTGAAATGAGGAGAAAAAAGAAAAAAAATAGATCAGAGAAGAAGTGGGGAGATTGTAAATATGATTAGTTTGATCTACGAACAGTTTGTGAAGACAATGAAGGTTGTGAAGGACCAAAAAATGAAGGTTGTGAAGGACCAAAAAAGGATAGGGACAGAGAGAGACTTGGACTCAGTTTTTTTTTTTGTCACTTGTCTTTATTAATTAGTTGACTTTGAAAAACGATATTGAGGTACTGCTCTTTTTTTCCGTAAACTTTTCTTGAAATTTATTTTCTTTAGTGGTTTAGAAAATTATGGAATTTAAGTCTAAATTATGGAATTTAAGTCTGTAGTGAGAATGAGAGAGGTACTTGCCGGTAAATCTCAGTTATTCACCAGTTTTTCACCAGCAACGTCAGAGATAAGTTACGTTGAAAGTTTCATTTATAGATCAGACATTTTAGTCTCTCGTCAAACTAATCTAAGTGTTAAGATATATGGATGTTCGAACAAAAACAAGGATTAAGGTTTAGCAATGAATCAATGAAAACTAATAATAATGAGAAATTCCATATGAGCGTTGGTAAGTTTAGAAGGAGGGTCAGTCTGAAATGTAGACACTATATTGCATTTAACGATATATTGCATTTAACCAATGAAGGTATTTACTGTATTCATGATTTAATAGATTCAAGGAGGATTCTTTCTTTAATGTGACATTTATGGATCATACTCAGTACAACTCGAAATGTTCTCTGATAGCATAGAAGATTCTTGAAGAGGTGCTCCTGGAATTTGTAAACCAGGTCTAGGAGGGATTTCAATAGCACCCACACTTCCTTCCATCATCTATACAACTCTGTTCATCGATGGGCGATCTGTTGGGGAAGGCTGAATACACCACAAACCCACCAGCGTCATCTTCCTTGCTACTTCCTCTTCTTCGCTACTAATTCCATTCTCGATAAGCCTTACATTGTCTCCCTTCTCAAGATCCTTGTATATCCATTCAGGAAAGTACATTGAGCTTGTGTCTGATGTAGACTTTTGATCATCTCTTTCTCTGTTCCTTTTGCTCCTATCATCTCAAGGACTAACATTCCGTAACTATATACATCTGACTTGTGGGAGACTCTACCGTACATTCTTGAAAAAACTTCGGGTGCAATGTACCCTATGGTTCCTCTTGTATCCAGTAGTGACAAAATGCTTTCTTTCTTCTTGCAGAGCTTAGCAAGGCCAAAGTCTGAAACTTTGGGGCAAAGATTGTCATCTAAGAGTACATTTTGTGGTTTTATGTCGAAATGTACAATCCTTGTTTTACAGCCATGGTGTAAGTACTCTAGACCACGAGCAACTCCAAGCGCAATTCCATAAAGTCCCGTCCAATCTATTTCCATCGAGGTCTTGTTTGAGATGAACTTATCAAGAGACCCATTTTCCAGATATTCATAAATAATTGCTCTCTTGGAACCTTCAGGGCAGAATCCAAGCAGGTCAACAATGTTGACATGAGAAGTTTTGCTCATTCTCGAAACTTCATTGACAAAGTCTTCCCCATTACCCTTTGATTCTTTCAAGACCTTTACTGCAACACTACGACCGTCACAAAGGGTTCCTCTATAAACAGTTCCAAATCCGCCTTTCCCAACCACTTCGCCGAATGACTTTGTAATTCTCTTTACTTGTGCATAACTATAGTGTTTCAGTGGAATAAGAGCCTTTAGATTTTGTGGCCTCAGATAATTTGGCCACCAGAACTCCACAAGCAATCATGATTCCTAGAGTTGAAAACACAAACATGGTTTTCATAATTATGGTATGTTAATCAAATCAGATTTGTTGAACAAAATGGGAGAAGAGTGAGCACCTATTTTCACTTTGAAAGAGTGGCCTGCATCTACGGGAACTGCATCAAGAAAATGTTAGTTGGATCTGAAGACATAACTTTGAATCTTACTAGAAAAAAAAAAACTTGAAACTAGACCTATAATAATTAGTAACGGCCCATGAAAACCCCTATTTGATTCAGCCTGGCTCAGAAGAAAAACAGAGTCTATGTGCAGAATCGATATGATGAAACTAATCTTAAATGTAATCATATAGATGAAAGAAGTAAAACTTGAATCTATAGAAAAAAAGGACTAACCATGGTCAACGTTAATATCACATGAGGATCTGTGAGGCTTGTCTTCACACAGACAACGGAAACTTCCCGACCCTGAATCCGAACCACAAATCCCACCGGAATTTGAACATTCCCGGCAAATCTGTTCCTCTATACTGTACCTCAACTCGAACCCTTTTTCCAAAGCCATATTCAAAACTTGAGCGGAGTCATTTGACTGGTAAAGATCGTTCTTAGCAGACACAAGCATCGGAATTTCTCCAACCTTTAAACAATTTGTGATAGGATTAGACGGTCTAAATACGTGGTATGTTGTCCAACTGCCAGTACTTAGGCAAGAAAACGATGACGGCAATGTTGGCTGGTCACCAGGGCCTTGGGGGCAGTCAAATAGATCGATCATCTCCGTGTTATGGTTTAACGTGAAGTGATCATCCCCGGTGAAGTTCAAAATCTGCGGGCAACCACCCTCGAACAAACTCTCATCGACAACAGTGATTGTCTTGTTTTCAAGATTTGTGGAAATGACTCGAAGAGTGAGATTCTTGATCACTAGGGTTAGGGTTTGATTATCCTTGCAGGACAGGTCAAACTCTGTTTTGCCGCAGAAATTGGGTTTTCCGATGTCATTACCCCAAAATGGGTAACTGATGTTTGGGAACACCTGCTGTCCAGATCCGCATCTTAGAGGCAATAGACACTCCTCGTACTGTTGATCGGCGGCAAAGCAGGGCGAGAAGCCAGCGACGGAGAAGACGACGAATGTTATGAAGAGAGGAGAGATGGACATTGGGTTTTGACGAAGACTAACGAAATAAAGTGTTATATGATTCCAAAGAGAATCCATATAATTGTATAGGACATAGATTTTGTTGTAGATAGAAAGATTGATCATTGTATTTGTGTTGGAGATCAATTCGAAAGTGGTGAGGAAGAAGAAGAGATGAAGGGCTAGAAAAGTCTTGGTTTCATAAAAGTTGAACTAACGAACTTAATAGTTAATAATTTGGTTTTTTGACCAACCTTATTTATTTTTATTTTCTTGCACGACGCCTTCAAAGTTCAAACTCATTACTCAAACATAATCTATATAATAATAACAATCCTGAAAAATCCGTAAGGTTGTGACTTTTCATTGTTAACCGCTTTTAAAAATCCGTACGGTTGTGACTTTTCATTGTTAACCGCTTTTAAAATCCGTACGGTTGTGACATTTCATTGTTAACCGCTTTTAAAAATCCGTACGGTTGTGACTTTTCATTGTAAATTATATGTTTTTTTCATGTTAACAGTTGTGTCTTTCTATTATAGTTTTATTTTACGGTTGTTTTTTTCAAATGCAATCCTATATATTTGTTTTTGTTCATAGAAAACTATCAAATATTTTTTTTTTATGGTGAATCAAAATATTTTTAAATTCATCACAATCAAAAGAGAATAACCTTATTGTGGGTGTTGTTATGAAGTTATGGTAAATAACTGCCCGTATTATGAATGTGTCATCATTGTTGCCATCCATTAATTCTCCAGTGATTTCAAAAGTAGTTATTGTTTGATTCATTGATTCTTCAACATTCACATGGCTTCTATTGGTCGTTCTCTGTAACTTTTTCTTCAATCTCTTTAATAGGTCTACAGATTTTTTTTGGTGATTTTCTGTTACAATAAGACTTTCAATGATTAAATAGTATAAATTAGAAAGTATTAATTGTTGATATTAAAAGACAAGAGTAAAGTAAGAGAAAATCTTACTATCTGGCGGGAAAAATTCCAGCGTCAGGGCCGTAAGGGTTACCCTTACCACAGTGGAGGACGTCGACCACAGTGTTTAGGGCTTTATATTCTTCATCCATTATATGCAATTTCATAAGTATTTCTATATTAAAATATATATTTAACTCTAATAATGATATTTTTATCGTTACTATTACATGTCTTGGTTTGATGTTATTGATCAGATACACTGGAACTATTTTTTTTTTTTTTTTTGGCATTTTTTTTTTTTTTTAAAAAAACGTTTTTCTCTAATCGTAGTTGATGTTGTGCCAAGTTTCAATTAATGGCAAATAAAATAATCTTGTATTTTGTATACCCCAAGTTTTAAACATACACATCTACTAACGATTATCTTAAAAAAACAAAAATGAGAAACGAGAATCAGAGAACCGTATTAAAGTTAGTCGCTTAAATAAATAATCGCATTGAAGTAATCTAAAATGAATCGATCCAAGCCAAACAAATTAAAAGGAAAACGAGACGACGGGTAAAAAATGTGTAATTAAATAATCCCAGCTAATCCAGTTTGTCAACGGTTTTGTGTGGCAGATGAAACTATCATTCACATCCTTTTTCATTGTCCCTTTGCTCAAGCCGTCTGGCGTAATGCATCTATTGATGTTGGGATTCAACATTCATCTTTAACTTTGGATGACTTTCTTCTCTCTCATCGTAATCAAGCTATTCCTCTTTCGGCCAAAATCTTCCGTTTTGGATTATGTGGATTCTTTGGAAATCACGTAATGCATTTCTCTTTCAAAAGATTAATCGACATCTAGCTATAGACGTGCAGAGAGGGCTAACTGAGGTTAATGAATGGGTTGAAGCCAACAACTTTGTTTTGCAAGTTCCTGATGCACCTCTGACTCCTAATAGACCTATTGTTCCATCACGAGATCAAGGAAGTAACTGGTCACCACCATCAAGTTACTGGCTGAAATGTAAATTTGATAGTGGTTTTGTGCAGGGTCGGTCGTATTCGACAACAGGTTGGGTGATTCGTGATAGTACTGGTCGGATGATCCATTCAGGCTGTGCGCGACTTCATTCGTCTCAATCATCTTTACAGGCTGAAACTCTCGGGTTCCTTAATGGTTTTCAGTTTTGTTTGATTCATGGTTATGGTCATCTATATGCATTTTTACTATAATATAAATCAGTAAATAATATCCTGGTCATGTTTTAGAAAAATATGAAAATTGACCAGCTCAAAGGACCTTTCCGAGTTTTTTTTAAAAAAAAAAAAAAAAAAAAAAATTCCAGAGAATCTGAAAAAATTGCAGAAAAAATGGAGTGGGGAGAAAGGCAAACACTATTCACTACTAAAACTGACTGATGTGAAAGAAGAAAATTCAGTTAAAGAAAAGAGAGTGTAAGCAGAATTAGGAAAAGAACATCGGAACAGATTGCAAATTAGATGAGGATTGCAAACTCCCCATCAACACTATATGGATTGTGGTGCACTGATTAAAGTTCATGGACAATCTGATCATATCAGACTGAGACTCTTAATATTAAATGAAAAAACAATACAAATTGATATAAAACATTGTAAATAAATTAGTGAAAAGAGACATAGCTTACTAGGTGTTTCATATGTAAAATTGAAGAGGTAAAAAAACAAAGAGTATGCAAAACGAGAAAGGCATATCAATCAAGATTTTTGGTTTCAGTTTGTGATCCAGAAGAAACTCAATAATATCTTGAGTTTGAGTTTTGAATATCTTAGGTTAATTATAAACTTTTCAAAGAATATGAAATGATAGTGATGGATAAGAAACTTACCAGTTAGTGGTTCGCAGTGCCGGCTCAGTGGGGGGGACAATGGGTGCGACCGCCCCGGGCCCTAGTAATTAAGGGCCCCATTTTTAAAAATAATTTTTTTTTTCTGTTAAAAAAAAATAGTAAACTAAATATGAGATTCAAAAGAGGCCCAAAAAAAAAAAATTGTGTGTATATTTTTATTTTTAGAACAAATTAGTTTAATAAAAAATATATTAAAAAAAATTATAACAAAAAAATATCTATAAAAAAAAATTTAGGGTCCAAATTTTTTTTTTTGCCCAGGGCCCATTAAAGTTTTGAGCCGGCCCTGGTGGTTCGGGTGGAATGCATTTAAAAACTAATGGCATGGATCTGTTGAATCCACAGGATCCATGAGAGGATGAACATTCTTGACACGCTTTCATATCGATCTTCACCTTCACCTCAAATCCTTGTTCCAAAATACTTTCCAAATTGGTTATATTCACCTTTTTCTCTTTGGTAACGAAACTCGTAGGAACGTTCACGGTGAAGCTGGCATGGCAGCTCTCATGATGATATTCAGGGGATCCAGGCACTACGATCGGACCTTTCCCAGGACATATATAGCTCGAACGGTCAGGATGAACGTCGTTGCAATGGTAGAATGCGATGCTCTTGTAGGTTGGCAAAAGGTCGAAAATTTCTGGTGGCAAGGTTGTGTTGGTGAATGTAGAGGAGCATAAGGATTCAAGATAATCTGTTATAGCAAGTCTAAGAGAGCTTGATGTATGGTCTATATGGAGAACATGGTACAGATGGTCTGAGATGGTTAAAGAGGTGATGTTGTCAATGCAGTGAAGCTCCAGCGGTTATGTTCCCACACTGAAACGGAGTCTCACACGATTCACGTTCTTGAATACTTGAAGCACAAGGAAGATGGTGAAATAAGGAGAAGAGGAAGAACAAGACCAGACAAGAAGTGGAGAGATAGTACATGATTTGTTTGAGATCTTTGAACAGTGTGTCTTCTGGGTTTTGGTTGAGGAGAGCAGGGGAAGTGAATTAAAAACAAACAGAGAGATAAGCATAAAATATGAGGTGGAAATGGTAAAGGGCCTGAGGACCAAGTCAAGTGAGGATAGTGTGGCCGAAACGGAGACTTGGGATGTCACTATTAGTTTACTTTGACAGACTCCTATATTCACATAATTGATAAATGGAAAAATTTTTATCACACAATTAATAATTGAGTCCTTAATTTTTTTATAAGAAAAATTGCTTAGGACAAATCCTTATTAATGGAAAACATGATTATTAATAATAATAAGAGAAAATTAGGTGATGTAATAATCAGTAACGGAACAAGTATTATGCAGCATTTCAGCATTTTGTGACGATTCACAAGTAAAGTGTATAAATGGTAGAGCTGCTTTGTTCTTTTTTCTGTTAATACTTTAAATACATTCTCAAAGGTTTTTCTTGGAAACAGAGGTATATCTTTAGTAGTGGGAATGAAAGAGACTTGCCGGTAAAGCTATACCATACTAAATCTGTCTGTCTTCATTTTTCTTAAGTTGACTAAAGATGATTTAAGAGACTGGAAAAATCAATAGTTTGATAAGTCAAAGACTTAGAATGATACGTTCAAACTAAATTAGGCGTTTAGAGATATGGATGTTTGAACGTGACAACGCTTTTTTGGTTTAGCAATGACTCAGACAAATACGAGTGTCATCGAATTGAAATATGGGGGTTTATATATGTTCTCACGTTTTCATGGCTCTAATTAATTAATGCGCTTTTTAACACATAATTTCTTCTTTATTTCCTACTGTTTATAGAGAGAACTTAGAGTTAACTCTAAATGCTAGATGAAAGAGGCTTAAATCTAAGATTTAACATTCATGGGTCGACGTCAGTCGGGGACTGATATAGTGTAATGTCAAATGTGTATCAAATCATATTATTATTCAGGATGATATTAAAAGATTCTGAATACATGTATTTGCTGTTTTTGTGCTTTAATAAGTTCCAAGGAGGTTTCTTTCTTTATGCGACATTTATGGAAGACACTTCTGTGTAAGCTGAGAAATCCTCTAGAACAGGCGATGCAGGATTTTGCAAAACAGGCTTAGAAGGGACTTCAAGAGCACTCAGGTTTCCTTCCATCATCTCTACTACTCTATTTATCGATGGGCGGTTCGAAGGCCAAGACTGAATACACCACAAACCCACCAATGTCATCTTCTTTGCTATCTCCTCTTCTTCGCTTCTTATTCCATTTTCGATAAGCCTTCCATTATCATCCTTCTCATGATCCTTATATATCCATTAAGGAAGTTATGTTGAGCTCGTGCTAGATGCAGTGTCTTCAGTTGATGTTTTGTTTCTTGCTCCTATCATCTCAAGAAACCACATTCCATAGCTATACATGTAAAATATTAAATTATTAAATTTAATTCGCTGAATAAATGATAAAAACGGTTAGATTGGTGACAAAATCTGGAATGTAAACCGTATATTACATGTAGTGAATAAATGTATTTTGCTGCTTTCATACTTTTAATAGGTTCTAAGGAGGTTACATTCTTTATGCGACATTTATGGATCATACTTCTGTGTAAACCGAAATATCCTCTGAGAACGTAGACGATTCCTGAAGAAGCACTGGTGGATTTTGCAAAACAGGCCTAGGAGGGACTTCAAGGGCATCCAGGTTTCCTTCCATCATCTCGACAACTCTGTTCATTGCCGGGCGATCTGATGGGAAAGGCTGAATACACCACAAACCCACCATCGTCATCTTCTTTGTTACCTCCTCAGCTTCGCTGCTGATTCCGTTCTCAATAAGCCTTCCACTGTCTCCTTTCTCAAGATCCTTGTATATCCATTCAGGAAAGTACATTGAGCTTGTGTTTGATGCAAAGTTTTGAACAAATCTTTCTTTGTTCCGTGCTCCTATCATTTCGAGAAGTAACATTCCATAGCTGTACACATCTGATTTGTGGGAGACTCGACCATACATTTTTGAACACACTTCAGGTGCAATGTACCCTATCGTTCCCCTTGTGTCCAGTAGTGACAAGACGCTTTCTTTCTTCCCGCAGAGCTTAGAGAGGCCAAAGTCTGAAACTTTGGGGCAAAGATTGTCATCTAAGAGTATATTTTGTGGTTTTATGTCAAAATGTACAATCCTTGTCTTACAGCCATGGTGCAAGTAATCTAGCCCACGAGCAACACCTAGTGCGATCCCATACAGAGCCATCCAATCCACATTCATTGTGGTGTTGCTTGAGATGAACTGATCAAGAGATCCATTTTCCAAATACTCATATATAATTGCTCTCTTGGAACCTTCAGAGCAGAATCCAAGCAGGGAAACAATGTTGACATGAGATGTTTTGCTCATGCTCGCAACTTCATTGATGAAGTCTTCCCCATTACCCTTTGAGTCTTTCAAGATCTTCACCGCAACACTACGACCGTCAGTAAGAGTTCCTCTATAGACAGTTCCAAATCCGCCTTTCCCAATCACTTCGGCGAATGACTTTGTAATTTTCTTTACTTGCACATAGCTATATTGTTTTAATGGAATAAGAGCCTTTAGATACTCTTGACTCAGAGCAGCTGATGTCTTCGTTTGCTGGTTGATTACACATAACAAACACGCGACTGCAAAAATGACGCTTATCAGTTATCATTGCAGAAGCTGCCCCAAAGTCCCAATTTATAATAAGACGATGATGCTGCCTTTGGTAGTCAAATCATGTTTCTTTAATAAACAGGAAAAGGGTAAGCACCTTCTTTTGTTATTGGCAAGTCTTTGCTTGTGTATTGAGCTTCCTGTGTCTTCCTTCTCCGTCTGATGAGACAGAACAAAACCGCGAGTATAAGCATGGCCAGCCCCAATCCAGAAGCAACCGCAATGCCTAGAGAAGAAAACAAAAACACTTCATTATAAGTCTATGCTGTTACCTATGGTGTATATGGTAATCAAATCGAGTGTTGAAGAATGGGAATAGAGGAAGCACCTGCTATTACTCCTTTAGAGAGGCCTGCATCTATGGAAAGGTACCAAAAAAACGGTCAGTTCGAACTATTTACAGAACTAGTTACTAAATACAGAACTTTAAATCTTACTAATGCAAAACATTTGAAACTCATGTGAGTTTCTATATATGGTTATCAGAAAACTAAAAGGATTTTCTGTAGAGGATCCAATCAAAAGGTTAATGGGTGGGTGGGAAGATTTTGGGAAGGGACAAGTGGTGGTTCTTGTGGAAGAATGTTAGGAAGTTAGAACATGTAGGCAAGATATTCTTACCTTTGTTTCTGCAAGTTCCGTTATGTGCGCCATCTATACAATAGCAGACGAATCCAACTGAGGGCTGTGTCTGATTATATCCACAAGCACCTCGTGACTCCCTGCACTTCTGACAATCTAAGTTAACTCCAAGTTCGAAACCATCTTTAAGAGCCTTCTTTAGATTATCTGTACTTGGATCACTTTCCAGTGTGCTCAGCGCGGTTCTAGATGCGGGAATACTGACATTTCTACTGCAAGATCCCATGAATTCGTTTGAAAGGCCTGGAAGCCCTTGAAGTGGGGATGAGAGGTTTCTCGTCACATAGTAATTTCTCGTGTCATCATCTCGACATTCAAGCTCTTTAACAAAAGTAGAAACAAACATTGAAAAGTCTGGGTTGCAGTCGTAATAAATGGTTAGCAGGTCGGTGGTACCAGCAAGACGAAGGACGTTATCGTTGAATGGCGTATTTAAAGAATCTTGGGGACATGGATCATCGATATAATCCACTCTTGCAAGTCTTATGATACCAGATTCATAATTCGCCGCTAGGATTCTAAATTTCACAGAGGAAATGCTAACCTCTGCGAATCCTCTGCTGCAGTTAAGCTCAAAGTCAGGGTGACCGCATTTTTCTCTGCCAGGAATCCAGAAAGGGTACAAGAGACCTCTCTGATCACCGCAGTCAAACGGGGCACTGCAGCGTCTGTGAAGCTCCTCAGCTGAGAAAACAAAAGATGGGATCACAAATAGCATCCATATGAAGCTATAGGACATAGATTTTTTCTGGGACATAAACAAATTGATCATTGTATTGCAGTTGCAGGTGAATAAAGAAATTAAAAAGGGGGGGTGAAGAATAAGTCGGACATAGATAGTACAAGATTTGTTTGAGATCTATGATCACTAAGTCTTGTGTTGAGAGAAAACAGAAGGAGAGATAAATCAAAAAGATGGAAATGGTGAAAATCGATAGTGACAGATACAGAGAGACTTTGGAGTTTTTATTAGTTGACCCAAAGTCAAGGAAGGATAGTGAAAGATACATAGACTTAATTTGGAGTCTTCTATTACTTTTAGATACAAAGTAATTTCTAAGAATCTAAAGTTATTGCAGAAAAAATTGGAGTGTTGAAAACGGCAAATAAAATCATTATTGAAACTGACTGATCTCGAATAAGAAAATTCAGTTTGTGAAAGTTGTGAAAATAGAGTTGACTGATTAAGTTAATTTCTCGTAACACGTACGTGCACGTTTTTTATTTTTTGGTTTAATATCTTATACCACCTTCTTTCTAAGCTCACTAGTCACTAGTAAGCTATGTCTAAAAGTGTGGAAATCAACAAAGGCAGATCAGAACATATATATATAACTTAGAGACATATACCTAACTATGTCAGAGTATATTAAAGGATTAAAAAACTCAATAAATAGATTGAGTTTATCACCATGCTCATACGGCATATATCTTAGGCTTATAAGTAGAACCACTACTTCAGTATAAGACCTATACTATAAGTTGTTAAAGAAAATGGATATGAAATGACAGTGATGGATAAGAAACTTACCAGTTAGTGGTTCGGGTGGAATGCATTTAACATCTAATGGCATGGATTTGTTGAATCCACAGAATCCATAAGAGGATAAACATTCTGGACACGCTTTCATATCGATCTTCACCTTCACCTCAAATCCTTCTTTTAAAATACTTTCCAAATTGGTTATATTCACCTTTTTCTCTTTGGTAACGAAACTCGTAGGAACGTTCATGGTGAAGCTGGCATGGCAGCTCTCATTATGATATTCAGGGTTTCCAGACACTATGATCGGACCTATCCCAGGACATCTATAGCTCGAAAGATCAGGATGAACGTCTTTGCAATGGTAGAATGTGATGCTCTTGTATGTTGGCGAAAGGTCGAAAATTTCTGGAGGCAAGGTTGTGTTGGTGAATCTAGAGGAGCAAAAGGATTCATGATAATCTGTTATAGCAAGTCTAAGAGTGCTAGATGTATGATCTATATGGAGAACAAGGTACAGATGGTCTAAAATGGTTAAAGAGGTGATGTTATCAAAGCAGTGAAACTCCAGCAACGGATGACCGCAAAGTCTGGCACGATTCCCTCCCGAGAAAGGGAAACCGGCGGTGATGTTCCCACACTGAAACAAATTCTCACACAATCTATGTTCTTGTTTACTTGAAACACAAGGAAGATGGTGAAATAAGGAGAAGAGGAAGAACAAGAACAAACAAGAAGAGAGATTGTACATGATTTGTTTGAGATCTTTGAACAGTGTGTCTTCTGGGTTTTAATGGTAAAGGGCCTAGAGGACCAAGTCAAGTGAGGATAGTGACCGAAGCGGAGACTTGGGGTGTCAGTATTAGTTTACTTAGACAGACTTCTATATTCACAGCTGTAATCCTAAGTACCTCTTTGGAGCAAAGACGACAATCACATAATTAACGATTGGGGACTCAATTTTTATAAGAAACATTGCTTAGGACAAATCCTTATGGAACCCGTCTTCCAAAGCCATCCTCAATGCTTGATTCAAGTCATTCGACAAGTAAAGAGCGTCCTTTGCGTCACCAGCAAGAGTAAGCTATAAAGATTAAAATATTCTTCTTCATGATGTAAATCATGTGTGATAGATGACAAAATATGAAGAGAAAATAAAATTAATAATAACAGAAAATTAGGTGATGTAAAAATCGGTAGTGGAACAAGTATTATGCAGTATACATTTAAGCATTTTGTTACAATTCACAAATAAAAGGTATAAAATATAAATAGTAGTGCTGATTTGTCCTGTTTCTGTTAGAATATTTGATACATTTTTTTCTTGGAAACAGAGGTTAGAGATATATCTTTAGTAATGGGTATGAAAGAGTGTTGTCTGTAAAGCAATACCATACTATCTCCTATCTACTAAATCTGTTTGTCTTCATTTTTCTTAAGTTGATTAAAGATGATTTAAGAGACTGGAAAAATCAATAACTTTGATAAGTCTTTGACTTAGAATGATACGTTCAAACTAAATTTACTAGACATCAAATTTTGGTTCTGATTACATTTATAGCTTCTAAATGGCGCAATTCCATGCTCTTCAGAATATTGACAAGATCGGCTCCGTTACCTGTCCTGTATTAGTAATCCATGTAAGTGACAACATCATTTGACTTGTTGCATTGGTTTGGCTTTATTTTTGCTTCCCTTTTCATTATGAAACCCGTGTGATTGTTATAAGAGCTCTTCTTATTATAAGAGTGATTGTTATAACACATGTTATTATGCATTTTTTTGACAAGGGAGACTGATGAAGCCCATCATTTACCTTGGAAGTTTATGAATGCAAGTCATTGAACTCTCTTGTTGGTTTTTTAGGAAACTGCAGATGAAGTAGTTGATTGGTCTCATGGAAAACGGCTCTGGGAACTCAGCAAAGAGAAGTATGAACCTTTGTGGATAAGTTGAGGTGGACACTGTGACCTTGAACTCTATCCAGATTTCATCAGACATTTGAAGAAATTTGTTGTATCACTTGGCACCAAACAAGCAGAGCAAGCTGCCACATAGCAAGATCACTGATATGTTTGAAAATGGGTTACTTTCGAGGGGTTTCTAGAAACAGTCTAGACAGTTGGCCGGAGAAGTCAGAAGAAATGTAATAATCCTGAGAAATCCAAGATGAGAGCGTTGATATATAGGTTTAGAAATTAAAAGATAAAAAAAGTCTAGTCTGGTGACACAATCTGGAATGTAAACAGTATATTATATTTCGTGAATAAATGTATTTTGCTGCTTTCATACTTTTAATAGGTTCCAAGGAGGTTACATTCTTTATGCGACCTTCACGGATCATACTAAGGTGTTAACAGATATATCCTCTGAGAACGTAGACGATTCCTGAAGAGGCACTGGTGGATTTTGCAAAACAGGCCTAGGAGGGACTTCAAGGGTATCCAGGTTTCCTTCCATCATCTCGACAACTCTGTTCATTTCCGGGCGATCTGATGGAAAAGGCTGAATACACCACAAACCCACCAGCGTCATCTTCTTTGCTACCTCATCTTCGCTGGTGATTCCATTCTCAATCAGCCTTCCACTGTCTCTTTTCTCAAGATCCTTGTATATCCATTCAGGAAAGTACATTGAGCTTGTGTTTGATGCAGAGTTTTGATCAAATCTTTCTTTGTTCCGTGCTCCTATCATTTCGAGGAGTAACATTCCATAGCTGTACACATCTGATTTGTGGGAGACTCGACCATACATTCTTGAACACACTTCAGGTGCAATGTACCCTATCGTTCCTCTTGTGTCCAGTAGTGACAAGATGCTTTCTTTCTTCTTGCAGAGCTTAGAGAGGCCAAAGTCTGAAACTTTGGGGAAAAGATTGTCATCTAAGAGTATATTTTGTGGTTTTATGTCAAAATGTACAATCCTTGTCTTACAGCCATGGTGCAAGTAATCTAGCCCACGAGCAACACCTAGTGCGATCCCATACAGAGCCATCCAATCCACATTCATGGAGGTGTTGCTTGAGATGAACCGATCAAGAGATCCATTTTCCAAATACTCATATATAATTGCTCTCTTGGAACCTTCAGAGCAGAATCCTAGCAGGGAAACAATGTTGACATGAGAAGTTTTGCTCATGCTCGCAACTTCATTGATGAAGTCTTCCCCATTACCCTTTGAGTCTTTCAAGATCTTCACCGCAACACTACTACCGTCAGAAAGAGTTCCTCTATAGACAGTTCCAAATCCGCCTTTCCCAACCACTTCTGCGAATGACTTTGTAATTCGCTTTACTTGCTGGTAGCTATAGTGTTTTAATGGAATAAGGGCTTTTAGATTCTGTTGTCTCAGATCATCTGATGTCTTCTTTTGGCAGCGGATTACACAGGACAAACCGGCGACAATAAGAATGACCCCCATCAATGCGGAAGCAGCCATAATGCCTATGAGTCGAAAAAAATAAGGTTAAAAACAGTATTAATAATAAGACAATGGTGTTGCCTTTGGTAATCAATTTAGGTTTCTTTAATAAACAGGAAAAGGGTAAGCACCTTCTTTTGCTCCAGTAGAGAAGCCTGCATCTATGTAATTAAACAGCAATAAAAAGGTCAGTTTGAACTTTGAATCTTACTAGAACACATAAATTTTTGAAACTTAAGGAGTCTCTTGAGTTTCGGGGAAGGGACAAGTGGTGGTTTCTATGGAAGAACATTAGGAATTAGAATATGTTCTTACCCTTGTAACGGCAAGTATCGTTTTGTGACTCATTTGAACAATAGCAGAGAAATTCACTTGAGGTTTGATTATATCCACACGCACCCCCAGCAACTTCGCACACCACACAATCTTGGTTAAGTCCAAGCTTGAAACCATCTTTAAGAGCCTTCATAAGATTATCAGCACCCGGAGTGCTCTCCAGTGTGTTCAGCGCGGATCTAGATGCGGGAGTACTGACATTTCTTTTGCACATTCCTCTGAAGTCACTAATTCCCCGAAGTAAAGGGGACGAGAGGTCTCTCGTCACATAGTAACTTTTCTCATCATCATCATCACTACAACCAAGGTCTCTAACATTGGTAGAAACAAACTGGCTGAAGTCTGGGCATTCATAATAAAATGTCAGTAGGTCGGTGTCAGCAGCGAATGGAAGGATGCTTTCGTTAAACGGTGCATTTAGTGGGGTTTGGGGACAGAACCCGCTGATATCATCTGATCTGGCAAGTCTTATGAAACCAGAGCCATAATTCGCCTCTAGGATTCTAAACTTGAGAGAGAAGATGTTAAGCTCTGCGAATCCTCCGCTACAGTCAAGCTTGAAGTCAGGGTGGCCACAGTCTTCTCTGCCAGATTTCCAGAAAGGATAAAAGAGCTCGCTCTGATCACCACAGCTAAACGGGCCACCGCAGCGTTTGTGAAGCTCAAGCTCATTAGCTGAGAAAACATAGGATGGGATCACAAATAGCATCCATATGAAGCTATAGGACACAGATTTTGTCAGGGAAAGAGACAAATTGATCATTGTGTTGCAGTTGCAGGTGAATAAAGAAAAAATGGTGAAAAATAAGTCGGACATAGATAGTACAAGATTTGTTTGAGATCTATGATCAGTAAGTCTGGTGTTGAGAGAAAACAGAAGGAGAGATAAATCGAAAAAGAAGCAAATGGAAATGGTGAAGGTCGAGAAGGACCAAGTCAAGGAAGGATAGTGACATATACAGAGAGACTTTGGAGTTTGTATTAGTTGACCCAAAGTCAAGGAAGGATAGTGAAAGATACATAGAGACTTTGGAGTTTTTATTAATTTGGAGTCTTTTATTAGTTTCAGATACAAAGAAATATCTGAAACCTAATGAGAATCTAAAGTAATATTGCAGAAAAAATTGGAGTGTGGAAAACGGCAAAGATAGACCATCATTCACTATTGAAACTGACTGATTTCGAAGAAGAAAATTCAGTTTGTGAAAGTTGTGAAAATAGAGCGACTGATTAAGTTAATTTCTTGTAACACCTTTCTTATCTTTTGGTTTAATATCTTATACCACCTTCTTTCTACGTCTATATATATAACTTAGAGACATATACCTAACTATCTCAGAGTAAATTAAAGGAACTCAATAAATAGCTTGAGTTTATCACCATGCTCATACGGCATATATCTTAGGCTTATAAGTAGAACCAGTACTACTTCAGTATAAGACCTATACTATAAGTTGTTAAAGAAAATGGATATGAAATGACAGTGATGGATAAGAAACTTACCAGTTAGTGGTTCGGGTGGAATGCATTTAACATCTAATGGCATGGATTTGTTGAATCCACAGAATCCATAAGAGGATAAACATTCTGGACACGCTTTCATATCGATCTTCACCTTCACCTCAAATCCTTGTTCCAAAATACTTTCCAAATTGGTTATATTCACCTTTTTCTCTTTGGTAACGAAACTCCTAGGAACGTTCACGGTGAAGCTGGCATGGCAGCTCTCATGATGATATTCAGGGGATCCAGGCACTACGGTCGGACCTTTCCCAGGACATATATAGCTCGAACGGTCAGGATGAACGTCGTTGCAATGGTAGAATGCGATGCTCTTGTAGGTTGGCAAAAGGTCGAAAATTTCTTGTGGCAAGGTTGTGTTGGTGAATGTAGAGGAGCAAAAGGATTCAAGATAATCTGTTATAGCAAGTCTAAGAGAGCTTGATGTATTGTCTATATGGAGAACATGGTACACATGGTCTGAGATGGTTAAAGAGGTGATGTTGTCATTGCAGCGAAGCTCCAGCAATGGATGACCGCAGTGTTTGCGACGATTTCCTCCCGAGAAAGGGAAACCGGCGTTGATGTTCCCACACTGAAACAGAGTCTCACACAATCCTTTACTTGAAGCACAAGGAAGATGGTGAAATAAGGAGAAGAGGAAGAACAAGACCAGACAAGAAGTGGAGAGATTGTACATGATTTGTTTGAGATCTTTGAACAGTGTGTCCTCTGGGTTTTGGTTGAGGAGAGCAGGGGAAGTGAGTTAAACAAACAGAGAGATAAGCATAAAAGATTAGGTGGAAATGGTAAAGGGCTTGAGGACCAAAGTCAAGTGAGGATAGTGGCCGAAACCGAGACTTGGGATGTCACTATTAGTTTACTTTGACAGACTTCTATATTCACATAATTGATAAATGGAAAAATTATTTATCACACAATTATTAATTGAATCCTTAATTTTTTTATAAGAAAATTGATTAGGACAAATCCTTATTAATGGAAAACATGATTATTAATAATAATAAGAGAAAATTAGGTGATGTAATAATCTGTAACGGAACAAGTATTATGCAGTATACATTTCAGCATTTTGTTACGATTCACAAGTAAAATGTATAAATGGTAGAGCTGCTTTGTTCTTTTTTTCTGTTAATACTTTTAATACATTCTCAAAGGTTTTTCTTGGAAACAGAGGTATATCTTTAGTAGTGGGAATGAAAGAGACTTGCCGGTAAAGCTATACCATACTATCTCCTGTTTACTAAATCTTGTTTGTCTTCATTTTTCTTAAGTTGACTAAAGATGATTTAAGAGACCGGAAAAATCAATAATTTGATAAGTCAAAGACAAGGAATGATACGTTCAAACTAAGTAAGGCGTTTAGAGATATAAATGTTTGAACGTGACAACGCTTTTTTGGTTTAGCAATGAGTCAGACAAATATGAGTGTCATATATCGAATTGAAATATGGGGGTTTATGTTCTCACGTGTCCATGGCTCTAATCTCCTTAATGCGCTTGTTAACACATAATTTCTTCTTTATTTCCTACTGTTTATAGAGAGAACTTAGAGTTAACTCTAAATGCTAGATGAAAGAGGCTTAAATCTAAGATTTAACATTCATGGGTCAGTCGGGGACTGATATAGTGTAATGTCAAATGTGTATCATATCATATTATTATTCAGGATGATATTAAAAGATTCTGAATACAAATCACTGAAGTCTTTTGTTTGTTGTCTGAGAGGGATCTAGGCATGAAGTAGTGAGCCCATGAAAAGCCTTAGAGTGAGAAGTCTCGAATGAGTGTTAATAATATGATGACACAAATACAAAAGGTCAAAGCATTTACAAAACATATTATATGAAGATGAAACTCAAATTATTGATCTCATATTCTCATCTTCGGGTGTTATACCTTAGTGGCTTGTCAATTGTCATGCCAGGAAAAAACTGTAAAGATGAATAAATGTATTTTCTGTTTTTGTGCTTTAATAAGTTCCAAGGAGGTTTCTTTCTTTATGCGACATTTATGGAAGACACTTCTGTGTAAGCTGAGAAATCCTCTAGAACAGGCGATGCAGGATTTTGCAAAACAGGCTTAGAAGGGACTTCAAGAGCACTCAGGTTTCCTTCCATCATCTCTACTACTCTATTTATCGATGGGCGGTTCGAAGGCCAAGACTGAATACACCACAAACCCACCAATGTCATCTTCTTTGCTATCTCCTCTTCTTCGCTTCTTATTCCATTTTCGATAAGCCTTCCATTATCATCCTTCTCATGATCCTCATATATCCATTAAGGAAGGTATGTTGAGCTCGTGCTAGATGCAGTGTCTTCAGTTGATGTTTTGTTTCTTGCTCCTATCATCTCAAGAAACCACATTCCATAGCTATACATGTAAAATATTAAATTATTAAATTTAATTCGCTGAATAAATGATAAAAACGGTTAGATTGGTGACAAAATCTGGAATGTAAACCGTATATTACATGTAGTGAATAAATGTATTTTGCTGCTTTCATACTTTTAATAGGTTCTAAGGAGGTTACATTCTTTATGCGACATTTATGGATCATACTTCTGTGTAAACCGAAATATCCTCTGAGAACGTAGACGATTCCTGAAGAAGCACTGGTGGATTTTGCAAAACAGGCCTAGGAGGGACTTCAAGGGCATCCAAGTTTCCTTCCATCATCTCGACAACTCTGTTCATTGCCGGGCGATCTGATGGGAAAGGCTGAATACACCACAAACCCACCATCGTCATCTTCTTTGTTACCTCCTCAGCTTCGCTGCTGATTCCGTTCTCAATAAGCCTTCCACTGTCTCCTTTCTCAAGATCCTTGTATATCCATTCAGGAAAGTATATTGAGCTTGTGTTTGATGCAGAGTTCTGATCAAATCTTTCTTTGTTCCGTGCTCCTATCATTTCGAGGAGTAACATTCCATAGCTGTACACATCTGATTTGTGGGAGACTCGACCATACATTTTTGAACACACTTCAGGTGCAATGTACCCTATCGTTCCTCTTGTGTCTAGTAGTGACAAGATGCTTTCTTTCTTCCCGCAGATCTTAGCGAGGCCAAAGTCTGAAACTTTGGGGCAAAGATTGTCATCTAGGAGTACATTTTGTGGTTTAATGTCGAAATGTACAATCTTTGTTCTGCAACCATGATGCAAGTACTCTAGACCTCGAGCAACGCCTAGCGCGATCCCATATAGTTCTCTCGAGTCAATATTTGATGACCTCTTGCTTGAGATGAACTGATCAAGAGATCCATTTTCCAAATACTCATAAATAATTGCTCTCCTGGAACCTTCAGAGCAGAATCCTAATAGGGTAACAATGTTGACATGAGAAGTTTTGCTCATGCTCGCAACTTCATTGATGAAGTCTTCCCCATTACCCTTTGAGTCTTTCAAGATCTTCACCGCAACACTACGACCGTCAGAAAGAGTTCCTCTATAGACAGTTCCAAATCCGCCTGTCCCAACCACTTCGGCGAATGACTTTGTAATTCTCTTTACTTGCGAATAGCTATAGTGTTTTAATGGAATAAGGGCCTTTAGATTCGGTTGTCTCAGATAATCTGATGTCTTCTTTTGGGAGCTGATAACACAGAACAAACCAGCGACTAGAAAAATGACCCCCATAAATGCAGAAGCAACCCCAGTAACTAGAGACACAAAAAAAAAAGAAGTAATGATAAGACTATGGTGCTGTAGTCAAACCAGGTTTCTTTAATAAACAGAAAAAACGGTAAGCACCTGCGTGTTCTCCATAAGAGAGTTCTGTATCTATGAAATGGCACCAATAAAAAGGTCAGTTTGAACTGAATACAGAACTTTAAATCTTACTAAGACTTAATTTGGAGTCTTTTAGTAGTTTCAGATACAAAGAAATATCTGAAAAAAAAAAAAAAAAAAAAAGAAATATCTGAAACCTAATGCGAATCTAAAGTTATTATAGAAAAAATTGGAGTGTGGAAAACGGCAAAGAACATCAGTCACTATTGAAACTGACTGATTTCGATGAAGAAAATTAAGTTTGTGAAAGTTGTGAAAATTAACTTAATCATCATTAAGCTAATTTCTCGTAACACCTTTCTTATCTTTTGGTTTAATATCTTACACCTTCTTTCTCCGTCTATATATATATATATATAACTTAGAGACATATACCTAACAATGTTAGAGTAAATTAAAGGAACTCAATAGATAGCTTGAGTTTATCTTAGGCTTATAAGTAGAACCGCTACTTCAGAATAAGACCTATAAGACCTATATACTATAAGTTGTTAAAGAAAATGGATATGAAATGATAGTGATGGATAAGAAACTTACCAGTTAGTGGATGGAGTGGTATGCATTTAACATCTAATGGCATGGATTTGTTGAATCCACATAATCCATAATCGTGTGAACATTGTTGACACGCTTTCATATCGATCTTCACCTTCACCTCAAATCCTTTCTCTAAAATACTTTCCAAATTCGTTATATTCACCTTTTTCTCTTTGGCAACGAAACTCGTAGGAACGTTCATGGTGAAGCTGGCATGGCAGCTCTCATGATAATATTCAGGGTTTCCAAACACTAAGATCGGACCTGTCCCAGGACATCTATAGCTTGGAAGGTCAGGAAGATCGTGGTTGCAATGGTAGAATGTGATGCTCTTGTAGGTTGGCGAAAGGTCGAAAATTTCTGGAGGCAAGGTTGAGTTGATGAATGTAGAGGAGCAAAAGTAATCGAAATGATCTATTCTGGCAAGTCTAAGAGTGCTAGATATATGATCGATATGGAGAACACGGTACAGATAATCTGATATGGTTAAAGAGGTGTTGTTGTCAAAGCAGTGAAGAGCAAGCAATGGATGACCGCAATGTTTGTCACGATTCTCTCCCCAGAAGGGGAAACCGGCGGTGATGTTCCCACACTGAAACAGATTCTCACACGATCCAAATTCTTGTTTACTTGAAGCACAAGGAAGATGGTAAATTAAGGAGAAGAGGAAGAACAAGATCAGACAAGAAGTGGAGAGATAGTACATGATGTGTTTGAGATCTTTGAACAGTGTGTCTTCTGCGTTTTGGTTGAGGAGAGCAGGGGAAGTTAATTAAACAAACAGAGAGCTAGATAAGCATAAAAGATGAGGTAAAAATGATAAAGGGCCTGAGGACCAAGTCAAGTGAGGATAGTGGCCGAAGCAGAGACTTGGGATGTCCGTATTAGTTTACTTTTGACAGACTTCTATATTCACATAATTGATAAATTGAAAAATTATTTATCACATAATTATCAATTGGGTCCTTAGTTTTTATAAGAAAAATTTCTGAGGACAAATCCTTATTAATGCAGTATACATTTCAGCATTTTGTTACAATTCACAAATAAAAGGTATATAAATGGTAGTGCTGCTTTGTCCTTCTTTAGTAGTGGGAATGAAAGAGACTTGCCGGTAAAGCTATACCATACTATCTCCTGCATGTCTTCTAAATCTGTTTGTCTTCATTTTTCTTAAGATGACGACTAAAGATGATTTAAGAGACTGGAAAAATCAATAATTTGATAAGTCAAAGACTTTGAATGATACGTTAAAACTAAATTAGGCGTTTAGAGATATGGATGTTTGAACGTGACAACTCTTTTTTGGTTTAGCAATGACTCAGACAAATATGAGTGTCATCGAATTAAAATATGGGGGTTTATGTTTTCATGTTTCCATGGCTCTAATCTCCTACTTAAATGCGCTTGTTAACACATAATTTATTCTTTATTTCCTACCGTTTATACAGAGAACTTAGAGTTAAACTTTAAATGCTAGATGAAATAGGCTTAAATCTAATTAAGATGTAACATCCATGGGTCAATTGGGGACTCAGTTAGTGTAATGTCAAATGAGTGATGTGTTTTGGATTGGGTTGTTGTATTTGGTAAGTTTAGTGCTTTTCAAGTTCAAACACTGCCCTTTCGTAGCATCAGCTGTGTTGCCAAGAGAAGCATTCTTGGACAAGAACATCTTTTGATTGTTGTGTGAGAGGGAACTAGTCATAAAATAGTGAATTGCTCCCATGAAAAGCCTTAGAGTGAGAAGTCATAAATGAGCGTTTATAATCTGGTGACATAAATACAATGGGGCAAAGCATTTACAAAACATACTATTTGAAGATGAAACTAAATTCTCAATATCATCTTTGGGTGTTATGCCCTAATTGGCTTGTAATGCCAGAGAACACTGTACAGATGAATTAAAGTATTTGTTGTTTTTGTGCTTTAATAAGTTCCAAGGAGGTTTTGTTCTTTATGCGACATTTATGGAACATACTTCTGTGTAAGCTGAGATATCCTCTGGATCAGGCGATCCAAGATTTTGCAAACAGGCTTAGGAGGGATTTTAAGAGCACTCATGTTTTCTTCCATCATCTCTACTACTCTATTCATCGATGGGCGGTTTGAAGGCCAAGACTGAATACACCACAAACCCCACAACGTCATATTCTTTGCTATTTCCTCTTCTTCGCTTCTTATTCCATTTTCGATAAGCCTTCTATTATCTTCCTTTTCATTATCCTAATATATCCATTCAGGAAAGTATGTTGAGCTCGTGCTAGATGCAATGTCTTCAGTTGATGTTTTGCTTCTTGCTCCTATCATCTCAAGAACCCACATTCCATAGCTATACATGTAAAATATTAAATTATTAAATTAAATTCGCTGAATAAATGATAAAAAAAAGGTTTAGTCTCGTGACATAATCTGAAATGTAAACATATATTACATTTCGTGAATAAATGTATTTTGTTGCTTTCATACTTTTATTAGGTTCCTAAGGAGGTTGCATTCTTTATGCGACATTCATGAATAATTCTTCTGTGTAAACCGAAATATCCTCTATGAATGTAGACGATTCCTGAAGAGGCACTGGTGGAATTTGTAAAACAGGCCTAGGAGGGACTTCAAGGGCATCCAGGTTTCCTTCCATCATCTCGACAACTCTGTTCATCGTCGGGCGATCTGATGGGGAAGGCTGGATACACCACAAACCAACCATCGTCATCTTCTTTCTTACCTCCGCATCTTCGCTGCTAATTTCATTCTCAATAAGCCTTCCACTGTCTCCTTTCTCAAGATCCTTGTATATCCATTCAGGAAAGTACATTGTGCTTGTGTTTGATGCAGAGTTTTGATCAAATCTTTCTTTGTTTCTTGCTCCTATCAACTCGAGGAGTAACATTCCATAGCTGTACACATCTGATTTGTGAGAGACTCGACCATACATCCTTGAAAAGACTTCAGGTGCAATGTACCCTATCGTTCCTCTTGTGTCCAGTAGTGACAAGATGCTTTCTTTCTTCTCGCAGAGCTTAGCGAGGCCAAAGTCGGAAACTTTGGGGCAAAGATTGTCATCTAAGAGTATATTTTGTGGTTTTATATCAAAATGTACAATCCTTGTCTTGCAGCCATGGTGCAAGTACTCTAGACCACGAGCAACACCTAGTGTGATCCCATACAGAGCCATCCAATCCACACTCATTGAGGTGTTGCTTGAGATGAACTGATCAAGAGATCCATTCTCCAAATACTCATATATAATTGCTCTCTTGGAACCTTCGGAGCAGAATCCTAGCAGGGAAACAATGTTGACATGAGATGTTTTGCTCATGCTCGCAACTTCATTGATGAAGTCTTCCCCATTACCCTTTGAGTCTTTCAAGATCTTCACCGCAACACTACTACCGTCAGAAAGAGTTCCTCTATAGACAGTTCCAAATCCGCCTTTCCCAACCACTTCGGCGAATGACTTTGTAATTCTCTTTACTTGCAAATAGCTATAGTGTTTTAATGGAATAAGGGCCTTTAGATTCGGTTGTCTCTGATAATCTGATATCTTCGTTTGGGAGCGGATTACACAGAACAAACCAGCGACTATAAGAATGACCCCCATCAATGCAGAAGCAGCCCCAATTCCTAGAGTCGAAAAATAAAAATGAAAAAACAGTATTAATAATAGAGTGAATTTGCTGAATAACTAGTTTGTGCTGCAAAATTAAAATTTTAACACCATGATACCAAAAATTGAACAAGTAACCATTGATATATAGGTTTTAAATGACCAAATTGCCCTGTTGTGGTTTTGATGAAGTAGTGGTGGTGACAGTGACCTACGGTGGTAATGGTTGGTGACGACGGTGGTCGGCCGGAGACGGTGGCCGGCGGAGATGTCCGGCCGGCGGTGGTGGTCGGCCGGAGAAAGTGGACGTCGGAGGTGTACGACCGGAGATGATGGCCGGCGGAGGTGGTCGGCCGGATACCGTCGCCGGTGGCGGTGGTCGACCGGAGACGGTGGACGACGGTGGTGGTCGGCCGACGGAGGTGGTGGTCGGTCGGCGGAGGTCGGCCGGAGCGGTGGTCTGACGGTGTTGGTGGTGGTCGGGTGGAGGCGACGGCAGTGGCCGGAGATGGTGGGTGGTTGTGGTGGGTTGTGGTAGGGATAAAATTGTAATAATAGTCTTTTTTTTTTTTTTTTTTTAATTGAATGTAAAATTTATTCAAAACTAAAAAACCCTGTTTACATCTTGTGCATCTTTACTTTGAAAAGTTATAGTCTTTTTTTGAGATAAGATTACAGAAATTACATAAATTTCTAGTTACTAAATACAGAACTTTAAATCTAACTATAACGAAAAACATTTGAAACTCAAGGAGATTTCTATATAGTTATCAGATGAGGCTTCTTTGCAACAAATTTGTGTGGTATTTTCGAAGCCGCAGATTCCATGTGAACCTCTCTTTTAAAGAAAATTGTGCGAACACTATATGGATTATGGTGCTCTCATTAAAGTTGATGGAAAATATGATAATATCAGACTGAGACTCTTAGATATTAAATGAAAAAACAATACAAATTGATTTAAAACATTGTAAATGAATTAGTTAAAGTTGTATCATCTTATTTCTAAGCTCATATCACTGGTAAGCTATGTCTAAAAGTGTGAAAACTAAGAGAGGATAACCGGAACAGAGATAAAGCTAGAGACGTAGCTTACTCGAAATGTCAAATTAGAGAGGTAAAAGAAAAAGGGTATGCAGAACGAGAAAGACTTATCTAAGATTTTTGGTTTCAGTTTGTGATCCAGAAGAAACTCAATATATATAATATATGAGTTTGATGAGTTTTGAATATCTTAGGCTAAGTATAAGTTGTTAAAGAAAATGGATATGATCATATGAAATGATAGTGATGGATAGGAAACTTACAATAGCAGATGAATCTACTTGACCGCTGATTATATCCACAAGCACCCCCTGAACCAATGCACATCAGACATTCTTTGTTAAGTCCAAGCTCAAAACCGTCTCTAAGAGCCTTCTCTAGATTTTCCTCATTCGGACTTGTTTGCAGTATGTTAAGGGAAGGTCCAGATGCGGGAACACTGACGATTCTTTCGCAAAATCTCCTGAACTCGTTTAAAGATGAACTGATCTCTTTAAGTAGAGGAGATGAGAGGTTTCTCGTGAAAAAGTAATTTCTTTCGTATTCAATACTCTTATTATCATCTGGACAATCAAGCATTCCACCAAACTTATAAACTTCCCGTGAAATTTTGCAGTTGTAATAAATTGTTAGCAGCTCGGCGTTAGGAGCAAACGGAAGGACGTTATCCACAAAAGACACGTTTAAAGGAGATCGAGGACAAAGATTGTTGATAAACTCGGATCTGGCGAATCTTATCCTACCAGAGATATAATTTTGTTCTAAGATTCTGAACTTCACAGAGGAGAAGCTAACCTCTGCACCATTTGTATGGCATTCGAGCTTGAACTCTGGGTGGCCACATTCTTCTCTGCCAGGAATCCAGAAAGGGTACAAGAGACCATTCTGATCGCCGCAGTTAAACGGTTGACTGCAGCGTCTATAAAGCTCATTCGTTGAGAAGACACAAGATGGGATCAGGAAGAGCATCCATATGATTCTAAGGGACATAGATTTTGTCAAGGAAAGAAATAGATTGATCATTATATTGCAAGACAAAAAAAAAATGGTGAAGAAGAAGAAAAGAGATCAAGCGATTGGTGAATGTATCTTGTATTGTAAGAGTTGGACTAAAGGATCCTATGTTTGGTCTTTTTAATGAAATCTCACGTTAGTTAGCGAGCGAGAGATGAGAAGTAAGTGGAAACGGTGAAGCTCGTGTAGGACATGTCAAGGAAGGATAGTGACAAACAGAGAGACTTCTAATTAAGTCTTTTATTAGTTGCCCCAAAAACACGAAATTGTTTTTCCATAATACATGTTGGAATTGTTTTTATATTACATGTTGTTTAGTAATCTATAGAATTGTCTTCAGTGGTAATGAGATGGACTTGTCCGTAAACCCACACGTACATTGCAAAGAATAAGGTAAACCAATTTGGATACCCTAATCTAATTTTTTTTTTAAAATTTAATATTCATGTTCTATGTACTATTTTACAAATTAAAGATTATTAATTTTAATATATCTTTTGAAATTGTAGTATAAAATTAAAGAAATTTTCAGATATGTCACTTATGTTGACCAAGTTCTCACCGTTTGGCAAACATGAGTTTGTCTCTCACTTTTTGGCCACAAGGAAGTTTTCGGACAAATATGCCCTTAATAAGACACTATGCTGATTTAGTTTCCTTTGTACAAAAAGTTGTGGCTATTTCAAAAGAAGTTTCTTGGTTTTGTGGGTGACAAATATAAATATACATATATGTTAAAAAAAAAAAACTCCAGTTCTTGGGGGACAAACGAAGAACTCCACAAAACCAATTGAGAGTAGTAAAGGTTCTAAAAATTGGACCAGGCGGCCGGCCAGACGCCATGAAGGCAGTGGGGAAAGGTGAGCCGCCGAGATTTTGATATAATCTCTGAAGAAATCGCCCGAAGAAAGAAAATTAGATAAAACTTTGTTTTTTTGTTTGAAATATGTAAATTAGTGATAGATCTATGGTTTTTTGGTTAAGTTTCATGAAAATATGGTGAATAAGAGAAGAAATTTGAAGAAAAAAATGGAAAAAAAACCCAGAAGATAGGCGATTAGGGATTTCGTGAAGGAAGAAGAAGACTGTGCAAATTACGTTTTTACCCCTTTTATCTAGCTAAAAAGCATAAATATGCAGCTCCAGAGGTGTACCAAAAATATATTACGATTAAATGTACGTACATATGTTACAATGTGTACATTTGGATTTTGATAATGTTATGTTTATCCAAAATATATTGAGTTTCAGTGTACGTACATAAGTTACACTATGTACATTATTGGTGGTGAATCTGATATAGTTTTGCATAACCTATTTTGCAGGATGTTGGTTTTGGAACTTTCAGATTTTTCGACATAAGTCTCGGAATCTCATAATTAGGATCTTGGTAAGATGAATTTCGGCGTGACTCTCGGTGGTCTCCAACCAATAGATTTTCTCGGATTAAGAACAAAAGAACCCAGTATTGGTATATTCGGATTTTGTTGGCAGAATCTTCGTATTTTTTTGACCTAAGTCTCGGAATTTCAGAGTTGGGATCTTGGCGTGACTCTCGGTGGTACCCGACAAGTAGAGAAGGTAACGTAACTCGACCAAAATTTGAGCAAATATTTGTGAGAATCTCATATAATTTCAAAAAAAATTGGCTTTTGAAATTGTAATTAATGATTTACTTTATAAAATGTTGTTATTTGTATATACGCGATTTGTGGCTAGAGAAACAAGTTTGTAAACCCTATTTGTGTACATTATTTCTTAGAATTTAGTTCGTGTACCAAAAAATTATTTTATTGCAGCGTACGTATGTTAGACTGGTATACATTATAATTTTTTTAGTGGATTTACATAGTTTTGCACAACATATTTTGCATGAACTGAAAATATGGAGCCGAAGAACATAATGTGAGAAACACATACTTATAAGTGGCAGTGTCACATTAGAGTTTAAAATAATTAAAACAATATATATATGTGTGTGGTGTTAATGTGAAGATCGATAACTATGAGTGTAAGATTGTGATGCGTCGGAGTTGCCGGTATTACAAGGTTCTGCACAGTTTAACTCTAAGGTTGGATAGAAAATCAAAGTTAATATGACTCTGAAGAGTCCATGTAACTGAAGTTATTAGTAAATCTGAAAAGATGAGTATGATTTATGTGTATGCAATTGTGTTATTGCTTTCTATTTCTAGTGGATTCGTTTTTGGACGTGGTGCAACAAATATATGTTGAAAGAATTGAACCTTGTTAACAAAGTAAAATAGAGAAAAAAGTTGTTATGATATTTATAAAATATTTAAGATTTTCTAATTGACTTACTAGACAACATATTGGTATGGATGTACACTAAACAAAAAAAAACATTATGGATGTATACTAAACAACAACGTACACTAAACAAAATAACCTTATGGACGTACACTAATACATGATTTATAAGGTACACAATCTCATAAACATATTCACCTTTATATTATGATATACGATTTTTGAAAATCATCTTGTTGTGCCATTCACACCAATTATTTAATATTATAATTAAAAATAAAAAATAACAATTAGTTTTTAGATCGAAATAAATAAAATATCGGTAAATTATTGGTTATATTTATCAAGATTTAATCAATTTTTTTTCAAAATTAACTAATTTTAAAAAAAAAATTTAATATTATGGGTATCCGAACCCAAACCAAAATACCATGTACCGAACCCGATATGCTACTATAAAATATTTGATCGGGTTCTATATTCCTAAATCCGAAAATCCAAAAACCGAAAACCCGAATCCAAACGGGTATCCGTACGCCCAGACCTAACGTATACGTAACCTTGTTTTTCTCTTTTCTACTTACGCAATTGATTTTCTCATATACATTGTTTGTTGTGTACAATCCCCTATGTAATTGAGTGTCATTATTGTTTAAGCATGGTTGCCAATATTTTGTTATGTATATATAGTTTTGAAAAGTAAATTTTTTTCTTTCATATTAATAAATGAATGTTATATCAGTTTCGCTCGAGTGTTCTAATATTATATATTGTACATTTTATTATAAAATGTGAAGTTTATTTTTTATCATGTCATACATATGTATGACGTGGTCGTTGTTGTCGTCGTCTAAATTTAAAAAATAAAATAAAATTATTTGGTTATAATAAAATTCATTTATCTAACAGGTTACTCATATTTTGCATTATATGTTGCACGATCTCTAACTTCTAAATAAATACGTACACGATATTAATTACTTAAACGTACAAAGACGTATCCAATTACAGTTACCTCCATGAACATTACCATCACGTACACAATTCGAAAACCTTCAACCATATACGTACACAATAGTAATGAATAAAACGTACACATTTAGACGAATATGGTATAGTGTTATGACGTACACAAGGTAGTGTTTTGTTTATATGAGTTTGATATTCGATTCAACAATAATTTGTAAATATACATATTTTGAATGGTTTGTAAATAAAATTTTATATGTATACAAATAACTGAAATGTGTATGTACACATACGCACATAAGTTATAACCGTGTACGTACACATACATACATGGTAATGATTATCTGAAATTGTATTTTCAAGAACATGATTTATAAAAATAATAAAAAATTAATTCAAAGTAAAAAATAAAACATAGTAAATGGATCTTAAAAGATAGAGAAAAAAAATTACAATTTAAAGTAAGAAAATAAAAAATAATAATAAAAGTGAAAAAGAAAAAATGTGGAAACAAAAAGAGGTGGAAGGTAATATTTATTTTTAATTAATTTTTATTTAATTTTTAATACATTAAATTCTCTCTGTGACAATTTTATTTTTTTAATAATTGTTTTTCTTGTTTTTGACTGTAGCCAAACTGATGTCTTTGTATATGGAAGAATGTCTATATGAAATAATCATTAAATCTTCAGTGTCTGGGACTATCTCAGCTAATTTTTCAAAAAACCAAATCTATGACACATCTGTTTCTCCGTCAACCACACCGAAGGCAAAGGGAAACACTTGGAAGTTTCCGTCTTGGGCACATGCAATTAGTAGACAACCTTTGTACCGACCGACTAGCTGCGTTCCATCAACAGCAACAATCTTTCTCATATATTTAAGACCTTTGATAGAAGCCCAAGAGAAACGAAAACATACTTAATTAAAACGACGGGTACCGTCAGGCTCAGGGGTATAATGAAGGTGGTAAATTGTCTCCGGATTTGCGCGACCAAGCAGATACAAATAAGTTGGTAAAAACCTGTAGCTTTTCTCATCATCCCCCCAGTCTCCTCGGTGATGATCGAAGTTGCATATAACAATAGCAATGTTTGATTGCATGGAAACTCAATGTCAATTGCAAGGTTTTCCTGTTTATGAAGCAACTTCCAACGTATAGCTTCTCACCTGTCTGGCTAATTTCGACTTCTGTCGCATCAGCTCTGACATTGGCTAAATCATCGAACATTGAAGGAGCATCATTATCTAGTATATTGACCTCAGCACTTAACATTGCAGGGAAAGAATTGTAGACAACATAAGATTCTTCCAATGTGACTACACCGTACGTAGAGTCATCCCAAATCTCTTCTGTAGCTCCTCCTGCAGGATTGTCGACGACATTCACGTCACCACTATCATACCCTTGAGCACCCACTTCAGCATCCTCTTCCGCATCTTCTGTCTCGGTGTACGGCGACTCCTCAACATCTTTGTCTTTTTCTGGTACACAGTTAACTGTGTACGTATTTGTGGTAGATGGTTGACTTTCGCTAATTTCAATTAAAGCAGAGGTGTTTGACCCATCACGTACACGGAAATCCGTAGACGTACATGTTTCTAAAAGTTGACTGAATTCACCCCTTGGAAGCCGAGGCGTTGCACGTCACCAACGTCACGGTCATGACCTATCCCATATTCACTGACTAGAAAATCAGTCCACTATAAAATCGTCTCCTTCACTACCGTCTACATTCAGTTTCATGCCACTCGAACTGCTTGATCCATCGGTGTCATCATTGTCAACGGTTTCCTCGTCGTCGACATCCTCACTATCCTCCTCTTCGTCGACGTCATCGCCTTCTTTCTCAACCGAATTTTCTTCCTCATCCACCATTTCTTGCTCTTCCTCCTCGACGTTCTCCTTGGATACTTCAATCGTTGCATGATTAACGATTGGAGAAAATGACACAAACATGTTGACGCTAGGATCACCACTACGAATAGAAAAAAAATGTGTCCAAGCTAACTTGATTGTCAATGAACACTGGAGGGCGTTTACGTTCAATCATCATCGACATCTTTCCAGGCATCCAATAGCTAATGTTTGGAATAAAGTCCGTAGCCTTTAAGCTGAACACCTCACATACCGTACACGTAAGTTCCGTGTACGTCATATTTTCTTTAACACGTACACACCTACCAAACTTTCCTTTCTCAGCAACAAAATCCCATTCTTCTTTCTATGTGCACAACCACTCTCCAACAACAATAAATACAGGTATCTCCATTGCATATCTGCATCATAAATTCATGACAAACAAAAGCCATTAAATGTCACTGCAAAAACGAGTATTAACTACCAATAGGGAAACAAACAAAAAAGAAATATACAACAAAAAACATTTAAAGCCTAAGAATTTACACTTGTACAGGTTCTGGGTCACTGGGTCAACCCGGACCATGAACCGGAGTAGTGTCTGGGTCGCCGGGTCACTGGGTCAACCGGGTCAAACCGTGGGTCAATTGCGGATTAAATAATTAAATAATTTTTAATATATTTATAGAAATTATATATATGACTGTATAAAATTAAAAACAAAATATTGTTATACTATATTTAGTAAAATATATGAAGCCAAACAATAATAAAAAGTGATTATAATTTATTATTTATTAGTTATTAGTAAAAAAAATTTAAAATATCTATAAAACCTTATAATTTATTCATTTATTCACATAATCAAAAAGATTTTTTTGTTTTTTACCCGGCCGGTTTAACTGGGTTTACCGGGTCGCGGGTTAATGGCGGGTTTTTTCGGATTTTACCGATTTTGAAATTGGCGGATTTTAGTATTAAACCCGAACCGGAGTAGTGTCCGGGTCGCGGTTCAACCGGGCCGACCGGGCGGTCCGGGTCGGGTGTAAAAACACTGGTTCTAAACAAAAAAAGTTAAAAAATTTTGCAATGAAAAATTACTTGATTTTTGTTTTAAAAAAATGATTACTTCTTCTCTACTTATAGTAAAAACAAAATTGATATACTTCTTATAATACCTTATGTATCAATCCTTTCTTTGCAAAGATTATATGATTTGGTAACCACAAAACACCTCTCTTCACGAACACACCATCACCATCGTCGTAGAGAAGAATTTTTTTTTTTTTTTTTGGTTTTCTCACAACCTTAATACGTATACTATAACATCTCATATAAAAAGCATGATGATGAATTTCATTAATTACAGTTGCTCATTAGTCTCATCTTAGGCCCACTAACACATTAATTTAATAGTTGTATGTAGTAATTATCAAGTTAACTAACAAAGTATACCCGAGAGAAAAGAAGAGAGAGTTCCCCGAGAGAAACCCTAGATCCAGCCGCCGCCTTGCCTCTCCGCCGCCTTAGGCTCTTGCCGGCGGTGTGAGAGGGCTCCTCCTTTTCCTGCTTAGCTTTGTCTTTAGTCGTAGTAGTAGTCGACTCAATCCTCCTTCTTTGGTGGTGCTGAGAACTGGTTTTTTCGGATGAGATCTCGGCCGTTTCATCTCCGGAATCTGGTGGTGGTTCGAATCAGTGTTGCGCAGGCGGCTATACAGCTCAGGGTGTCGGATCTGGGATATTGGGTCGCGATTCCACGCTTCCTCTGCCCTTTCCGCCGGAAACCCTTACCGACCGAGTACGAGAGATTGAGTTGGGTCTTAGAGTCTCCCGGATGTCGGGGAAGCTTCTGAGATTGCTGGTGGCCGAGAGTTGAGGATCGTCCTCAAAGCCGGATCTTTAGTAAGTCTTCTTCACTTCCGGTTCAGTCCGGCAAAGATGTAAAGTGTCATGGCATAGCGAAGAGACATTTCCGGCAACGCATCGAGAGATGAGGTATACTAATCTATGCTCCATTGTCATATCAGAAGGATTAGTATCATGGATTTGTTTGGATTAGTTCGGATTAGTCTCGGGTCATCTTGCTACTGCCTTGCATCTTTTGGTCGGGTCAGTCGGATCTAGTGTCCGTTTTTGGTTCAAGACCGAGACAACAAAAGCCTAGGAAACTGAGACTTTCTGAGGTTGCGCCTCCTTATGGCGATGCTATTAGGACAAGCTCTACACGCGGATCATTCGGGACTAAGAGCCTGCACTTACTGGTTTCTTCAGAATTGATTTTGGTTCTTACCTGCGTTAGTAGTTGTTTTCGTGTCGCTTTTGGTTTAAGACCGGAATGACCAAAGCCGGAGTTACTGAGCCTTTCTGATGATGCACTTCCGGGTGGTGATGCTATTGGAACAAGTTTTTCAATCCGATCATTAGGGTCTAATAGTATGGTTTATCTCTGTATTTCAGATTAGGTTTTAGTCTCGTCCGCGATTAGTAGTCGTTTCGTGTCGCTTTGGGTCTTAGTTAGTGGTCTAAGGGATGATAATAGCCTGCTATATGGAGTTTTATCTATCCCTCTGTGGTAAAAAATACATGACCTACGTTGGGGAGCGTTGGATCCATCTATGTGTTCCAGGGTGATTCTAGACTGAGTCATTGTATTAGGGTGAAAGTTATCGAGGTCGAAAAATGTGTAATCTCGATTCGGTTAATGAGAAGTTTGATGTTGAGCCAAAAAAAAAAAAACACATTAATTTAATATTATAACCCAACATGAGAGTGAGACAAAAGAGATATTTTCTCTTTTTTTTTTATTATATTTTTGATTCTCTTTTTAAAACTGTAGCAACGAGAATTTCTCTCCGTGTACAGTATTTTCTAACTAAAACGTACACAGTGATTCATAACTTAAAGCAACTCTCCTTCTTTTGTGCGAGGGGCAAAATTGTCCGAAACAAGGTAGGTGGCTATTTGGTGAAAGCAAACTGCGAGTTTGCCAAACGGTGAGAAATTTTGTGGGACCTGGCCAAAGTGTGAAATTTCCCCATAAAATTATCACATACAAGTCTTTCCATAATAAGTTTTTCGAAAAATGAAGCAATGGAAATTCTTGAGTGGGAATTATGAGAAGGACTTGTTTGGAAATATTAAAATTCATACTTTATCCTAAAATCTGTTTTCCTTCATACATTAAAAAGTTGTCTTGAGTGGGAATTGACCACTTGAATTAGTGAAGGCCAGGCGAGTTAGCGTCCCCCAACGTCTGGCTCGATGTAGGTCAAGTGGAGGAAAGAGCTTAAGGCTAGGAGAGGAGAGCGATCGACAAAGGTGAGGTTATTGGCAAACCTGTGGGTGTCACAGTCTGACCGACTGTTCACGGTTAAGACAAGAAGTGTTTCCCACACGGCAAACAGAGCTTTGGAGATTGTGTTCGATCTATTTGTTTATTTTGTGTTCTGTTTTGAAGTTCTTTATTGCGAGCACAAACGCGGGAACTCTTTAAAAGCTGTTATTTATTTTTCTTAGATATGACGACTTCATTGAGCTTTAACATCTACGAAACCTAATGAAAACATCAAAACAATATCCCAAAGATTCTTTGTTTGTTTGTTTATTTCCAAAGAATCTAAAATTGCTACATATAATGACTATGTAGACAGTAAATTACATTGATAATTGTATTTGTTGCTTTCGTGATGGTTCAAGGATGTTTCTTTCTTTATGCGACATTAATGGAACCTATTTCTGTGTAACCCGATATATCCTCTGAAAGCGTAGAAGATTCTACAAAAGGTGCTGATGGAGTTTCGAAAACTGGTCTAGGAGGGACTTGAAGAGCATCCAGGTTTCCTTCCATCATCTCTACAACTTGGTTCATCGCTGGGCGATCAGATGGGGAAGATTGAATACACCACAAACCCACCAATGTCATCTTCTTTGCTAGCTCCTCTTCTTCGATGCTGATTCCATTCTCGATAAATCTTCCAATGTCTCCCTTCTCAAGATCCTTGTATATCCATTCAGGAAAGTACATTGAGCTTGTGTTAGATGCGGAGTGTGGAGCATCTCTTTCTTTGTTCCTTGCTCCTATCATCTCAAGGACCAACATTCCGTAGCTATACACATCTGACTTGTGGGAAACTCTACCATACATTCTTGAAAACAACTCAGGCGCAATGTACCCTATTGTACCTCTTGTGTCTAGCAATGACAAGATGCTCTCTTTCTTTTCGCAAAGCTTAGCAAGGCCAAAGTCTGCAACTTTGGGCACAAAGTTGTCATCTAAGAGTACATTTTGTGGTTTTATGTCAAAATGTACAATCCTTGTTTTGCAGCCATGGTGCAAGTACTCTAAACCGCGAGCAACTCCAATCGCAATTCTAGAAAGTTCCGTCCAATCTATATTCATCGCGGTCTTCTCTGAGATGAACTTATCAAGAGACCCATTTTCCAGAAATTCATAAATAATTGCTCTCTTGGATCCTTCTGAGCAAAATCCTAACAATGTAACAATGTTGACATGCGAAGTTTGGCTCATGCTTGCAACTTCATTGATGAAGTCTTCACTATTATTACCCTTTGACTCATTCAAGACCTTCACTGCAACCATACGTCCATCAGAAAGTGTTCCTCTATAGACAGTTCCAAATCCGCCTCTCCCAACCTCTTCCGCGAATGACTTTGTAACTTTCTTCACTTGTGCGTAGCTATACTGCTTCAGTGGAATAAGTGCTTTGAGTTTTGGCTGTGGAATAATTGTCTTGACGTTCTGTTGGCCAAGATCATGCGATGTTTGTTTCTTTCGGTGAATTTGGAGAAACAATGTTAAGACAAGGATCAGGAACAACAGAGTAACACCTACCCCTGAACCTAAAGTAAGAAAATGAAACAATAAATTATCTAACTACGAAGTTTTTCCAAGAAGATCAAAAATAGTATTCAGAATCAAATCAGGTATATTTTAAGAATAGGAGAAGGTTAAGCACCTATTTTTACTCCAGCTCCAAAAGAGTTTTCTGCATCAATGGAACGGCACCAAACGTCATTTGGAACTCAATACACAAACATTAGGAAATTAGAATATGTAGGCAAGAAATCTTACTATTTTTTCTAGAACGGCAAGTACCATTCTGTGTTTCATCTACACAATAACAGATGAATCCACTTGAGCTCTGATTATATCCACAAGCACCCCCAGAACCTATGCACATCAGGCATTCTTGGTTAAGTCCAAGCTCAAAACCGTCTTGAAGAGCCTTCCCTAGATTTTCTGCACGCGGACTTGTCTGCAGTCGGTTGAGGGAAGGTCCAGATGCTGGAATACTGACGTTTCTTTCACATAATCTCCGAAACTCGTTTAAAGCTAAACTGATCTCTTGAAGTAGAGGAGATGAGAGGTTTCTCGTCAGAAAGTAATTTCTTTTGTGCTCAATTTTCTTATCATCTGGACAACTAAGCATTCCACCAAACATATAAACTTCCCTTGAAGAGTTGCAGTTGTAATAAATTGTTAGCAGCTCGGTGTTCGGAGCAAACGGAAAGACGCTATCCACGAAGGACACATTTAAAGTAGACTGGGGACAAAGATTGTAGGAAAAATCGGATCTAGCAAGTCTTACCTTACCAGAGATATAATTTGCGTCTAAGATTCTGAACTTCACAGAAGAGAAGCTAACCGCCGCAAAACTTGTGTTGCATTCGAGCTTGAACTTTGGGTGGCCGCATTCTTCTCTGCCAGGAATCCAGAAAGGGTACAAGAGACCGCTCTTATCGCTACACGTAAACGGTTGACTACATCGTCTATAAAGCTCATTAGCTGAGAAGACACAAGATGGCATCAGAAAGAGCAACAATATGATTCTAATGGACATAGATTTTCTCGGGGAGAAAAACAGATTGATCATTGTATTGCAAGTGAACAAAAAAAATGGTGAAGAAGAGGAGAAAAGAGATGAAGGGATTGATGAATGTCTTTTGTATTGTAAGATTTGGATAAAGGAACCTATGTTTGGTCTTTTTGATTAAATCTCACGTTTGATGAATGTCTTTTGTATTGCAAGAGAGATAGAGAGATCGATAAGAAGTAAGTGGAAACGGTGAAGCTCGTGTAGGACATGCAAGGAAGGATAGTGACAAACAGAGAGACTTCTAACTTCTAAGTCTTTTATTAGTTGCCCCAAAAACACGAAATTGAGATAGAGAGAGATATTGGTCATTTGGTCTTCCTCTGTTTTTTTCCATAACGTTTTCTTGGGATTGTTTATTATTACTTGTTGTTTAGTAATCTAAGGAATTAGTTAAGTCTTCAGTGGGATGAGAATAATGAGATGCACTTGTCCGTAAAACCCACACGTACACTGCCAAGAATAAGGTGAAAGTTTCACTTATATTTCTAACGTTATATCGACCCCATTGTTTCTTTTTAAACTGTTTTTACACACGGAAAACAATAAGCATTAAGGTGTTTATGTGGTCATGCTTCTATTGTTCTAATCCCCTAAATTAGTTTGTTAATACCCTCGGATCCAAATTAAATCCGAATACCAAAACAACAGATTCATAGGTTACAAATCTGAATCTGGTTATCCAGATTTTCCATGAATGTCCGATTGTTTCGGGTCCTAGTGGAAAGGAGGTCATGAACTCATGATGGACCAAGTCAAGGAGTAGTAGATAAAGACAGAGTCACAGAGACTTCAGAGTTTATTTTCTTGGGGCGTTTTAGAAAATACCTCTTTTGATGCATTCTTTTTAAACTATTTTTTCAAATAATATTATGAAATATAATGCTAAAACAATATACAATAACATATTCAGTTAATCAGAAAAATATTAATACCATTTTGGATATCGAAATCTAATTTTTTTTATTGAATATTCACATTCTGTACATGTAATATTTTACAAACTAAAGATTATTAATTTTAATATATTTTCCAAATAATATTATAAAAATATCACATATAAGTCTTTCCATAAGAATTTTTTGGAAAAATGAGGCAAATTAAAACATAGAATTAAATCTTGAGTGGGACTGAGAAGGACTTGTTTGGAAATTATGATGGACGTATATGCAAGCTTTTTGCCGTAGTTACAACTTGCAAGCTCAAATTTTCTCACTCAAACTTAAAGATTCCGGTTCAATACTTTTACTTTTTTTTTAGTTTAGAATAATATCTACAGCGTAGATCTGGCTCATCAAGTTTACTTGTTTTTATAATCGTTGCATGATTACATTAGGCCGATTACATTAGGCCTTCCTTATTTGAGTTCAAAGAACAATTAGACGATCACCGGTACAATGCATTACTAGTTAATATAACAAAGGATTAGCTACATCAGTCTACAACACAACCAAAAAAAGACAAACCCCTCTCTTACACAAAGTTAACTTATATTCATAATTCAAGAGAGAGTTAACTCGTACGTAACACACAAGACCATAACCATATCTTGAAGAGTTGCAAAGTTGGACTAAAACAAACAGTTGATGGAGGAAGCAAATTAAATACTACATTGTGCAACGACAATAATCAAATTCATTGAATAGAGATTAAACTCGGGAAATAACAAACAGGATGCCCGATGGAGTCACCTTCAGTGAAAGCAGCATCACATGATTGGGTTTCGGGATCTTGTATCGCAAGTGTTTTAATACGATATACACTACAATACAACAACTTCTTCTTCTTGTTCTTCTTCTCCCCATCCAAAAGTGCTAATGGCATGAGAGCCCATACAACATGCATATGAAGCTTCTTACGAGATGCAACCAAATCTATAGAATAGATTTTGTCCCATGTCTTATTCCCTGAATTGAATAACCATACATCTTGGTTGAATGGGAAGCTATCAATATTGGCGGATACACATAAGCGGTTGTCGAGGGTGGCAATGACCATTCTGGAATTACGTACACCGGCAAAAGGAGTTTTAGAGATGACTTGAAAAGCTTCAGTGTGAAGATCTAAAGATAAAACTTTGGTTACAGCTTCTATGTGGTCGGTCAACTAATAAAAGGATCCATCTAGATAAGCAGGACTCTGGCCAGTAACCCGATAAGGTGCAGAGGGAGTGACATACCTCCAGGCGTTAGTGTCAAAGTTGAAAACTTCGCTTGTGGTGGCATTTTCTAGGCCAAGCTTTTCTTCAGAGTTGTATAACACAACGGGCTTGTATGTGACCGTGAATTTATCTTTACCGAATCCAAGACAACAGAAACGGAATTTAAAATTATCTCTCCTATGCCGATTATGATTTTCTGGTAGTTGGAGAGAGGGAGAACTCGATGCCATCTAGTGGTTGGGTTGATCACAAAACCAGAGCGGACGGGATAGTAAAGACAAACGAGACCGTCGCAGCTATTCTGACAAACATAGTGATATTTGTTCTCCCAAGGAGTAGGGATCCTGACCGATGATGAAGAACCCAACACAAGTGTTCTTAGAGATTCGATTTCCGAGGGATCCATGTCCGGGTAACTAGCACAACCATTCTCGTAACGACGTACGGACACCATGAGAATATCTGGTGGACCTCCTGATTGCTGACGATGCTTAGATTGTCTGTTTAGGAAGAAACGAGATTCAATCGTCGATTTCCACTGCTTCGATACAGCCTCGAGGATGTGCCCTACGAGATCGTGGGGCAGCGATTCCATCTGCAAACAAAGTTTTTTCGGCATAATCGTGATTTCAAAACAAATCATGTGGATTGACGCACACAGGGGAATATATATATAGAAAAAGTAAATCTCAATCCTTTTATGAATAGGAAATCTAAAAAAGCACTTGTAAATCACGATTATGATATTAAAATTGAATAAAAACAATTCAATAATATATTGTCGTTTTGATAAATAACAGTAAAAACGCAATCGCAAAAATGTTAATACAAAAAAAAAAAAAAAAAAAAAAAAAAAAAAAAAAAAAAAAAAACAATTACAGTATCCGACAAACGCAAATTTATATACTGGCCGCCGTATCAGAACTACTCGTCCACAGTTTCCGGCGAAATCGGCGGAGGAAGACTATGCCTCAACAATCCAACATCATCACCACCACCACCTTCAATATCAACCACATCCGGCGACTTCATCATCACCACACGTTTCTCCTCTTCCTTAATCTCTCTCAAAATCTCCACAATCTCATCCATCGAAGGTCTCACTTCTCTTTCTTGTTGCAAACATCGAAACGCTAATTCAGCAACAGGCATCATTTGTTTACTAACGTCTAGATCTTTCTCGAATCCTAAACTTGGATCTACGAGCTCGTGCAATGCGTTGTTCTGGATTTTTGATACAGCCATGTTCGCGAGATTGATATCGTGACGGTGTATGTCTACTGCTTGTTTTGATGAGATTAGTTCTGTTAGTACTACTCCGAAGCTATAGACGTCGCTCTTCTCGTTTAGACGGTAACATTGGTAGTATTGAACTCCGAAATAGTCGCTTCCGTTTGGAAGGTTATAGAGTGAGGGAATAAGAGAGTGATTGCTATTGGAAGAGATTGTTGTGGAAGTTGGGTTTCTTGATGTTTCTCTACTCGAATAAGACGTTATTGGCAACTCTTGGCTTGTGTCTTGAGCTTCATGCGTCTTCCTTCTCCGTCTGATGAGATAGAACAAACCTGCGAGTATAAGCATGGCCAGCCCCAATACAGAAGCAACCGCAATGCCTGAAGAAGAAAACAAAAACAATTTTCATTATAAGTCTATGCTGTTACCTATGATGTATATGGTAATCAAATCGGATGTTGCGATTTTAAGAATAGAGGAAGGTTAAGCACCTCTTTTTGTTGCAGTTCCATAAGAGATTCCTGCATCAATGGAACGCCACCAAAGGTTATATGGAACTCAATACACAAACATTAAGAAATTAAAATATGTAGGCAAGAAATTTTACCCTTTTTACTGCAAGTACCCTTCTGTGATTCATCTACACAATAGCAGATGAATCCACTTGAGCTCTGATTATATCCACAAGCACCCTTAGAACCCATGCACAACAGACACTCTTGGTTAATTCCAAGCTCAAAACCGTCTTCAAGAGCCATCCATAGATTTTGTACACTCGGACTTGTTTACAGTCTGTTGAGGGAAGGTCCAGATGCGGGAATACTGACGTTTCTTTCGCAAAATCTCCTTAACTCGTTTAAAGATGAACTGATCTCTTTAAGTGGAGGATATGAGAGGTTTCTCGTCACATAGTAATTTCTTTTCTGATTAATACTCTTATCATTTGGACAACTAAGCATTCCACCAAACTGATAAACTTCCCGTGAAATGTTGCAGCCGTAATAAATTGTTAGCACCTCGGTGTTAGGAGCAAACGGAAGGGAGTTATCCACGAAGGACACGTTTAAAGGAGATTGAGGACAAATATTGTTGATAAATTCGGATCTGGCGAGTCTTATCCTACCAGAGATATAATTTTCTTCTAAGATTCTGAACTTCACAGAGGAGAAGCTAACCTCTGCAAAACTTGTGTTGCATTCGAGCTTGAACTCTGGGTGGCCGCATTCTTCTCTGCCAGGAATCCAGAAAGGGTACAAGAGACCACTCTGATTGCTGCAGTTAAACGGTTGACTGCAGCGTCTATAAAGCTCATTAGTTGAGAAGACAGAAGATGGGATCACAAAGAGCATCCATATGATTCTAAGGGACATATTGATCATTGTATTGCAAGTGAAAAAAAAAAACTGAATATCTTTTTGATTAATAAAGGAACCTATGTTTGGTCTTTTTGATTAAATCTCACGTTTGATGAATATCTTTATATTGTAAGAGAGATAGAGAGATCGATAAGAAGTAAGTGGAAACGGTGAAGCTCGGGTAGGAAATGTCAAGGAAGGATAGTGACAAACAGAGAGACTTCTAAGTCTTCTTTTAGTAGTTGCCCCCAAAACACGAAATTGAGATAGAGAGAGATATGGTCATTTGGTCTTCCTCTTTTTTTCCATAACGTTTTCTTGGGATTGTTTATTAGTACTTGTTGTTTAGTAATCTAAGGAATTAGTTAAGTCTTCAGTGGGATGAGAATAATGAGATGGACTTGTCCGTAAACCCACACGTACACTGCGAAGAATAAGGTGAAAGTTTCACTTATATTTCTAATGTTATATCGGCCCTATAGTTTCTTTTTAAACTGTTTTTAGAAAGCATTAAGGTGTTTATGTGTTCATGCTTCTATTGTTCTAATCCCCTAAATTAGTTTGTTAATACCCTCGGATCCAAATCCGAATACCAAAACAACAGATATCCAGATTTTCAATGAATGTCCGATCGTTTCGGGTCCTAGTGGAAAGGAGGTCATGATGAACCAAGTCAAGGAGTAGTGGATAAAGACAGAGTCAAAGAGACTTCAGAGTTTATTTTCTTGGGGCATTTTAGAAAATACCTCTTTTGATGTGTTCTTTTTAAAATATTTTCTTAAATAATTTTATGAAATATAATGCTAAAACAATATACAATAATATATTCAGTTAATTAGAAAAATATTAATACCATTTTGGATATCCTAATCTAATTTTGTTTATTGAATATTCACATTCTGTGTAATATTTTACAAACTAAAGATTATTAATTTTGATTGACAAAAAAAAAAAAAAGAAGATTATTAATTTTAATATATTTTCCAAACAATAGTATAAAAATATCACATATAAAAATAGTTTGATAATAACTTTTATCGACAATTTCAGTTAACAATTTGATGGATTTGTGATTAATTTTGTTGCTTAGGTTTTTTGGTGACAAATCTCAACTTTGGAACCGAATAAACTGGAATTTTTAGGTAAATGATTTCCCAATTTTTAGTATTTTCTTTGATTTCTCTGTCTCTTTGATGTTCAATTGATCTTGGTGGTTACTCTTTTGCCAATGTCGACTAATATATATGCAAAATAAAGTAGGTTTAAGAATTTGAAATTTGGATGAAAGAACAATTAGACGATCACAGGTACAATGCATTACTAGTTAATATAACAAAGGATTAGCTATTGCAGACTACAACACAACAAAAAAAAAAGACAAACCCCACACTTTCTCTCTTACACAAAGTTAACTTATATTCATAATTCAAAAGAGAATTAACTCGTAACACACAAGACAATAACCATATCTTGAAGAGTTGCAAACTTGGACTAAAACAAACAATTGATGGAGGAAGCAAATTAAATACTACATTGTGCAACGACAATAATTAAATACTACATTGTGCAACGACGTTCATGGTGAAGCTGTCATGGCAGCTCTCACGATGATTTTCAGGGTTTCCAGACGCTAAGATCTGATCTGTCCCAGGACATCTATAGCTCGAACGGTCAGCATGAACATGGTTGCAATGGTAGAATGTGATGTTCTTGTAGGTTGACGAAAGGTCGAAGATTTCTCGAGGCAAGGTTGTGTTGGTGAATGTAGAGGAGCAAAAGGATTCAAGATAATCTGTTATAGCAAGTCTAAGAGAGCTTGATGTATGGTCTATATGGAGAATATGGTACAGATGGTCTGAGATGGTTAAAGAGGTTGTGGTGTTAAAGCAGTGAAGCTCCAGCAATGGATGACCGCAATGGTGGTGACGATTCCCTCCCCAGAAGGGGAAACCAGCGGTTATGTTCCCACACTGAAACTGATCTTCACACCCCCAATATTCATGTTTACTTGAAGAACAAGAAAAAGGGTGAAAGAAGGAGAAGAGGAAGAACAAGATCAAACAAGAAGTAGAGAGATAGTACATGATTTGTTTGAGATCTATGATCAGTAAGTCTCGTGTTGAGAGAAAACAGAAGGGGAGATAAATCGAAAGGAAGCAAATGGAAATGGTGAAGGTCGAGAAGGATCACCAAGTCAAGGAAGGATAGTGACAGACTGACAGATACAGAGAGACTTTGGAGTTTTTATAAGTTGACCCAAAGTCAAGGATAGATAGTGAAAGATACATAGACTTTTATTAGTTTCAGATACAAAGTAATTTCTAAAACCTAATGAGAATCTAAAGATATTGCAGAAAAAGTGGAGTGTGGAAAAAGGCAAAGACCATCATTCACTATTGAAACTGACTGATCTCGAAGAAGAAAATTCAGTTTGTGAAAGTTGTGAAAAGAGAGTTGACTGATTAAGTTAATTTCTCGTAACATTTTTTTTTTATTTTTTTGGTTTAATATCTTTCTAAGCTCACTAGTCACACTAGTAAGCTACGTCTAAAAGTGTGGAAATCAACAAAGGCAGATCAGAACATATATATAAATTAGAGACATATACCTAACTATGTCAGAGTATATTAAAGGATTAAAAAACTCAATTAATACGGCATTTATCTTAGGCTTATAAGTAGAACCGCTACTTCAAGATATAGCACAATCGACCGAAGATAGAGAAATGATGGGACTATAGATATCTATTGCTTATCCCGTTAAGTAGAAAACGGTGAGCCTCTTGTAGGTTGGAGAAAGCTCGAAAATTTCTGGAGGCAAGGATGTTTCAAAGGCTACAGAGGAGCAAAAAGAGCTTAGATGCTCTGCTCTGGCAAGTGTAAGAGTGTTAGATTTTTGATTTAGATGAAAAACCGGTGGTGATGTTCCCATACACTGAAACAGAGTCACACTATTCAAGTTCTTGTTTACTTAAAGCACAAGGAAGAGGGTGAAATGAGGATAAAAAAAGAAAAAGATCAGACAAGAAGTGCGGAGATTGTACATGATTAGTTTGATCTACGAACAGTTTTTCTTGTGTTGTGTTGATAGTCAAAACGAGAGAGAGAGAGAGAGATCAATAAAAAGCAAGTGGAAACAATGAAGTTGTGAAGGACCAAAAAAGGATAGGGACAGAAAGAGAGAGACTTGGAATTTTTTTTTTTTAATCACTTGTCTTTATTAGTTGACTTTGAAAAACGAAATTGATGTAGAGAAATATTGGTCATTGTGTGTTGCTCTTTTTTTCCATAAAATTTTCTTGGAATTTATTTTCTTCTTTAGTGGTTTAGAAAATCATGGAATTTAAGTCTGTACTTGCCGGTAAATCTCAGTTTTTCACCGGTTAATCCCATATTATTTACTATCTCGATCAGACCTTTTAGTGTCTCTCCAAACTAGTCTAAGTGATTAGATATATGGATGTTCGAACAAAAACAAAGGTTAAGGTTTAGCAATGAATAAAAAAATTATAAGTGTCATCAAACTAAAGTCTAAATCCAGAGGAATTATGTGTTCATGTTTCCATTGTTCTAATCCCCTAAGTGCGTTTGTTAATACACATTTTCTTCTCTCAGATTAACTCTCAGCGCCAGATGAAAGAGGCGTAAATATATTTAGGTTTCATGGTTTGTCATCTATGTACTGAGAAAGCATCTTCTTCTTCTTGTGGTTACAGTGATAAGTTAGCACAAAAAGCTGAGTTAATACAAATCACTGAACCATTTTGTTGGTTTTTTTAGGGAACTGCAGATGAAGTTGTTGATTGGTCTCACAGAAAATGGCATTGGGAACTTTGCAAAATGAAGTGTGAAACTTTGTGGATAGAGGTGGACACCTGAACTCTATTTAGATTTCATCAAACATCTGAGGAAATATTTTGTATCACTTGGCAACAAACAAACAGAGCAAGCTGCCATAGAACAAGATTGAAATGGGTTTCTAGAAACAGAGATGTTAAAGAAAACCAATAAGCAGGGCCGTCCCTCCTTTAAAGCACATGAAGCATTGGTTTGAGGCCACATTTTTTATAAAAAAAATTAGGCCACATCGATAATTTTTCATATATGTATTTATATCAAATTATAGCCCAAACTTACCTAAAACCCCAAACATACGTACAATCCAATATTTTTAATTGCTTATTTTTCCTTTTTTTCTTATATTAAATAATTTCTTTTTTTTTTGGTGAATAACAATTTTCCTTTTTTTTAACTGTCAATATGTGATTAAAAAAAAAAAAAAAAAATTCACCCTTTTTTGTTATAAACAAGCGCTTGTTTATCGTTAGCCGTCAAAAAATTTTCCTTAAAGCTTTGAATTTTCATTTCATAAACCCATAATTTTAACTCTAGATCATTCATAACATTTTATTGATTTGTATCTACATCTGATTCGGTAATTGGATTTTGATTTTGATTTTGATACTTTGAATATTTTCAAATTCTAAATTCTGTATTTCTTATTACTATCTTCTTCTTTTTTACCTTTTTTTTATAAAGGCCACATTCTTTTAAATGCTTTAAGCCATTTGAATATACGGGACGGCACTGCCAATAAGTATGTGAAATCCCAGGTGAGCATTGATAGGTTTAGAAGGAGGGTCAGTCTGAAATGTGGACACTATATTCCATTTCACGAATGAAGTTATTTACTGCATCCATGATATAATAGATTCAAGGAGGATTCTTTCTTTAATGTGACATTTATGGATCATACTCTGTACAACTCGAAATGTTCTCTGATAGAGTAGAAGATTCTAGAAGAGGTGCTGCTGGAATTTGCAAACCAGGCCTAGGAGGGATTTCAATAGCATCCACACTTCCTTCCATCATCTCTACAACTCTGTTCATCGGTGGGCGATCTGTTGGGGAAGGTTGAATACACCACAAACCCACCAACGTCATCTTCCTTGCTACTTCCTCTTCTTCGCTACTAATTCCATTCTCGATAAGCCTTACATTGTCTCCCTTCTCAAGATCCTTGTATATCCATTCAGGAAAGTACATTGAGCTTGTGTCTGATGTAGAGTTTTGATCATCTCTTTCTCTGTTCCTTGCTCCTATCATCTCAAGGACTAACATTCCGTAACTATATACATCTGACTTGTGGGAGACTCTACCGTACATTCTTGAAAAAACTTCGGGTGCAATGTACCCTATGGTTCCTCTTGTATCCAGTAGTGACAAAATGCTTTCTTTCTTCTTGCAGAGCTTAGCAAGGCCAAAGTCTGAAACTTTGGGGCAAAGATTGTCATCTAAGAGTACATTTTGTGGTTTTATGTCGAAATGTACAATCCTTGTTTTACAGCCATGGTGTAAGTACTCTAGACCACGAGCAACTCCAAGTGCAATTCCATAACGTCCCGTCCAATCTGTTTCCATCGAGGTCTTGTTGGAGATGAACTTATCGAGAGACCCATTTTCCAAAAATTCATAAATAATTGCTCTCTTGGAACCTTCAGAGCAGAATCCAAGCAGGTCAACAATGTTGACATGAGAAGTTTTGCTCATGCTCGAAACTTCATTGACAAAGTCTTCCCCATCACCCTTTGATTCTTTCAAGACTTTCACTGCAGCAGTACGGCCGTCACAAAGGGTTCCTCTATAAACAGTTCCAAATCCACCTTTTCCAACCACCTCGCCAAATGATTTTGTAATTCTCTTTACTTGCGCGTAGCTATTGTGTTTCAGTGGAATAAGAGCCTTTAGATTTCGTGGCTTCAAATAATTTGATGTCTTCCTTCGCCGGCTGATGACATAAAATAAGCCTCCAGCTACAAGAGTAGCCACCAGAACTCCACAAGCAATCATGATTCCTAAAGTTGAAAACACAAACATGGTTTTCAGAATAAGGCTATGTTAAATTGTTAATCAAATCAGGTTTGTTGAAAAAAACGGAGAAGAGTGAGCACCTATTTTCACTTTGAAAGAGTGGCCTGCACCTAAGGGAACTGCATCAAGAAAAGGGGCAGTCAAATAGATCGAGCATCTCCGTGTTAAGGTTTAATGTGAAGTGATCATCCCCGGTGAAGTTCAAAATCTTCGGGCAACCACCCTCGAACAAACTCTCATCGACAACAGTGATTGTCTTGTTTTCAAGATTTGTGGAAATGACTCGAAGAGTGAGATTCTTGATCACTAGGGTTAGGGTTTGATTATCCTTGCAGGACAGGTCAAACTCTGTTTTGCCGCAGAAATTGGGTTTTCCGATGTCATTACCCCAAAATGGGTAACTGATGTTTGGGAACACCTGCTGTCCAGATCCGCATCTTAGAGGCAATAGACACTCCTCGTACTGTTGATCGGCGGCAAAGCAGGGCGAGAAGCCAGCGACGGAGAAGACGACGAATGTTATGAAGAGAGGAGAGATGGACATTGGGTTTTGACGAAGACTAACGAAATAAAGTGTTATATGATTCCAAAGAGAATCCATATAATTGTATAGGACATAGATTTTGTTGTAGATAGAAAGATTGATCATTGTATTTGTGTTGGAGATCAATTCGAAAGTGGTGAGGAAGAAGAAGAGATGAAGGGCTAGAAAAGTCTTGGTTTCATAAAAGTTGAACTAACGAACTTAATAGTTAATAATTTGGTTTTTTGACCAACCTTATTTATTTTTATTTTCTTGCACGACGCCTTCAAAGTTCAAACTCATTACTCAAACATAATCTATATAATAATAACAATCCTGAAAAATCCGTAAGGTTGTGACTTTTCATTGTTAACCGCTTTTAAAAATCCGTACGGTTGTGACTTTTCATTGTTAACCGCTTTTAAAATCCGTACGGTTGTGACATTTCATTGTTAACCGCTTTTAAAAATCCGTACGGTTGTGACTTTTCATTGTAAATTATATGTTTTTTTCATGTTAACAGTTGTGTCTTTCTATTATAGTTTTATTTTACGGTTGTTTTTTTCAAATGCAATCCTATATATTTGTTTTTGTTCATAGAAAACTATCAAATATTTTTTTTTTATGGTAAATCAAAATATTTTTCCATAAAATATTTTTTATGGTTATGTTCCCACACTGAAACGGAGTCTCACACGATTCACGTTCTTGAATACTTGAAGCACAAGGAAGATGGTGAAATAAGGAGAAGAGGAAGAACAAGACCAGACAAGAAGTGGAGAGATAGTACATGATTTGTTTGAGATCTTTGAACAGTGTGTCTTCTGGGTTTTGGTTGAGGAGAGCAGGGGAAGTGAATTAAAAACAAACAGAGAGATAAGCATAAAATATGAGGTGGAAATGGTAAAGGGCCTGAGGACCAAGTCAAGTGAGGATAGCGTGGCCGAAACGGAGACTTGGGATGTCACTATTAGTTTACTTTGACAGACTCCTATATTCACATAATTGATAAATGGAAAAATTTTTATCACACAATTAATAATTGAGTCCTTAATTTTTTTATAAGAAAAATTGCTTAGGACAAATCCTTATTAATGGAAAACATGATTATTAATAATAATAAGAGAAAATTAGGTGATGTAATAATCAGTAACGGAACAAGTATTATGCAGCATTTCAGCATTTTGTGACGATTCACAAGTAAAGTGTATAAATGGTAGAGCTGCTTTGTTCTTTTTTCTGTTAATACTTTAAATACATTCTCAAAGGTTTTTCTTGGAAACAGAGGTATATCTTTAGTAGTGGGAATGAAAGAGACTTGCCGGTAAAGCTATACCATACTAAATCTGTCTGTCTTCATTTTTCTTAAGTTGACTAAAGATGATTTAAGAGACTGGAAAAATCAATAGTTTGATAAGTCAAAGACTTAGAATGATACGTTCAAACTAAATTAGGCGTTTAGAGATATGGATGTTTGAACGTGACAACGCTTTTTTGGTTTAGCAATGACTCAGACAAATACGAGTGTCATCGAATTGAAATATGGGGGTTTATATATGTTCTCACGTTTTCATGGCTCTAATTAATTAATGCGCTTTTTAACACATAATTTCTTCTTTATTTCCTACTGTTTATAGAGAGAACTTAGAGTTAACTCTAAATGCTAGATGAAAGAGGCTTAAATCTAAGATTTAACATTCATGGGTCGACGTCAGTCGGGGACTGATATAGTGTAATGTCAAATGTGTATCAAATCATATTATTATTCAGGATGATATTAAAAGATTCTGAATACATGTATTTGCTGTTTTTGTGCTTTAATAAGTTCCAAGGAGGTTTCTTTCTTTATGCGACATTTATGGAAGACACTTCTGTGTAAGCTGAGAAATCCTCTAGAACAGGCGATGCAGGATTTTGCAAAACAGGCTTAGAAGGGACTTCAAGAGCACTCAGGTTTCCTTCCATCATCTCTACTACTCTATTTATCGATGGGCGGTTCGAAGGCCAAGACTGAATACACCACAAACCCACCAATGTCATCTTCTTTGCTATCTCCTCTTCTTCGCTTCTTATTCCATTTTCGATAAGCCTTCCATTATCATCCTTCTCATGATCCTTATATATCCATTAAGGAAGTTATGTTGAGCTCGTGCTAGATGCAGTGTCTTCAGTTGATGTTTTGTTTCTTGCTCCTATCATCTCAAGAAACCACATTCCATAGCTATACATGTAAAATATTAAATTATTAAATTTAATTCGCTGAATAAATGATAAAAACGGTTAGATTGGTGACAAAATCTGGAATGTAAACCGTATATTACATGTAGTGAATAAATGTATTTTGCTGCTTTCATACTTTTAATAGGTTCTAAGGAGGTTACATTCTTTATGCGACATTTATGGATCATACTTCTGTGTAAACCGAAATATCCTCTGAGAACGTAGACGATTCCTGAAGAAGCACTGGTGGATTTTGCAAAACAGGCCTAGGAGGGACTTCAAGGGCATCCAAGTTTCCTTCCATCATCTCGACAACTCTGTTCATTGCCGGGCGATCTGATGGGAAAGGCTGAATACACCACAAACCCACCATCGTCATCTTCTTTGTTACCTCCTCAGCTTCGCTGCTGATTCCGTTCTCAATAAGCCTTCCACTGTCTCCTTTCTCAAGATCCTTGTATATCCATTCAGGAAAGTATATTGAGCTTGTGTTTGATGCAGAGTTCTGATCAAATCTTTCTTTGTTCCGTGCTCCTATCATTTCGAGGAGTAACATTCCATAGCTGTACACATCTGACTTGTGGGAGACTCGACCATACATTTTTGAACACACTTCAGGTGCAATGTACCCTATCGTTCCCCTTGTGTCCAGTAGTGACAAGACGCTTTCTTTCTTCCCGCAGAGCTTAGAGAGGCCAAAGTCTGAAACTTTGGGGCAAAGATTGTCATCTAAGAGTATATTTTGTGGTTTTATGTCAAAATGTACAATCTTTGTCTTACAGCCATGGTGCAAGTAATCTAGCCCACGAGCAACACCTAGTGCGATCCCATACAGAGCCATCCAATCCACATTCATTGTGGTGTTGCTTGAGATGAACTGATCAAGAGATCCATTTTCCAAATACTCATATATAATTGCTCTCTTGGAACCTTCAGAGCAGAATCCAAGCAGGGAAACAATGTTGACATGAGATGTTTTGCTCATGCTCGCAACTTCATTGATGAAGTCTTGCCCATTACCCTTTGAGTCTTTCAAGATCTTCACCGCAACACTACGACCGTCAGTAAGAGTTCCTCTATAGACAGTTCCAAATCCGCCTTTCCCAATCACTTCGGCGAATGACTTTGTAATTTTCTTTACTTGCACATAGCTATATTGTTTTAATGGAATAAGAGCCTTTAGATACTCTTGACTCAGAGCAGCTGATGTCTTCGTTTGCTGGTTGATTACACATAACAAACACGCGACTGCAAAAATGACGCTTATCAGTTATCATTGCAGAAGCTGCCCCAAAGTCCCAATTTATAATAAGACGATGATGCTGCCTTTGGTAGTCAAATCATGTTTCTTTAATAAACAGGAAAAGGGTAAGCACCTTCTTTTGTTATTGCCAAGTCTTTGCTTGTGTATTGAGCTTCCTGTGTCTTTCTCCTCTGTCTGAGGAGACAGAACCAACCTGCGACTATAAGACTGGCCACCCCCAATCCAGTAGCAGCCCCAATGCCTATAGATAAAAACAAAAAGAAAGCAAGGCATTCATATTAAGTCTATGCTGTTGCCTATGGTGTATATAGTAATCTAATCGGTTGCTGCGAAAAAACAGGAAAAGGGGTGGCACCTGCTTTCACTCCAGCAGAGAGTCTTGCATCTGTGGAATGGCACCAGAAAACAGGTTAGTTAGAACTGAATACAGAACTTTGATTCTTATTAGTATGTGTCAAAAACTATAAGGATTTGATGTAGATGGATCCAATCAATAGGTGGGTGGGGAGATTAGAGGAAGGGACAAGTGGTGGTTCCTGTGGAAGAACAGTAGGAAATTAGAACATGTAGGTAAGAAATCTTACCCTTTTTTTGATTACCGTAAGTATGGTTACGAATCTCGTCTATACAATAGCACACGAATCCGCTTACAGTCTGTGGCTGATTATAACCACAAGCACCCCCAGAGTCCATGCACGTCAAACATTCTTGGTTAAGTCCAACCTCAAAACCCTCTTCAAGAGCTTTCTTTAGATTATTTTCATTCAGATTGTTCTTCAGTGTGTTCAGCGAAGGTCCAGACACGGGAATACTGACATCGCTGTTGCACAGTCTCTCCGGAGGTAAAGGGGATAAGAGGTTTCTTATATCATAGTAACTTTTTCCGTCTACACCATCACAATCAAACTCGCCGGGATAATTAGCAAGTGAATAGTCTTGGCATTCGTTATAAATCGTCAGAAGCTCTGTGCCACGAGCGAATGGAAGGATGTTTTCGTTGACCGGCGCATTTGGTGGGTTTTGGGGACAAAGATTGCTGATATAATCTGATCTAGCGAGTCTTATGACACGAGAGGCAGAGTTTGCCTCTAGGATTATGAACTTCACGGAGGAGATGTTAAACTCTGCGAAACCTGTGTTGCATTCGACCTTGAAGTCAGGGTGACCACAGCTTTCTCTGTCAGGAATCCAGAAAGGGTAAAAGAGATCGTTCTGATTGCCACAGGTAAATTTTTGACTGCAGCGTCTGTGAAGCTCCTCAGCTGAGAAAACAAAAGATGGGATCACAAATAGCATCCATATGAAGCTATAGGACATAGATTTTTTCTGGGACATAAACAAATTGATCATTGTATTGCAGTTGCAGGTGAATAAAGAAATTAAAAAGGGGGGTGAAGAATAAGTCGGACATAGATAGTACAAGATTTGTTTGAGATCTATGATCACTAAGTCTTGTGTTGAGAGAAAACAGAAGGAGAGATAAATCAAAAAGATGGAAATGGTGAAAATCGATAGTGACAGATACAGAGAGACTTTGGAGTTTTTATTAGTTGACCCAAAGTCAAGGAAGGATAGTGAAAGATACATAGACTTAATTTGGAGTCTTCTATTACTTTTAGATACAAAGTAATTTCTAAGAATCTAAAGTTATTGCAGAAAAAATTGGAGTGTTGAAAACGGCAAATAAAATCATTATTGAAACTGACTGATCTCGAATAAGAAAATTCAGTTTGTGAAAGTTGTGAAAATAGAGTTGACTGATTAAGTTAATTTCTCGTAACACGTACGTGCACGTTTTTTATTTTTTGGTTTAATATCTTATACCACCTTCTTTCTAAGCTCACTAGTCACTAGTAAGCTATGTCTAAAAGTGTGGAAATCAACAAAGGCAGATCAGAACATATATATATAACTTAGAGACATATACCTAACTATGTCAGAGTATATTAAAGGATTAAAAAACTCAATAAATAGATTGAGTTTATCACCATGCTCATACGGCATATATCTTAGGCTTATAAGTAGAACCACTACTTCAGTATAAGACCTATACTATAAGTTGTTAAAGAAAATGGATATGAAATGACAGTGATGGATAAGAAACTTACCAGTTAGTGGTTCGGGTGGAATGCATTTAACATCTAATGGCATGGATTTGTTGAATCCACAGAATCCATAAGAGGATAAACATTCTGGACACGCTTTCATATCGATCTTCACCTTCACCTCAAATCCTTCTTTTAAAATACTTTCCAAATTGGTTATATTCACCTTTTTCTCTTTGGTAACGAAACTCGTAGGAACGTCCATGGTGAAGCTGGCATGGCAGCTCTCATTATGATATTCAGGGTTTCCAGACACTATGATCGGACCTATCCCAGGACATCTATAGCTCGAAAGATCAGGATGAACGTCTTTGCAATGGTAGAATGTGATGCTCTTGTATGTTGGCGAAAGGTCGAAAATTTCTGGAGGCAAGGTTGTGTTGGTGAATCTAGAGGAGCAAAAGGATTCAAGATAATCTGTTATAGCAAGTCTAAGAGAGCTTGATGTATTGTCTATATGGAGAACATGGTACACATGGTCTGAGATGGTTAAAGAGGTGATGTTGTCATTGCAGCGAAGCTCCAGCAATGGATGACCGCAAAGTCTGGCACGATTCCCTCCCGAGAAAGGGAAACCGGCGGTGATGTTCCCACACTGAAACAGATTCTCACACAATCTATGTTCTTGTTTACTTGAAACACAAGGAAGATGGTGAAATAAGGAGAAGAGGAAGAACAAGAACAAACAAGAAGAGAGATTGTACATGATTTGTTTGAGATCTTTGAACAGTGTGTCTTCTGGGTTTTGGTTGAGGAGAGCAGGGGAAGTGAATTAAAAGCAAACAGAGAGATAAGCATAAAAGATGAGGTGGAAATGGTAAAGGGCCTAGAGGACCAAGTCAAGTGAGGATAGTGACCGAAGCGGAGACTTGGGGTGTCAGTATTAGTTTACTTAGACAGACTTCTATATTCACAGCTGTAATCCTAAGTACCTCTTTGGAGCAAAGACGACAATCACATAATTAACGATTGGGGACTCAATTTTTATAAGAAACATTGCTTAGGACAAATCCTTATGGAACCCGTCTTCCAAAGCCATCCTCAATGCTTGATTCAAGTCATTCGACAAGTAAAGAGCGTCCTTTGCGTCACCAGCAAGAGTAAGCTATAAAGATTAAAATATTCTTCTTCATGATGTAAATCATGTGTGATAGATGACAAAATATGAAGAGAAAATAAAATTAATAATAACAGAAAATTAGGTGATGTAAAAATCGGTAGTGGAACAAGTATTATGCAGTATACATTTAAGCATTTTGTTACAATTCACAAATAAAAGGTATAAAATATAAATAGTAGTGCTGATTTGTCCTGTTTCTGTTAGAATATTTGATACATTTTTTTCTTGGAAACAGAGGTTAGAGATATATCTTTAGTAATGGGTATGAAAGAGTGTTGTCTGTAAAGCAATACCATACTATCTCCTATCTACTAAATCTGTTTGTCTTCATTTTTCTTAAGTTGATTAAAGATGATTTAAGAGACTGGAAAAATCAATAACTTTGATAAGTCTTTGACTTAGAATGATACGTTCAAACTAAATTTACTAGACATCAAATTTTGGTTCTGATTACATTTATAGCTTCTAAATGGCGCAATTCCATGCTCTTCAGAATATTGACAAGATCGGCTCCGTTACCTGTCCTGTATTAGTAATCCATGTAAGTGAAAACATCATTTGACTTGTTGCATTGGTTTGGCTTTATTTTTGCTTCCCTTTTCATTATGAAACCCGTGTGATTGTTATAAGAGCTCTTCTTATTATAAGAGTGATTGTTATAACACATGTTATTATGCATTTTTTTGACAAGGGAGACTGATGAAGCCCATCATTTACCTTGGAAGTTTATGAATGCAAGTCATTGAACTCTCTTGTTGGTTTTTTAGGAAACTGCAGATGAAGTAGTTGATTGGTCTCATGGAAAACGGCTCTGGGAACTCAGCAAAGAGAAGTATGAACCTTTGTGGATAAGTTGAGGTGGACACTGTGACCTTGAACTCTATCCAGATTTCATCAGACATTTGAAGAAATTTGTTGTATCACTTGGCACCAAACAAGCAGAGCAAGCTGCCACAGAGCAAGATCACTGATATGTTTGAAAATGGGTTACTTTCGAGGGGTTTCTAGAAACAGTCTAGACAGTTGGCCGGAGAAGTCAGAAGAAATGTAATAATCCTGAGAAATCCAAGATGAGAGCGTTGATATATAGGTTTAGAAATTAAAAGATAAAAAAAGTCTAGTCTGGTGACACAATCTGGAATGTAAACAGTATATTATATTTCGTGAATAAATGTATTTTGCTGCTTTCATACTTTTAATAGGTTCCAAGGAGGTTACATTCTTTATGCGACCTTCACGGATCATACTAAGGTGTTAACAGATATATCCTCTGAGAACGTAGACGATTCCTGAAGAGGCACTGGTGGATTTTGCAAAACAGGCCTAGGAGGGACTTCAATGGTATCCAGGTTTCCTTCCATCATCTCGACAACTCTGTTCATTTCCGGGCGATCTGATGGAAAAGGCTGAATACACCACAAACCCACCAGCGTCATCTTCTTTGCTACCTCATCTTCGCTGGTGATTCCATTCTCAATCAGCCTTCCACTGTCTCTTTTCTCAAGATCCTTGTATATCCATTCAGGAAAGTACATTGAGCTTGTGTTTGATGCAGAGTTTTGATCAAATCTTTCTTTGTTCCGTGCTCCTATCATTTCGAGGAGTAACATTCCATAGCTGTACACATCTGATTTGTGGGAGACTCGACCATACATTCTTGAACACACTTCAGGTGCAATGTACCCTATCGTTCCTCTTGTGTCCAGTAGTGACAAGATGCTTTCTTTCTTCTTGCAGAGCTTAGAGAGGCCAAAGTCTGAAACTTTGGGGAAAAGATTGTCATCTAAGAGTATATTTTGTGGTTTTATGTCAAAATGTACAATCCTTGTCTTACAGCCATGGTGCAAGTAATCTAGCCCACGAGCAACACCTAGTGCGATCCCATACAGAGCCATCCAATCCACATTCATGGAGGTGTTGCTTGAGATGAACCGATCAAGAGATCCATTTTCCAAATACTCATATATAATTGCTCTCTTGGAACCTTCAGAGCAGAATCCAAGCAGGGAAACAATGTTGACATGAGAAGTTTTGCTCATGCTCGCAACTTCATTGATGAAGTCTTCCCCATTACCCTTTGAGTCTTTCAAGATCTTCACCGCAACACTACTACCGTCAGAAAGAGTTCCTCTATAGACAGTTCCAAATCCGCCTTTCCCAACCACTTCTGCGAATGACTTTGTAATTCGCTTTACTTGCTGGTAGCTATAGTGTTTTAATGGAATAAGGGCTTTTAGATTCTGTTGTCTCAGATCATCTGATGTCTTCTTTTGGCAGCGGATTACACAGGACAAACCGACGACAATAAGAATGACCCCCATCAATGCGGAAGCAGCCATAATGCCTATGAGTCGAAAAAAATAAGGTTAAAAACAGTATTAATAATAAGACAATGGTGTTGCCTTTGGTAATCAATTTAGGTTTCTTTAATAAACAGGAAAAGGGTAAGCACCTTCTTTTGCTCCAGTAGAGAAGCCTGCATCTATGTAATTAAACAGCAATAAAAAGGTCAGTTTGAACTTTGAATCTTACTAGAACACATAAATTTTTGAAACTTAAGGAGTCTCTTGAGTTTCGGGGAAGGGACAAGTGGTGGTTTCTATGGAAGAACATTAGGAATTAGAATATGTTCTTACCCTTGTAACGGCAAGTATTGTTTTGTGACTCATTTGAACAATAGCAGAGAAATTCACTTGAGGTTTGATTATATCCACACGCACCCCCAGCAACTTCGCACACCACACAATCTTGGTTAAGTCCAAGCTTGAAACCATCTTTAAGAGCCTTCATAAGATTATCAGCACCCGGAGTGCTCTCCAGTGTGTTCAGCGCGGATCTAGATGCGGGAGTACTGACATTTCTTTTGCACATTCCTCTGAAGTCACTAATTCCCCGAAGTAAAGGGGACGAGAGGTCTCTCGTCACATAGTAACTTTTCTCATCATCATCATCACTACAACCAAGGTCTCTAACATTGGTAGAAACAAACTGGCTGAAGTCTGGGCATTCATAATAAAATGTCAGTAGGTCGGTGTCAGCAGCGAATGGAAGGATGCTTTCGTTAAACGGTGCATTTAGTGGGGTTTGGGGACAGAACCCGCTGATATCATCTGATCTGGCAAGTCTTATGAAACCAGAGCCATAATTCGCCTCTAGGATTCTAAACTTGAGAGAGAAGATGTTAAGCTCTGCGAATCCTCCGCTACAGTCAAGCTTGAAGTCAGGGTGGCCAGTCTTCTCTGCCAGATTTCCAGAAAGGATAAAAGAGCTCGCTCTGATCACCACAGCTAAACGGGCCACCGCAGCGTTTGTGAAGCTCAAGCTCATTAGCTGAGAAAACATAGGATGGGATCACAAATAGCATCCATATGAAGCTATAGGACACAGATTTTGTCAGGGAAAGAGACAAATTGATCATTGTGTTGCAGTTGCAGGTGAATAAAGAAAAAATGGTGAAAAATAAGTCGGACATAGATAGTACAAGATTTGTTTGAGATCTATGATCCGTAAGTCTTGTGTTGAGAGCAAACAGAAGGAGAGATAAATCGAAAAAGAAGCAAATGGAAATGGTGAAAATCGAGAAGGGCCAAGTCAAGGAAGGATAGTGACAGATACAGAGAGACTTTGGAGTTTTTATTAGTTGACCCAATGTCAAGGAAGGATAGTGTGAAAGATACATAGACTTTGGAGTTTTTATTAATCTGGAGTCTTTTATTAGTTTCAGATACAAAGAAATATCTGAAACCTAATGAGAATCTAAAGTTATTGCAGAAAAAATTGGATTGTGGAAAACGGCAAAGATAGACCATCATTTACTATTGAAACTGACTGATTTCGAAGAAGAAAATTCAGTTTGTGAAAGTTGTGAAAATAGAGCGACTGATTAAGTTAATTTCTTGTAACACCTTTCTTATCTTTTGGTTTAATATCTTATACCACCTTCTTTCTACGTCTATATATATAACTTAGAGACATATACCTAACTATGTCAGAGTAAATTAAAGGAACTCAATAAATAGCTTGAGTTTATCACCATGCTCATACGGCATATATCTTAGGCTTATAAGTAGAACCAGTACTACTTCAGTATAAGACCTATACTATAAGTTGTTAAAGAAAATGGATATGAAATGACAGTGATGGATGAGAAACTTACCAGTTAGTGGTTCGGGTGGAATGCATTTAACATCTAATGGCATGGATCTGTTGAATCCACAGGATCCATGAGAGGATGAACATTCTTGACACGCTTTCATATCGATCTTCACCTTCACCTCAAATCCTTGTTCCAAAATACTTTCCAAATTGGTTATATTCACCTTTTTCTCTTTGGTAACGAAACTCGTAGGAACGTTCACGGTGAAGCTGGCATGGCAGCTCTCATGATGATATTCAGGGGATCCAGGCACTACGGTCGGACCTTTCCCAGGACATATATAGCTCGTACGGTCAGGATGAACGTCGTTGCAATGGTAGAATGCGATGCTCTTGTAGGTTGGCAAAAGGTCGAAAATTTCTTGTGGCAAGGTTGTGTTGGTGAATGTAGAGGAGCAAAAGGATTCAAGATAATCTGTTATAGCAAGTCTAAGAGAGCTTGATGTATTGTCTATATGGAGAACATGGTACACATGGTCTGAGATGGTTAAAGAGGTGATGTTGTCATTGCAGCGAAGCTCCAGCAATGGATGACCGCAAAGTCTGGCACGATTCCCTCCCGAGAAAGGGAAACCGGCGGTGATGTTCCCACACTGAAACAGATTCTCACACAATCTATGTTCTTGTTTACTTGAAACACAAGGAAGATGGTGAAATAAGGAGAAGAGGAAGAACAAGAACAAACAAGAAGAGAGATTGTACATGATTTGTTTGAGATCTTTGAACAGTGTGTCTTCTGGGTTTTGGTTGAGGAGAGCAGGGGAAGTGAATTAAAAGCAAACAGAGAGATAAGCATAAAAGATGAGGTGGAAATGGTAAAGGGCCTAGAGGACCAAGTCAAGTGAGGATAGTGACCGAAGCGGAGACTTGGGGTGTCAGTATTAGTTTACTTAGACAGACTTCTATATTCACAGCTGTAATCCTAAGTACCTCTTTGGAGCAAAGACGACAATCACATAATTAACGATTGGGGACTCAATTTTTATAAGAAACATTGCTTAGGACAAATCCTTATGGAACCCGTCTTCCAAAGCCATCCTCAATGCTTGATTCAAGTCATTCGACAAGTAAAGAGCGTCCTTTGCGTCACCAGCAAGAGTAAGCTATAAAGATTAAAATATTCTTCTTCATGATGTAAATCATGTGTGATAGATGACAAAATATGAAGAGAAAATAAAATTAATAATAACAGAAAATTAGGTGATGTAAAAATCGGTAGTGGAACAAGTATTATGCAGTATACATTTAAGCATTTTGTTACAATTCACAAATAAAAGGTATAAAATATAAATAGTAGTGCTGATTTGTCCTGTTTCTGTTAGAATATTTGATACATTTTTTTCTTGGAAACAGAGGTTAGAGATATATCTTTAGTAATGGGTATGAAAGAGTGTTGTCTGTAAAGCAATACCATACTATCTCCTATCTACTAAATCTGTTTGTCTTCATTTTTCTTAAGTTGATTAAAGATGATTTAAGAGACTGGAAAAATCAATAACTTTGATAAGTCTTTGACTTAGAATGATACGTTCAAACTAAATTTACTAGACATCAAATTTTGGTTCTGATTACATTTATAGCTTCTAAATGGCGCAATTCCATGCTCTTCAGAATATTGACAAGATCGGCTCCGTTACCTGTCCTGTATTAGTAATCCATGTAAGTGAAAACATCATTTGACTTGTTGCATTGGTTTGGCTTTATTTTTGCTTCCCTTTTCATTATGAAACCCGTGTGATTGTTATAAGAGCTCTTCTTATTATAAGAGTGATTGTTATAACACATGTTATTATGCATTTTTTTGACAAGGGAGACTGATGAAGCCCATCATTTACCTTGGAAGTTTATGAATGCAAGTCATTGAACTCTCTTGTTGGTTTTTTAGGAAACTGCAGATGAAGTAGTTGATTGGTCTCATGGAAAACGGCTCTGGGAACTCAGCAAAGAGAAGTATGAACCTTTGTGGATAAGTTGAGGTGGACACTGTGACCTTGAACTCTATCCAGATTTCATCAGACATTTGAAGAAATTTGTTGTATCACTTGGCACCAAACAAGCAGAGCAAGCTGCCACAGAGCAAGATCACTGATATGTTTGAAAATGGGTTACTTTCGAGGGGTTTCTAGAAACAGTCTAGACAGTTGGCCGGAGAAGTCAGAAGAAATGTAATAATCCTGAGAAATCCAAGATGAGAGCGTTGATATATAGGTTTAGAAATTAAAAGATAAAAAAAGTCTAGTCTGGTGACACAATCTGGAATGTAAACAGTATATTATATTTCGTGAATAAATGTATTTTGCTGCTTTCATACTTTTAATAGGTTCCAAGGAGGTTACATTCTTTATGCGACCTTCACGGATCATACTAAGGTGTTAACAGATATATCCTCTGAGAACGTAGACGATTCCTGAAGAGGCACTGGTGGATTTTGCAAAACAGGCCTAGGAGGGACTTCAAGGGTATCCAAGTTTCCTTCCATCATCTCGACAACTCTGTTCATTTCCGGGCGATCTGATGGAAAAGGCTGAATACACCACAAACCCACCAGCGTCATCTTCTTTGCTACCTCATCTTCGCTGGTGATTCCATTCTCAATTAGCCTTCCACTGTCTCTTTTCTCAAGATCCTTGTATATCCATTCAGGAAAGTACATTGAGCTTGTGTTTGATTCCGTGCTCCTATCATTTCGAGGAGTAACATTCCATAGCTGTACACATCTGATTTGTGGGAGACTCGACCATACATTCTTGAACACACTTCAGGTGCAATGTACCCTATCGTTCCTCTTGTGTCCAGTAGTGACAAGATGCTTTCTTTCTTCTTGCAGAGCTTAGAGAGGCCAAAGTCTGAAACTTTGGGGAAAAGATTGTCATCTAGGAGTATATTTTGTGGTTTTATGTCAAAATGTACAATCCTTGTCTTACAGCCATGGTGCAAGTAATCTAGCCCACGAGCAACACCTAGTGCGATCCCATACAGAGCCATCCAATCCACATTCATGGAGGTGTTGCTTGAGATGAACCGATCAAGAGATCCATTTTCCAAATACTCATATATAATTGCTCTCTTGGAACCTTCAGAGCAGAATCCAAGCAGGGAAACAATGTTGACATGAGAAGTTTTGCTCATGCTCGCAACTTCATTGATGAAGTCTTCCCCATTACCCTTTGAGTCTTTCAAGATCTTCACCGCAACACTACTACCGTCAGAAAGAGTTCCTCTATAGACAGTTCCAAATCCGCCTTTCCCAACCACTTCTGCGAATGACTTTGTAATTCGCTTTACTTGCTGGTAGCTATAGTGTTTTAATGGAATAAGGGCTTTTAGATTCTGTTGTCTCAGATCATCTGATGTCTTCTTTTGGCAGCGGATTACACAGGACAAACCGGCGACAATAAGAATGACCCCCATCAATGCGGAAGCAGCCATAATGCCTATGAGTCGAAAAAAATAAGGTTAAAAACAGTATTAATAATAAGACAATGGTGTTGCCTTTGGTAATCAATTTAGGTTTCTTTAATAAACAGGAAAAGGGTAAGCACCTTCTTTTGCTCCAGTAGAGAAGCCTGCATCTATGTAATTAAACAGCAATAAAAAGGTCAGTTTGAACTTTGAATCTTACTAGAACACATAAATTTTTGAAACTTAAGGAGTCTCTTGAGTTTCGGGGAAGGGACAAGTGGTGGTTTCTATGGAAGAACATTAGGAATTAGAATATGTTCTTACCCTTGTAACGGCAAGTATCGTTTTGTGACTCATTTGAACAATAGCAGAGAAATTCACTTGAGGTTTGATTATATCCACACGCACCCCCAGCAACTTCGCACACCACACAATCTTGGTTAAGTCCAAGCTTGAAACCATCTTTAAGAGCCTTCATAAGATTATCAGCACCCGGAGTGCTCTCCAGTGTGTTCAGCGCGGATCTAGATGCGGGAGTACTGACATTTCTTTTGCACATTCCTCTGAAGTCACTAATTCCCCGAAGTAAAGGGGACGAGAGGTCTCTCGTCACATAGTAACTTTTCTCATCATCATCATCACTACAACCAAGGTCTCTAACATTGGTAGAAACAAACTGGCTGAAGTCTGGGCATTCATAATAAAATGTCAGTAGGTCGGTGTCAGCAGCGAATGGAAGGATGCTTTCGTTAAACGGTGCATTTAGTGGGGTTTGGGGACAGAACCCGCTGATATCATCTGATCTGGCAAGTCTTATGAAACCAGAGCCATAATTCGCCTCTAGGATTCTAAACTTGAGAGAGAAGATGTTAAGCTCTGCGAATCCTCCGCTACAGTCAAGCTTGAAGTCAGGGTGGCCACAGTCTTCTCTGCCAGATTTCCAGAAAGGATAAAAGAGCTCGCTCTGATCACCACAGCTAAACGGGCCACCGCAGCGTTTGTGAAGCTCAAGCTCATTAGCTGAGAAAACATAGGATGGGATCACAAATAGCATCCATATGAAGCTATAGGACACAGATTTTGTCAGGGAAAGAGACAAATTGATCATTGTGTTGCAGTTGCAGGTGAATAAAGAAAAAATGGTGAAAAATAAGTCGGACATAGATAGTACAAGATTTGTTTGAGATCTATGATCCGTAAGTCTTGTGTTGAGAGCAAACAGAAGGAGAGATAAATCGAAAAAGAAGCAAATGGAAATGGTGAAAATCGAGAAGGGCCAAGTCAAGGAAGGATAGTGACAGATACAGAGAGACTTTGGAGTTTTTATTAGTTGACCCAATGTCAAGGAAGGATAGTGTGAAAGATACATAGACTTTGGAGTTTTTATTAATCTGGAGTCTTTTATTAGTTTCAGATACAAAGAAATATCTGAAACCTAATGAGAATCTAAAGTTATTGCAGAAAAAATTGGATTGTGGAAAACGGCAAAGATAGACCATCATTTACTATTGAAACTGACTGATTTCGAAGAAGAAAATTCAGTTTGTGAAAGTTGTGAAAATAGAGCGACTGATTAAGTTAATTTCTTGTAACACCTTTCTTATCTTTTGGTTTAATATCTTATACCACCTTCTTTCTACGTCTATATATATAACTTAGAGACATATACCTAACTATGTCAGAGTAAATTAAAGGAACTCAATAAATAGCTTGAGTTTATCACCATGCTCATACGGCATATATCTTAGGCTTATAAGTAGAACCAGTACTACTTCAGTATAAGACCTATACTATAAGTTGTTAAAGAAAATGGATATGAAATGACAGTGATGGATGAGAAACTTACCAGTTAGTGGTTCGGGTGGAATGCATTTAACATCTAATGGCATGGATCTGTTGAATCCACAGGATCCATGAGAGGATGAACATTCTTGACACGCTTTCATATCGATCTTCACCTTCACCTCAAATCCTTGTTCCAAAATACTTTCCAAATTGGTTATATTCACCTTTTTCTCTTTGGTAACGAAACTCGTAGGAACGTTCACGGTGAAGCTGGCATGGCAGCTCTCATGATGATATTCAGGGGATCCAGGCACTACGGTCGGACCTTTCCCAGGACATATATAGCTCGTACGGTCAGGATGAACGTCGTTGCAATGGTAGAATGCGATGCTCTTGTAGGTTGGCAAAAGGTCGAAAATTTCTTGTGGCAAGGTTGTGTTGGTGAATGTAGAGGAGCAAAAGGATTCAAGATAATCTGTTATAGCAAGTCTAAGAGAGCTTGATGTATTGTCTATATGGAGAACATGGTACACATGGTCTGAGATGGTTAAAGAGGTGATGTTGTCATTGCAGCGAAGCTCCAGCAATGGATGACCGCAAAGTCTGGCACGATTCCCTCCCGAGAAAGGGAAACCGGCGGTGATGTTCCCACACTGAAACAGATTCTCACACAATCTATGTTCTTGTTTACTTGAAACACAAGGAAGATGGTGAAATAAGGAGAAGAGGAAGAACAAGAACAAACAAGAAGAGAGATTGTACATGATTTGTTTGAGATCTTTGAACAGTGTGTCTTCTGGGTTTTGGTTGAGGAGAGCAGGGGAAGTGAATTAAAAACAAACAGAGAGATAAGCATAAAAGATGAGCTAAAAATGATAAAGGGCCTGAGGACCAAGTCAAGTGAGGATAGTGGCCGAAGCAGAGAGACTTGGGATGTCCGTATTAGTTTACTTTTGACAGACTTCTATATTCACATAATTGATAAATTGAAAAAATATTTATCACATATCAATTGGGTCCTTAGTTTTTATAAGAAATTTTGCTTAGGACAAATCCTTATTAATGGAAAACATGATTACTAATAATAAGAGAGAATTAGGTGATGTAAAAATTGGTAGCGGAAAAAGTATTATGCATTTTGTTACCATTCACAAATAAAAGGTATAAATGGTAGTGCTTCTTTTAGTAGTGGGAATGAAAGAGACTTTGTCGGTAAAGCTATACCATACAATCTCCTGTCTACTAAACCTGTTTGTCTTCATTTTTCTTAAGATGACTAAAGATGATTTAACAGACTGGGGAAAAATCAATAGTTTGATAAGTCAAAGACTTTAGAATGATACGTTCAAACTAAATTAGGCGTTTAGAGATATGGATGTTTGAACGGTACAACGTTTTTTGCATTGGTTTGGCTTTATTTTTGCATCCCTTTTCATTATGAGACCCGTGATTGTTATAAGAGCTCTTCTCATTATAAGAATGATTGTTATAAGACAGGTTATTATGTATTTTTCTGACAAAGAAAACTGATGAATGCAAGTCACTGAACTCTATCCAGATTTCATCATTTGAAGAAATTGGTTGTGTCACTTGGCAACAAACAAGCAGAACAAGCTGCCAGAGAGCAAGATCACTGATATGTTTGAAAATGGGCTACTTTCGAGGGGGTTCTTGAAACAGTCTACACAGTTGGCCGGAGAAGTCAGAAGAAATGTAATAAGCCTGAGAAATCCAAGATAAGAGTGTTGATAGGTTTAGAAATTAAAAGATGAAAAAGTCTAGTCTGGTGACACAATCTGGAATGTAAACAGTATATTACATTTTGTCAATAAATGTATTTTGCTCCTTTCATACTTTTATTAGGTTCCAAGGAGGTTACATTCTTTATGCGACATTCATGGATCATACTTCTTCTGTGGAAACCGAAATATCCTCTGAGAACGTAGAGGATTCCAGAAGAGGCATCGGTAGATCTTGCGAAACAGGCGTAGGAGGGACTTCAATGGCTTCCACGTTTCCTTCCATCATCTCTACAACTCTGTTCATTGCCGGGCGATCAGATGGGAAAGGCTGAATACACCACAAACCCACCAGCGTCATCTTCTTTGCTACCTCCTCTTCTTCGCTGCTGATTCCATTCTCAAAAAGCCTTCCAATGTCTCCTTTCCGAAGATCCTTGTATATCCATTCAGGAAAGTACATTGAGCTTGTGTTTGATTCAGAGTTTTGATCAAATCTTTCTTTGTTCTGTGCTCCTATCATTTCGAGGAGTAGCATTCCATAGCTGTACACATCTGATTTGTGGGAGACTCGACCATACATCCTTGAAAAGACTTCAGGTGCAATGTACCCTATCGTTCCTCTTGTGTCCAGTAGTGACAAGATGCTTTCTTTCTTCTCACAGAGCTTAGCGAGGCCAAAGTCTGAAACTTTGGGGCAAAAATTGTCATCTAAGAGTATATTTTGTGGTTTTATGTCAAAATGTACAATCCTTGTCTTACAACCATGGTGCAAGTACTCTAGACCACGAGCAACACCTAGTGCGATCCCATACAGAGCCATCCAATCCACATTCATGGAGGTGTTGCTTAAGATGAACTGATCAAGAGATCCATTTTCCAAATACTCATATACAATTGCTCTCTTGGAACCTTCGGAGCAGAATCCAAGCAGGGAAACAATGTTGACATGAGATGTTTTGCTCATGCTCGCAACTTCATTGATGAAGTCTTCCCCATTACCCTTTGAGTCTTTCAAGATCTTCACCGCAACACTACGACCGTCAGAAAGAGTTCCTCTATAGACAGTTCCAAATCCGCCTTTCCCAACCACTTCGGCGAATGACTTTGTAATTCTCTTTAATTGCGAATAGCTATAGTGTTTTAATGGATTAAGGGCCTTTAGATTCTCTTGTCTCAGATAATCTGATGTCTTCTTTTGGTAGCGGATTACAAAGAACAAACCAGCGATTATAAGAATGACCCCCATCAATGCAGAAGCAGCCCCAATTCCTAGAGACAGAAAAATTAAGATGAAAAAAACAGTATTCATAATAAGACAATGGTAATCAAATCAGTTTTCTTTAAAAGGGTAAGCACCTCCTTTTGCTCCAGTAGAGAGGCCTGCATCTATGTAATAGCACACCAATAAGAAGATCAGTTTGAACTTTGAATCTTACTAGAACACAGAACATGTATTGGAAGAATGTTACAAAATTAGGACATGTAGGCAAGATATTCTTACCTGTGTTTCTAGAATAGCAGACGAATCCAACTGAGGGCTGTGTCTGATTATATCCACAAGCACCCCGTGAATCCATGCACTTCCGACAATCTAAGTTAACTCCAAGCTCGAAACCATCTTCAAGAGCTTTCTTTAGATTATCTGTACTTGGATCACTTTCCAGTGTGGTCAGCACGGTTTTAGACGCGGGAATACTGACGTTTCTATTGCAAGATCCCCTGAATTCGTCTAAAAGTCCTCTAATCCCTTGAACTGGAGGGGATGAGAGATTTCTCGTCACATAGTAATTTCTTGTGTCATCATCCTCACAATCAAGGTCTTTAACATTAGTAGAAACATACTGTGAGAAGTCTTGGCCGCAACTGTAAAATATAGTCAGCGTCTCGGTCTCAGGAGCGAACGGAAGGACGTTTTCGTTGAACGGTACATTTGGTGGGTTTAGAGGACAAGTACTGTTGATATAATCCACTCTGACGAGTTTTATGATACCAGAGTCATAATTCGCCTCTAGGATTCTAAATTTCACTGAGGAAATGCTAAACTCTGCGAATCCTCTGCTGCAATCAAGCTCAAAATCAGGGTGACCGCATTCTTCTCTGCCAAGAATCCAGAAAGGGTACAAGAGACCTCTCTGATCACCGCAGCTAAACGGTGTACTGCAGCGTATGTGAAGCTCTTCATCTGAGAAAACATAGGATGGGATCACAAAGAGCATCCATATGAAGCTATAGGACATAGATTTTGTCAAAGAAAGAGACAAATTGATCATTAATTGAAACTTTAGTGTAAGCTGTATAAGAAACTTACCATCAGGTGGATGCAGTTTATTGCATCTTGATGATGAGGCTTCTTTGCAGCAAATCTGTGTGGTATTTTCGAAGGTGCAGGTTCCATGAGAGGATGAACATTTCTGACACGATTCCTCATCAATCTTCACCTTCACTTCAAACCCTTGTCTTAAAGTACTTTCCAAATGTGTTAAGTTCAACTCTTTCTCTTCTGGAGTGAAGCTTTTAGGAACGTTAATTATGAAACTGCCTTGACAGGAATTCTTGGAATCAAGGTTTTGAGGTACTGTGACAAGGCCTCTACCAGGACATGTATAACTCGAACGGTAAGAAAGCTTAGCGTCGCAGAGGTAGAAAACAGTGAGGCTCTTGTAGGTGGGCGAAAGCTCAAAGATTTCGGAAGGCAAGGTTGTTGATGTGATTGTAGCGTTGCAAAAAGGACCTTCAAGCTCGGTGCTAGCGAGTCTAAGAGTATTAGATGTTTGATCTAAGTGGAGAACATTGAAAAATTGGCTTAACATGATTATAGAGGTGATGTTGTTAACGCAGTGAAGCTCCAGCAATGGATGACCACAAATTTGGGGACGATTCCCTCCCGAGAATGGGAAACCAGCGGTTATGTTCCCACACTGAAACTGAGCTTCACACAACCCAAGTTCATGGTTACTTGAGTCACAGGGAAATGGGTGAAAGAAGGAGAAGAGGAAAAACAAGACCAGACAAGAAGTGGGGAGATAGTACATGATTTATTTGAGATCTCTATGATCAGTAAGTCTCACACTATTCAAGTTCTAAATTGTTTACTTAAAGCAAAAGAAAGAGGGTGAAATGAGGAGAAAAAAAGAAAAAAATAGATCAGAGAAGAAGTGGGGAGATTGTAAATATGATTAGTTTGATCTACGAACAGTTTGTCTTGTGTTTATAGTCAAAACGAGAGAGAGATCAACAAAAGCAAGCGGAAACAATGAAGGTTGTGAAGGACCAAAAAAGGATAGGGACAGAGAGAGACTTGGACTCGTTTTTTTTTTTTTTTTGTCAATTGTCTTTATTAATTAGTTGACTTTGAAAAACGATATTGAGGTACTGCTCTTTTTTTCCGTAAACTTTTCTTGAAATTTATTTTCTTTAGTGGTTTAGAAAATTATGGAATTTAAGTCTGTAGTGGGAATTTACTTTATATTTTACCAAAAATCCTTTTCTTTTTTCAGTCAACGAAATGCAAAAAAAAAAAAAAACTTTATACTTTACCAAAAATATTTCAACTTTTCTATGATTTTACCAAAATAATACTCACATTCAAAGTAGTTTAATTTTTTTTCTTTTTACATAAAATATCTCCAAATTCAACAACTTATTAATTAATAGAAAAATATAAATGACATGTTCTTGTTGGTCTTTTAGGGAACTGCGGATGACGTAGTTGATTGGTCTCATGGAAAACGGCTCTGGGAACTTAGCAAAGAGAAGTATGAACCTTTGTGGATAAGTGGTGGTGGACACTGTGACCTTGAACTTGTCAAGATGAGAACAAGATGAGAATACAAACAAGGATCATATGCAAACAAATGGTAAACTCAAGTCCTAACCAAGGTTGATCATATTAACTAAAGTTAGCAGAGCTTTTGGGACCACAAGGAGGATCATTTGAATTCATGGTCAAGAAGGATACTTTGTCCTCTTGTGAATAAGATGAGGACTCGCTTGCTACCTGCACTAGGGTTTGAAGTTGTCTCCCATATATATAAAGAGACATGAAGACATGAGAGAGACTAAGCCACAAGGAGAGAGACACAATGTAGCTCTAGGAGATAGAATGGTGAGAGAAAACATGTAAAGCTTTAGCTTTGGGTTGGGTTTTCTCTTAGAGAACAAGAGAGTGATACACGGTGGGATTGAGAGAGTGAATCACTTGTTTCTCTTGTAGTCACCTTCTTCTTCATAGTGGAGTTATGGATCGAAAGATCCTAACCGGACGTAGCGGTTCGTTAACACCGTGAACCGGGTGAACAAATGATTGTGTGCTCCTCTTCTTCCCTCTTCTCTGCTCTGTTTTATCTTCTTCTTCCTCTCTGTTATTGCTGGTTCTGTTTTAACAGTAGGTGTGGTTGACAATGATGAAAGCTCGAGTCTGTCTAGAGGTTGGCGAAATCCTCTACAAATGGTATCAGAGCACAGGTGGTGCTGAAAGACTCAAACTTCATCCAGAATCTTCAAGTTTCCGTGAGAAAGATTCAAGTTTTACAAAGAAAATGTAAGCTTTGTCAAGAAAGCTCACACCTTCATAAGCAATGGCTTCGGGAAGTGCAGCTCTAGAGAAGAACGTTGGTTTTGAGATGATTTCTCATGGAAGCCGGAGTGTCTTGTCCATCTAGGAGGAATAGATCTGCTGGAAGCGTTGGGAGAAGAAGATGGAGGAAGTTAACAGAAAAATCTCGGATGTTAACAGAGAAATCTCGGATGTTAACAGAGGAAGCTAGTCACGAGCTTAAGTGATTCTCAGAGAGCTCGATGACAGAGAAGACGCAGAGACTCTCGCCGGAGAAGGCTGAGATTCAGGCGGAATAGGCTCGAGATCCTGACGGTGTCGTGAACGAGCAGACGACGCCGGGAAAGCAGAACGAGTCGGAGAAGAAGTTTCGTTGGGTCTCACTGTCAAGGAAGAGGACCGCGGTGAGAGAGAGTCGCGGAGGTGTGGTGACCATAAAATCACCGGATAACACCGGGAAGGTCGTCGGAAAACACGTGACGGTGGCCGACGGGTGAGAGAAGGAAGAGAAAAGTCGAAGTACGACATTTCTGCTTTCTCATCAAGATGGGCCAAGATGGGCTTCTCTCACACTAATAAATATTCCAATTGGGCCAAGTTGGGCCTCTCCTCTCATTAATGGAATATTTGGCTTTTTTGGGCTAAGTTTTAAGTTAATGCCCAAAATGTCAAAAGAGAAAGATTGTACGTTTTCTCTTGAAGCTTCTTCTTCTTCGTCGAAGTGTTGAGAAGTTGAGCTTGAAGCTCGAAGAGACAGATTCAACAGAAGCAATCGTCAAAAATCGCAAGTTGAGGTTTTGTGACTGGGAGCGATTAGGTTCGGTGATGAAGTCGAAGATGGATCAGTAAACCATATCGAGATTCTTGTCGGAGGTGGAAGTGACGATTGAAGAAGAAGGAGCTCAGATTAGCTGAAGAAATTTGAAGACGGGAGCTAGCAAAAGCTCAGAGACATTCCTGTAAATCCAAAGTCTCTATTATTTTTCTGTGAAGAAATTTGGAGGTTGCAGTGAGTAAGAAAGACGATGCCATAAGTTTGTGTCTTCGTTTTACTCTTGATTGGAAAGGAAGTGAGTTGTAACAATCATCAGGTGAAGCTTGATTCAGATCCTGGAAACGTGTTAGTCGAATTTCTTTGACTACAATGGTTGGATCAGAATCATCACTCCTTCTCAAGACTCAAAATTTGGAGGCTTCAAGTCTTCTTCCATTGTTATCGCAAGAAGTTGAAGAGATTCAGTATTGGGTTTCATGCTGGTGTTTTCAGGGAGTTTGAATCTGGTTGGTACAGTCTTTTGCAGTTGGTATTTTGAATACTAGTGTTACCACAACCTCGGAAACTCATAGAACTCCATGGGAATGAGGAACGCCTTAGAAGCTTGGAAATTCTTATGAGTATTGGGCTGTGGGGTATTTGTAAAAGGGTTTTCTGGATTCAGTTCTCAAGACAAGATTTCAGTGGTTGGTTGAATTTTTTTTTTTTTGGAGATGGTTTGTTGCAGGGTTCTGTCTCGGTGGAAATGGTTAGATTCTTGTGAATCTAAGAGTCTTCAGTGGGTGGATCTTTAGGGATCATGAAGCTACAAGGCTGCTATTTTCAGAGGGAATGCAGTGTGGTTTCGGAAGTTTACTGTTTGGTGCAGGCTGGACAGTGTAAGAGTTCTTGTTTCAAGAGTGAATGCTCTTGACAAGATGGCAGCAGCAGAGGCTCATAAATTCTACAGATTTGTGTTTGGTATAACACATGATGATTCTGTTGGGATGAATGTAAGAGAACAAGGAGTTCTTATCTCGGGTGGAGCAATTAATTCGCAGTGGTTATCTTGTGCTTAAGTCAGATCTTCAAGCATCTAAAGAAGTATCTGATGGTATGCAATTGACTGGGTTATTTTTCTGGTGTCGATAGTCTCTTTAACTCTCCAAGTTAGGAGGCGTGTTCTGTTCTTTTGAACAGTGATGCAGATGAGTATATGTTGATTTGCTAAAGAAGAGCATAAGATTTGGTTTTCTGGGATTGAGGCATGGTTTGATGTTGTGTTCAGCTTAAGTTGTTGCACTATTAGATCATGAAGAATGCTCCAAGTAGAGATGTCAAGGCTACTGGAAATAAAAGAAGGTTCTTGGTGGTTCTTTGGGTACATATGAATCAGATGGAGTGGCTACATGAAGAAGAGGATGTGCCACAAGTTTCAGTACGGTTTTCTCAAGAAGGAGGCCATGGGATCTCACTCTGATACAGAAGAACATGGGAATGAACAGAAGAAACAGTGAAGAGAAGTTTAACTCGGAGAAGTGAGGCTGAGCTTACAAAGTCATGGTAATTAAATTAGTTATGGTTCCTGGTGGAGCCATGTGTGGAGGTTGTCTGGTTGTTTAGCTCAGTAGCATGGAGTTGAAAAGGCTGGATATCACTGTTGCTTAAGGTTCATGGAAGTTCATTGTACCAAGAAGAAAGAAAAATCAAGAACAGGAGGTTATCAACAGGTGTTCAGCTCAGATTGGGTTAAAAATCTGAAGGAAAAGAGGTCTTACAGATTTGGTTTGAGGCTGGCTGTTTGAGAAGGCACTAAGGCGGGAGATGAAGTCAAATGAAGTGGTTCATGGATTTCTTTAAGAAGAAGAAACTGAAAGAGACAAGTGACAATGTTGCAGGAATTGTCTCAAGGCCGTTCACTTCAAGACTGTGAAAGAGTTGTGTGTCAACCTTGATAAACAACTCATCTCAAGGCTGGTGTTAGCAACTGAAATGGAGTCTTAGAAGAGTCGCAAATGCAGGAAATTCAAATTGCATTTGGACAGACGCTTGCATATCATTCAAATAAAGTATCTTCAGGTATTGATGATAAAGAAGGGAAAGGCTTTGGCTTAAGTCTTGAAATTGAATGAGGTAAGGTTCAAGTCGTTTGGTGGAGCTCTACAGGTTTTGCAGGTCTGGTTACAGCTGAAAGTGACATCAAGGGTTCTAGATTTGGTGTGGAAGTAGCTTTACAAGTTTGTCTCGGGGTTATCACAAGGTTTTGCTGATTTGAGACAGGTGCAAAGATCACTAGTAGTGTTTAAAATCTGCTGGTGGAGATTCTGTTTTAACGGAGAGAGTTTGATCAAGGTTTATGTTCAAGACTGGTTTTAACAGGATGTGGAAGGTTCAGTCTTAAGCTATATAGTGGATATTTAGCTGGTTGGTGAGACTGTTTTCCTGGTGAATCAAAGGCTTCAAGTCTGAGGCTAAGGTGATTCAGTTTTCTGCAATTGGTTCAAGTGAATTCAAAGGATTTTGATCTCAATGCGCATGAGTAAATCCTAGAAGCTATAGCAAGGGAATCAAAGATTTGCAGAAGGTTAATTTGTTGTTTCAGTCACTGTAACATGCTAATGGCTACAACAGAAGTCGTGGTGGAGAATGTGTGATTGAACAGCTCATAGGTGGTGGAGCTTATGGAGGTTTCTGTTGAGATTGACAAGCTGAATGTGTTTTTTCCTGACTTTTAATTTGCTGAGTGGTAACATCATAATCCAATTGTTGGATGTATCATGGAGTGATCATTGAAGAGTTGAGCTTAGTGCAAGTTTGTATGAAGCTGGTTTTCACAACTCTAATGATCTAAGGATGTGTTGATGGCTCAGGTTCAGCAATGTGAGTAGTCACAGCTGAAGTGCATTGAACTTAAGTTAAATGCAGCAAGGATCAAGCAGGTTTATTGGCGTTTTAAACTGCTAAGTATCAAGGCTGAGTATTTATACTCAAGAGCCGAGATTGGAATCCAAGAAAGAAGAAGAAAGGTACTCTCTCAAGTTTGTGCAGTTTGTTTGTTATTTGATCATCATGCTCTCAGGTGGAGATTTGTGAAGATGAGAACAAGATGAGAATACAAACAAGGATCATATGCAAACAAATTGTAAACTCAAGTCCTAACCAAGGTTGATCATATTAACTAAAGTTAGCAGAGCTTTTGGGACCACAAGGAGGATCATTTGAATTCATGGTCAAGAAGGATACTTTGTCCTCTTGTGAATAAGATGAGGACTCGCTTGCTAGCTGCACTAGGGTTTGAAGTTGTCTCCCATATATATAAAGAGACATGAAGACATGAGAGAGACTAAGCCACAAGGAGAGAGACACAATGTAGCTCTAGGAGATAGAATGGTGAGAGAAAACATGTAAAGCTTTAGCTTTGGGTTGGGTTTTCTCTTAGAGAACAAGAGAGTGATACACGGTGGGATTGAGAGAGTGAATCACTTGTTTCTCTTGTAGTCACCTTCTTCTTCATAGTGGAGTTATGGATCGAAAGATCCTAACCGGACGTAGCGGTTCGTTAACACCGTGAACCGGGTGAACAAATGATTGTGTGCTCCTCTTCTTCCCTCTTCTCTGCTCTGTTTTATCTTCTTCTTCCTCTCTGTTATTGCTGGTTCTGTTTTAGCAGTAGGTGTGGTTGACAATGATGAAAGCTCGAGTCTGTCTAGAGGTTGGCGAAATCCTCTACAGAACTCTATCCAGATTTCATCAGACATTTGAAGAAATTTGTTGTGTCACTTGGCAACAAACAAGCAGAGCAAGCTGCTACAGAGCAAGATAACTGGTGTTTTAAAATGGGTTACTTTCGAGGGGATCTAGAAACAGTCTAGACAGTTGGCCGGAGAAGTCAGAAGAAACGTAATAAGCCTGAGAAATCCAATATGAGAGTTGTAATATTACATTTCGTGAATAAATGTATTTTGCTGCTTTCATATACTTTATATAGGTTCCAAGGAGGTTACATTCTTTAAGCGATATTCATGGATCATACTTCTGTGTAAACCGAAATATCCTCTGAGAACGTAGACGATTCCTGAAGAGGCACAGGTGGATTTTGCAAAACAAGCCTAGGAGGGACTTCAAGGGCATCTAAGTTTCCTTCCATCATCTCGACAACTCTGTTCATTGCCGGGCGATCTGATGGGAAAGGCTGAATACACCACAAACCCACCAGCGTCATCTTCTTTGTTACTTCCTCAGCTTCGCTGCTGATTCCGTTCTCAATAAGCCTTCCACTGTCACCTTTCTCAAGATCCTTGTATATCCATTCAGGAAAGTATATTGAGCTTGTGTTTGATGCAGAGTTCTGATCAAATCTTTCTTTGTTCCGTGCTCCTATCATTTCGAGGAGTAACATTCCATAGCTGTACACATCTGACTTGTGGGAGACTCGACCATACATTTTTGAACACACTTCAGGTGCAATGTACCCTATCGTTCCTCTTGTGTCCAGTAGTGACAAGATGCTTTCTTTCTTCCCGCAGATCTTAGCGAGGCCAAAGTCTGAAACTTTGGGGAAAGATTGTCATCTAGGAGTACATTTTGTGGTTTAATGTCGAAATGTACAATCTTTGTTCTGCAACCATGATGCAAGTACTCTAGACCTCGAGCAACGCCTAGCGCGATCCCATATAGTTCTCTCGAGTCAATATTTGATGACCTCTTGCTTGAGATGAACTGATCAAGAGATCCATTTTCCAAATACTCATATATAATTGCTCTCTTGGAACCTTCGGAGCAGAATCCAAGCAGGGAAACAATGTTGACATGAGAGGTTTTGCTCATGCTCGCAACTTCATTGATGAAGTCTTCCCCATTACCCTTTGAGTCTTTCAAGATCTTCAAAGCAACACTAGTACCGTCACAAAGAGTTCCTCTATAGACAGTTCCAAATCCGCCTTTCCCAACCACTTCTGCGAATGATTTTGTAATTCTCTTTACTTGCGCGTAGCTATAGTGTTTTAATGGAATAAGGGCCTTTAGATTATGTTGTCTCAGATCATCTGATCTCTTCTTTTGGCAGCTGATTATAGAGAACAAACCAGCGACTATAAGAATGATCCCCATCAATGCAGAAGCAGCCCCAATGCCTAGAGACAAAAAATAAAGATGAAAAAACAGTATTCATAATAAGACAATGGTGTTGCCTTTTGTAATCAAATCAGGTTTCATTAATAAAGAAGGTGCTTACCTTCTTTTGCTCCAGTAGGGAGGCCTGCATATATGAAATGGCACACCAATAAAAAGGTCAGTTTTAACTTTGAATCTTACTAGAACACATAAATATTTGAAACTCAAGGGAGTCTCTTGAGTTTTGGGGAAGGGACAAGTGGTGGTTCTTGTGGAAGAATGTTAGGAAGTCAGAACATGTAGGCAAGATATTCTTACCCTTGTTTCTAGAATAGCATACGAATCCAACTGAGGGCTGTGTCTGATTATATCCACAAGCACCCTTTGAATCCATGCACTTCTGACAATCTAAGTTAACTCCAAGCTCGAAACCCTTTTCAAGTGCCTTCTTTAGATTATCTGTATTTGGAGTACTTTCCAGTGTGCTCAGCGCGGTTCTATATGCGGGAATACTGACGTTTCTACTGCAAGATACCATGAAGTCGTTTGAAAGGCCTGGAAGCCCTTGAAGTGGGGATGAGAGGTTTCTCGTCACATAGTAATTTCTCGTGTCATCATCCAGACATTCAAGCTCTTTAACAAAAGTAGAAACAAACATTGAAAAGTTTCGGTTGCAGTCGTAATAAATGGTTAGCAGGTCGGTGGTAGGAGCAAGTCGAAGGACGTTATCGTTGAATGGCGTATTTAAAGAGTCTAGGTTACATGGTTCATCGATATAATCCACTCTTGCGAGTTTTAAGATACCAGAGTCATAATTCGCCTCTAGGATTCTAAATTTCGCAGGGTAAATGCTAACCTCTGCGAATCCTCTGCTGCAGTTAAGCTCAAAGTCAGGGTGACCACACTTTTCTCTGCCAGGAATCCAGAAAGGGTACAAGAGACCGCTCTGATCGCCACAGCTAAACGGAGCACTGCAGCGTCCGTGAAGCTCCTCAGCTGAGAAAACATAGGATGGGATCACAAATAGCATCCATATGAAGCTATAGGACATAGATTTTGTCAGGAAAGAGACAAATTGATCATTGTGTTGCAGTTGCAGGTGAATAAAGAAAAAAATAATGAAGAATATGATTAATCATAGGTTATTTTTCAAATTTATAATTCTAAATAGGGTATGTTTGGAAAGAATCGGAACAAATTTCACTTACACAAGGATTATGGTTGCTGACTGATATTTAATAGGATAGAAAAAGGAAATCAACGAATTTGAAGTTTATCAAGAAGTTTATCCAAACTGCAACTTCACTGTAAGCTGTATAAGAAACTTACCATCAGGTGGATAGAGTTTATCGCATCTTGATGATGAGGCTTCTTCGCAGCAAATCTGTGTGGTATTTTCGAAGGCGCAAGTTCCATGAGAGGATGAACATTTCTTACACGCTTTCTCATCAATCTTCACCTTCACTTCAAACCCTTCTTTTAAAGCACTTTCCAAGTGTGTCAAGTTCAACTCTTTCTCTTCAGGAACGAAGCTCTTAGGAACGTTAATTGTGAAACTGTCTTGACAGGAATCTTGGTAACTAAGGTTTTGAAAGACTGAGACAAGGCCTCTACCAGGACATGTATAACTCGAACGGTAAGAAAGCTTAGCGTCGCAGAGGTAGAAAACAGTGAGGCTCTTGTAGGTCGATGAAAGCTCAAAGATTTCAGAAGGCAAGGTTGTGGATGTGAATGTAGCGTTGCAAAAAGAACCTTCAAGCTCTGCCCTAGCGAGTCTAAGAGTATTAGATGTTTGATCTATATGGAGAACATTGTAAAAATAGTTTGAGATGATTATAGAGGTGGTGGTGTGAAAGCAGTAAAGCTCCAACAATGGATGACCGCAATCTTGGGGACGATTCCCTCCCGAGAAGGGGAAACCAGCGGTTATGTTCCCACACTGAAACTGAGTTTCGCACCACCCAAATTCTTGTTTACTTGAATCACAAGAAAAAGGGTGAAAGAGGGAGAAGAGGAAGAACAAGATTAAACAAGAAGTGGAGAGATAGTACATGATTTGTTTGAGATCTTTGAACAGTGTGTCTTCTGGGTTTTGGTTGAGGAGAGCATAAAAGATGAGGTGGAAATGGTAAAGGGCCTGAGGAGCAACCGAGCAAGTCAAGTGAGGATAGTGACCGAGGCGGAGACTTGGGATGTCATTATTAGTTTACTTTGACAGACTTCTATATTCACATAATTGATAAATGGAAAATTATATATCGCAAAATTATCAATTGGCTCCTTAATTTTTATAAGAAAAATTTCTTAGGACAAATCCTTATTAATGGAAAACATGATTATTAATAATAATAAAAGAAAAAATAGGTGATGTAAAAATCGGTAGCGGAACAAGTATTATGCAGTATATTGTACATTAATTCAGCATTTTGTTACCATTTACAAATAAAATGTATAAATGGTAGAGCTGCTTTGTTCTTTTTTTCTGTTAATACTTTTAATACCTTCTCAAAGGTTTTTCTTGGAAACAGAGGTATATCTTTAGTAGTGGGAATGAAAGAGACTTGCCGGTAAAGCTATACTATACTATCTCTTGTCTACTAAATCTGTCTGTCTTCATTTTTCTTAAGTTGACTAAGATGATTTAAGAGACTGGAAAAATCAATAGTTTGATAAGTCAAAGTCTCAAAGACTTAGAATGATACGTTCAAACTAAATTAGGCGTTTAGAGATAAAATTTTCTTTTAAATCTACATTTATCTTATTTTCATATGTTTTTTTTTTATATTTTTGTAAATATTGAAATAGAGAAAATTATTAAAATATTAACTAATGAAGTAGCTAATAAAAACTTATAACCTATAACCTGAAAATTTCCCTTTATAGGTTTTCGTGGTTCCGAGAATTAGTAGAATATTTTGGTAACTCGTCCAAACCCAAGAAGGGAAGCAACTAAGCGGAAGGAGAAGAAGCTGCACATGTCATCATACTTTTAATGATCTCTCAAGAACTGGACGTTTTAATCTAACAGCTATCTATTTTCCATTCTCTTTTTTAGATGGCCCCTAGAAGGCAAGTAGTTGAATGGATGGAGAAGAAACTACACGTGCTATCATATTTTAATGATCTTCCTGTTTGATCTCTCTGGACATATATTTCAAATATCTATGTTTAATTTTGAGTTTTAGATGACTATTTATACATAAAGTCAGTATTTCATAATTTAGAAAATTTTTTACTTTCCTTTTACTGCTATGAAAATTTGGAATTTTTTTTTTACAATTTGGCAAATTTAACATATATTGATATTTGAAATTTAGCAAATTTACGTTTTTCTTATTTTCATATGTTATTATTTATTTCTAAAATATTTTAGACGATTTAATATATATTGACATTTTAAATTTAGCAAATTTATATTTCTCTTATTTCCATAAAATATTTTAAACTATTTAATATATATTGACATTTAAAATTTAGCAAATTTACATTTCTCTTGTTTCCATATGTTATGATTTTTATTTTGTAAATATTTTAATATTTAAAATGTTAATTAATGAGGTGGCTAATCGCGATTGGCCGACTAAAATCTTAGGTGGACGAAGCAACTCTTCTTCGAAGAGGGCATAAATCGCAACACTGCAAGATATTTTCGCTAGAGTTTCCGAGAAAAATTTCAAGTTTCAACAAGCAAATTTGGGTTAGTGAAATCTCAAAATTTGCTATCCAATTTCGTGTATCTTCCCTTTGTTAGAACCGATTTCCTTTTCATCTGATTACATCTCTTGAATAAATCCAATCTGCTATTTCCAATTTCATGTTTCGTAATTATTCGATCTGTTTGACAGTTAAAACTTTTTGCTACTTCTGTGTTTCATGCGATATTTGCTTTAGGTAAAAATATTAGTATTGTAATTGTTGTTTGATTTGTTTCCAAAGACAATTAAACGAGAAGCTCCTTTGCCAAGTAGAATGTGAAAGCACCTTTGCCAAGTAATGAAGCTGAACAATTCTATGATTCAGTTTCTTCTAAAGAATAATCAATCAAAAACCTTATATATTATGTCAAACACCTTTCAGTTTTATTGAAAATGAGCAAGAGCTAACGTTTAAAGCTCCTTTATAATGCAAGAATGTCATTGATGAAACTTTTCCAACTGTTAGTGTATAATACATTTATATTGGTTATATATTTTTGGTCTTCACATCAATTATTATGATTACTTGCAGGTTCATGAAGTAAAACGACACTTGGGTTATCACACATTGATGGGCATGCAAGAGAAAATGCATTTTTCATAATTTAAAATATAAGGTATGCACTTTAAACTCTATTACAAATATAGGAATATAACCAATAGATAGTCATAAAGTTTTGTGTGAGAAATATTAAAATTGCAAACATAATAGAGTTTTGAAGAAGGTATAGTGTAGTTAATAGATTCTAAAAAATATCCTTGAGAACAAATTTCGTTAGTTTTTTGTATAATATAGATCATAAACAATTGAAACACACAAAACCTTATAAAAGCAATGACTACTTTTTTTTAAATTAACATAGGCTATAATATATGAACCAATTACCTTATCATCTCATGAGCTAATTATAACTCGACTGGTTCATCCTGAACTCCATTTTGCTTCCAGATTCTCAAGATTCTTACACGGATTTGCTAGTCTGATCTCTGTGAATCAAGATCTGAAACATCATTAAGATAAGCAAAATGAGAAGAAACAACAGAAAAGGTACCCTCTTTTACATTTTAAACATTTAAAACTGCTTTGCGTGAAAAAAGGATAGAGAGGAATTGTGGAAATGTTCTTAAAGGGTTTGAAAGATGAATCAATTATAGCACTAACAAAAACAAGTTGGGAATTGACCACTTGAATTAGTGAAGGCCACGAGAGCTAGCGTCCCAACGTCAAAGGTGAGGTTATTGGCGAATCTGTGGGTGTCACAGCCTGACCGGCCGTTCACGTACGGTTAAGATAAGAAGTGTTTCCCAGACGTCAAACCTAGCTTTTTGGAGATTGTAGTTGATCCATTTGTTTGTTTTCAAGATATTTATATCAGTTTAATACACGAACAGAAATGAAGGAAAATGATGAAGATATGAAGAAGAATCGAAGAAGATGATGATGCGATGAAGGTGAAGAAAGTGTGAGGAATATTTCTGTTAGCTTTATTCAATGAGTTGTACAAAACATATATACAAAGTTTCTATCCGGTACAAACCGGTTTATGCACAATTTAGATAACCAATCACTAAACCTATATTCACATAATCTAATATTCCCCTCAAGATGGAGTGTATATGTTAATAACACCCATCTTGCGTGTGAGACGTAAGAAGTGTTGAGGGTATAATGGTTTAGTGAAGACATCTGCCAATTGAAACGCAGTCCGAACGTGCATTGTCTTGATAATCCCCTTTTGAACCTTTTCTCTGACAATGTGGCAGTCCCGCTCTAAATGTTTGGTACGTTCGTGAAAAACTGAGTTATTGGCGATGTGTAGCGCTGCTGTGTTGTCGCAGTAAAGTGCAGAGGCCTCAGAAGTGTCAATCCATAAGTCTTCCATAAGCTTCCTTAGCCAAAGCATTTCACGAACAGCAGCTGACATTGATCTATACTCTGATTCAGTGGATGAGTTGGAAACTGTATCCTGTTTATTAGACTTCCAAGAGACGAGGGAAGGACCAATAAACATGCAAAAGCCAGAGATAGATTGTCTAGTGTCCGGGCAAGTTCCAAAGTCTGCATCTGCAAACCCTTTTAACTTCAGATCAGATGTGGAAGAGTAGAACAATCCTTGACCCACAGTGCCTTTGAGATAATGGAGAATTTTGTAAACAGCTTGCAGGTGAGGTTGTTTAGGTGCAGAGGTGTATTGGCAGAGTTTGTGTACCGCAAAAGTGATGTCAGGCCGAGTATAAGTCAGGTACATAAGTTTGCCCACCAATCTCCTATACATCTCCACATCATCCAGTGGATCTCCTATCTCCATTGACAGCTTGATACTAGGATCCATAGGGACAGAGGAGGGTTTGCATCTGTGGATCCTGGATCCAACACCCAAATATTATCGAATAAAAGTGTAAAGAAATTAGTTGAAAATAAGAACAAATTTGTAGAAAAAAGAGGATTGTATTGATGTAGTAAATATGAATTTTATCCCGAAAATATTGGAATAAATTATGAATAAAAATACATAGATTGAAGAAATAATCTCTAATGACTATTTGGAAATAACATTAGATATTTTAGAAGATTTTATAGACTAAAATATACAAGATTTGTGTGTAAAAATATATCTCCTTCCAAGTCCCTTTTCTTGTAGTCTTCACCTCTCTTTTATAGTCTTTTTCTTCCTCCCAAGGTGTCATTATTGGCTCATTAATTATGGAATTAACTCACACAATTAATCATATGGCAATTAATTCATAAACTTGAATGACAAGTTTATTCCTTTGACCATGACAATTAATTCGTAAATTGAATTACGCATTAATGACAAGATTTGACCACCTCCTTTGTGTAATATGATCCTTGATGGGCTTCATAAGTCGATGGGCCTCCGATGCACTAAAAATGATCCGAGGTGCGGGATCCGGTATCAACATTAGCCCCCCAGTTCTTCGAGTAAGTCGACTTGCTCGGAGAACGAACACTATAGCAACGTTGGAGATGACTTCGGACTAAGTAGCTGCGAGGTGATCCTGGAGAATAAGTCGTGAACTCATCTTCGCTCTCGTGACTGCGAAGTGAACTCGGCACTCGTATAGGAGCTTAGCTTGAGTTAAGTGGTTGCGAAGTGTATGGTGAATTGAGGTACAATCAATAGAGAACTCTAATGATGCTTCTTTCGAACTTGAGTTCGCAGAATTGTCGTAAATGTTTGTTAATGTGAGCTAAACTCGGGTTGAGTGATTTGCGAGGCTGAGCTCAATGTAAGAATTGTAAATGTGAGGTTGAGCTCGACTTTATGATAATAGATGCGAGGCTGTGCTCAATTTTGGAATAATGGTTGCGAGGCTGAGCTCGGTTTTTGATTTATGAAAATTGATTTTAGACATATCAAGTGCAGGACGTCTCCCGACTTACCTTTGATAGTCATATTCGTTTAGACATATCAAGTGCAGGACGTCTCCCGACTTACCTTTGATGGTCATATTCAAGAAATATTTTTTGTTTAAGAATATGTGAGGCGGACTCATCATATCCTATATTTATGAGGCTGAGCTCAATTTTAAGAATTAAAGATGCGAGACTAAGCTCGTCCTTTTGGATATTAACGAGGTGAGCTCTGATATGTCATGAGCTTTAGAAAACACTATATGTGTTGTTTTTGAGTTTGGATCTTACTCTTGAGAGTTTTTTTTTTTTTTTTTAAGTAATGGCTATTGCTCGAGAGAGATTTTTGAGCCTTAGGTGGTTTGATGCCACCGTCTTATGAGTTTTTCGTACGATACATAGAGTATGTTACGAGTTTTTTTTTTGTATTGTGAGGATGAGACCTTTATACGGATATGCCCCATACGATTATGGGACCTCTAAAAATTGGATTTGCAAAGTCCAGTTTGTTCGAGATTTGGCCTAGAGGCTAGAGAAATAGGTTGATCACACCTTCCATTTTTAAAGGAAAAACCTTTCACAGTTTGACCTCGGTTTCTCTAATGCGAGGACAGGGCTCGGCTTAAGATGTTTGAACTTTTTACATGATTGCGAGATAGTCAACTCAGACCATTCGCATCGAAGCATATCTTTGTCCAGGAGGACTAATTTCATGTTTTTGACACGAACTCGTCAGTTCGATCATGGAGTTTTGGTGTGAATTTCGTCCAAGAGAAACTAACGCGAGGTCAGAGCTCGGCTTAGAAATTTTGAAATTTTAATTATCTTCATTCTGTAGATGTCATGAATCGTATCCGAAGTGGGTTGAATTTACTTTTGATGCAAGATGAAAACCTTGGTTTTGGGCGTTTAAATAAGATCTTGATCGGCGCTAGATGATCGAGCAGGTTCGTCGGGGTTGTTTTTCTCTTTGAAAATTGTTTCTTGGTTTAAGATGATCCAATGTAGATAGTCGTGCTGTGAGTTTGACTTTAACTTAGGCGACCCGAGATGAATACTGGAAGTGAAGTGTAGTGAATCTCCTGTTCGGAAAGCTTGATTCCATTGTAGTGAACGATGCTCGTAAATTTCTCTACGAGATGAAATATAACTTGGTGGAAGATGAACTCGAGACCCTGATTCCATCAGTCGTTGCATCTAGATGAATAGTAAACCTTAATAATAAAGTGGTCGTCCATCGAAGTTATTTACTCAAATTTGGCCCACAATCCATAAGCAATTATGAATTTGTGTTAATCACACGTTCTCATAACTTGTGACGGTAGCCCTTGTCTTGCGAAGTGTTTCATTTGGATCTCGTGATAAGGCCCATAGGTTTGTATCTAATGTCTATTTTTCAATATACATTGAATATTGCTTAAGAAAAACTGAAGATAATTCCTTGACATTTCTGATAGAATCCGACTCTAATCCGATGAACGATTCACATAAACTAGAGTCCTCCTTATGTTTTTTTTTTGAGATCGACATGTCATTCGGTGATTTAGAACACAATTAACGAAAGCTCACAATGTCGGCAATATACGGTGCTCGTCTAGTTCCTTCAATGACGCAACATACAGAGGTCGAACTAATCATGCGGTGGAATTAGGTTCGCCTTTCTTTTAGTTCGCGCTGAAACTCTTGATAATATTCATTAGCTACTTGATTGATGTCCGTGTGTACGAAGTTGAGCGGATTATTCCCCAAGACATTATCTTATCCGAAGTTTTCATTTCTGGAGGCTGAGAATCTCATGAGTGCTGATCAAATGTACATCCTAGCGTGTGCTCAAGTTGGAGACATCCTCTTATATTCTCTGAAATCTTTGATTGATCGCGTAAGCTCATCATGATGATTAATCAAAACATCAAGGTGGAGAAGCTATCTCTGATATGTAGCATCTCTGTTTTTTTTTTTTTTTTTTTTTTTTTTAACTCCTTCGAGGAGAGGTGTCATCGAAGTGACGATCACGTTTTGATTATTTGTGCGGAGTGAAATATATAATGGTGATAAGAGAGCACATGTAGGAACAAAAGAGGCACGTGTGAAGAAGTAAAAGGATCATAAGAAGAGTAAAAAGTATATAGAGAACAATATTAGAGATTATCTATATTCTTATCAATTGGTGAATTCATGTGATTGGACCGAACATAACGCCATGGATCACGTTGCGATTCCAGTCTTTACAGATGATAGACTTGACTTGCGGCCATGATTCGATTGGATGGAGAATCGATTTGTGTTGGATGCATTCACTGATATTGAGAAGTTTACATTTTGCACATGGTTTCACCGAAGGAAAAGCATTATCTTGGTTAAATCGAAGACATAAGGTGTTGATGTTCCAAACTTGGAAAGCATTGAAGCGTAGCCTGTTGTTCCGATTTGTAAATCATGACGATCCGGAACGAATCAAGTCGATCTTTGAGCAAGATCAAACTCTGCAGAAATGGAAAGATGTGGCAAAGATCCGTAGGATGAAGACAACATCATCGATTTCTTCAACTGATACGAAGGAGAAGGAAGCGAAGAGCAACGTGAATTTGCAGGTTGAAAAGAACGATTTGTTAATGGAATCGATTCCACAGTTGCAACCAGAAGAACACTATGACGACTCGGGATGAAAGAGATGCTGAGTTATTTCAGAATTTGACTAGTATCACAACAGATTGCTTTGTGTACCAAGTGTTTGATAAAATGTCTCCACCAAAGGCAAGTTTTTGTCGTTCGTTAGTTACGCAGAGAATATGGATTGTCAAGAGATCGTGATTTGGTTCAAAATCAATATACGCTGAAAACATAGGTGCTCAATCAAGAGGAGATTTTGAATGTGAGTTGGCAGAAACTTTTCGAGGGAGAGAACTGGTTGCAGACTCTGGATACAAGCGATGTTGGAGCAAATTACATAAGGGAACAATGTTCGGAAAGCCATTTGCGTTACAAGTTGTTGCAGAGAGAGTTTCTTATCATGTGCTGTTTTTCGCAGAGATGAAACCATTTCGATTTCTCCGGTTTGCAAGATTGAATGAAGAAATTGATGAGGTAATTGTGCCATCGATATAGATCGTTGCCATTTCTTCATGGTCATTACTTAATTTGCCTCTGTATGACTGGGTAAGAGAACCAAGTGGGAGTAGTATCATATCGATGATATGGATCGTCTAGGTTACACAAGTGTTGCCTAGATTGTCACCGTCATAATTTGAACCTATTTGGTGAAGATCCTAGCCAATCATTGACATCCTCGAGGCCAGTTTCAGGAAAATCATCGAAATTCCAATGATCTAACTATTCAATTTTGTGGAGGTTATAACACATGTAACTAAAAACTATGTGTCGTATCACCGTTGTTAAGTAGCCCGTGTGTAGCTATCATTACGCTGCTAGGTGATTGTGACGTCAAGCTCATGTCATTTAACAAGACTTGGAAATTCTTTCTCTTTTGCCTGAAAGACTTGCCTTTGTCGTAGTCGTGACTATTACTCTCAATTGAGTTTTCTCCCATTTTTGATCGAATTGAAGAAATAATACCACACATGTTCTTACTAAAAGAAAATATACAATCACCAAAAACCCATGATTTGGCCACAATAATTGATTAAATCAATCATTTTGATCATGATTGACCAAATGGCAGAAGTAACGAGCCTATTGCAGGCTTTTTGTTCCAGGTGACTGTAAGTCGTGAAATCTTTTGAATTAATTCATCTCGTTGATGAATCAAAACTTCAAGTGTGAAACATTTCTGTTTCGATTTGGAGCGTATTCTCTCTTTTAATATAACTTAATTGATGAACATATATATATTCTGAACTGACGAGTAGCAAGTTGGCGTGCTGACGAGCTGCAAGGTTGAGTAAGCTAACGATCTGCGAGCTCAAATAGGTAGAAGAGCTACGAAGGAGGCTATCGAGCTTCGAGCTCGGATAAGACGACGAACTGTGAGCTCGGATAAGACGACGAGCTGTGAGCTCGGATAAGACTGCGAGCTGCGAATAAGACGACGAGCTGCGAGCTCGGATAAGACTACGAGCTGCGAGCTCGAAATAAGATGACGAAAATGTGGATTGAACGCAAACGAATGATGGCATAAATAACATTGACTTCGTGTGTTTCACCCGGGCTACGAATCCCTTTTTTGTCCCTTAAGGATATGAGCGAAATCGACATTTGAATTGAAACTCATTCTTTCGAGAGTTAGAACTTGGAAAAAGCTCCGTGAGATGGAATCTAATTATGTGAGCGAAATCATCATTTAAATTCCATCGAAGTGAATTTATTTTTCGGAGAGTTAGAAATCCAAAAAATCTCTGTTTAGATAGAATCTAATTTTGTGAAAAGCGAACTTAACACTTAGATTCCACCGAAGTGAACTTATTTTCCGAGAGTTAGAACTCGAAAAATCTCCAAGTGACGGAATCTAACATTTAAAGCAATGTAGCAATATAACTCAGATGATCCTGACGATAGAGACGACGTATATCCTCATAGAAAGATAAGCCTCGGGGCTTTCCGTTGATGTATCGTGCGGCGCGTGGTTCCTTGCGGTTTGCCGGGAAACTAGTCTCAAAGTTGGCTGCACTTACAGCGATGGATCTGGGTTCGTACAGACTGTGTCTGTTGCAGAGAAAGGGCGATAACTTTCCACACACAACTCGGATTGAGGCGAGGTCATGCTTTATCGAAAGCTGACGTTCGGGGAAATCTATGAGGGGGTGTTTCATCGACTAGTTCGTTGTCCTTCGTTGGGAAATCGCATCGCAAGTTGACTGATTTTTGATGACGAATCTGAGTTCGCACAGATTACATATGCTACAGAGAAACGGCGATAAGTCTTTGTGTACAGATCGGATCGAAGCGAGGTCAAGCTTTCTGAAAAGCTGGCATCGATCCATGAGTAGTTGTTTCATGAACTGGTTCGGCGTATTTCGCCAGGAAATCGCGTCGCAAGTTGCCTAATTTTACGATGATAAATCTGATTCGCGCAGATTGCATATGCTGCAGAAAGATGGTGATAACTTCTAGTAGACAGCTCCGATTGAAGCGAGGTCGAGCTCTTTCGAAAGCTGGCATCCGGGGCGATCCATGAACGGGTGTTTCGTCAACTGGTTCGTTGTACTCCGCCGGGAAAACGCCTCGAAAGTGGGCAGTTCGGATCTGCCTTCTTCTTGTGTTGTTTTTATTGTATCGATCTTCTGGAGTTTGAAAGAGACTTTTTGTTCGTCGCACTGGTATCATGAGTAGACATGGTGATTCGCTGTTGTGGATGAAAAAATTACCACAAAGATAGGAAATACGTGAGTGAAGACTATGTCCCCCATCCTTCTAGCGCCAAAATGTGGATCCTGGATCCAACACCCAAATATTATCGAATAAAAGTGTAAAGAAATTAGTTGAAAATAAGAACAAATTTGTAGAAAAAAGAGGATTGTATTGATGTAGTAAATATGAATTTTATCCCGAAAATATTGGAATAAATTATGAATAAAAATACATAGATTGAAGAAATAATCTCTAATGACTATTTGGAAATAACATTAGATATTTTAGAAGATTTTATAGACTAAAATATACAAGATTTGTGTGTAAAAATATATCTCCTTCCAAGTCCCTTTTCTTGTAGTCTTCACCTCTCTTTTATAGTCTTTTTCTTCCTCCCATGGTGTCATTATTGGCTCATTAATTATGGAATTAACTCACACAATTAATCATATGGCAATTAATTCATAAACTTGAATGACAAGTTTATTCCTTTGACCATGACAATTAATTCGTAAATTGAATTACGCATTAATGACAAGATTTGACCACCTCCTTTGTGTAATATGATCCTTGATGGGCTTCGTAAGTCGATGGGCCTCCGATGCACTAAAAATGATCCGAGGTGCGGCTCGGGATCCGGTATCAACAGCATCCAAGTAACCCAGTCTCTTCTAAGAGATCCAAAACATACTTTCGCTGACAAATGGAGATACCAGCAGTAGTCCTAGCAACTTCAAGCCCCAAGAAATATTTGAGAGGCCCTAACTCTCTTAGCTTGAAAGATGCCTTGAGTGCAGCTGTAAGTGAAGCAGTGGCTGCAGAAGAACTACTTGCTATGATGATGTCATCTACATAGACTAAAACAGCCATGTAGACATCTCCACAAACCCGAGTAAACAAAGTATCATCACCAGATGCACCAAGGAAGCCCAAATCTTCTAATGACTTGGAGAATTTCATGAACCACTGTCTAGATGCCTGTTTAAGCCCATATATAGACTTGTGCAGCTTACAAACGACATTAGGTGGAAAAGATTCCCCCTGTTTTGCACAGTATCCAAGTGGCAAAGCCATATAAATCTCCTCTTCCAAGTCGCCATTAAGAAATGCATTGGAAACATCGAGTTGATCCAAAAACCATTTTCGTGGTGCAGCAACAGATACCAAAAATTTAACAGTAGCCATTCTTGCAACAGGAGAGAATGTTTCAATATAATCTAGGCCTTCTCTCTGTGTATAACCTTTAGCTACCAACCGGGCTTTATATCGCTCTAAGCTTCCATCTGCATTTAACTTTATTGTATATATCCATTTGCATCCAATAGCAACCTTACCAGGAGGAAGAGAAACCACATACCAAGTCTGAGTGCGTTCCATAGCTCTGATACCATATCAGTTTAATACACGAACAGAAATGAAGGAAAATGATGAAGATATGAAGAAGAATCGAAGAAGATGATGCGATGAAGGTGAAGAAAGTGTGAGGAATATTTCTGTTAGCTTTATTCAATGAGCTGTACAAAACATATATACAAAGTTTCTATCCGGTACAAACCGGTTTATGCACAATTTAGATAACCAATCACTAAACCTATATTCACATAATCTAATAATTTATTGGAAGCGCAAACGCGGGAGCTCTTTAGAAGCTGTTATTTATTTTTATTACGCATAACGACTTCATTGTGCTTTAACATCTGTCAAACCTAATGAAAACATCAAAACAATATCCCAAAGGTTCATTATCACAAAAAATGACCAGCGCAAATTAAGGCCCTTTCCAAGTTTGTTTGTTTGTTTGTTTATTTCCAAAGAATCTAAAATTGCTACAGATATAATGACTATGTAGACAGTAAATTACATTGATAATTGTATTTGTTGCTTTCGTGATGGTTCAAGGAGGTTTCTTTCTTTATGCGACATTAATGGAACCTATTTCTGTGTAACCCGATATATCCTCTGAAAGCGTAGAAGATTCTACAACAGGTGCTGATGGAGTTTCGAAAACTGGTCTAGGAGGGACTTGAAGAGCATCCAGGTTTCCTTCCATCATCTCTACAACTTTGTTCATCGGTGGGCGATCAGATGGGGAAGATTGAATACACCACAAACCCACCAATGTCATCTTCTTTGCTAGCTCCTCTTCTTCGATGCTGATTCCATTCTCAATAAATCTTCCAATGTCTCCCTTCTCAAGATCCTTGTATATCCATTCAGGAAAGTACATTGAGCTTGTGTTAGATGCGGAGTGTGGAGCATCTCTTTCTTTGTTCCTTGCTCCTATCATCTCAAGGACCAACATTCCGTAGCTATACACATCTGACTTGTGGGAAACTCTACCGTACATTCTTGAAAACAACTCAGGCGCAATGTACCCTATTGTACCTCTTGTGTCTAGCAATGACAAGATGCTCTCTTTCTTTTCGCAAAGCTTAGCAAGGCCAAAGTCTGCAACTTTGGGCACAAAGTTGTCATCTAAGAGTACATTTTGTGGTTTTATGTCAAAATGTACAATCCTTGTTTTGCAGCCATGGTGCAAGTACTCTAAACCGCGAGCAACTCCAATCGCAATTCTAGAAAGTTCCGTCCAATCTATATTCATCGCAGTCTTCTCTGAGATGAACTTATCAAGAGACCCATTTTCCAAGAATTCATAAATAATTGCTCTCTTGGATCCTTCAGAGCAAAATCCTAACAATGTAACAATGTTGACATGCGAAGTTTGGCTCATGCTTGCAACTTCATTGATGAAGTCTTCACTATTATTACCCTTTGAGTCGTTCAAGACCTTCACTGCAACCATACGTCCACCAGAAAGTGTTCCTTTATAAACAGTGCCAAATCCACCTTTCCCTACCTCTTCCGCGAATGACTTTGTAATTTTCTTCACTTGTGCGTAGCTATACTGCTTCAGTGGAATAAGTGCTTTGAGTTTTGGCTGTGGAATAATTGTCTTGACGTTCTGTTGGCCAAGATCATGCGATGTTTGTTTCTTTCGGTGAATTTGGAGAAACAACGTTAAGACAAGGATCAGGAACAACAGAGTAACACCTACCCCTGAACCTAAAGTAAGAAAATGAAACAATAAATTATCTAACTACGAAGTTTTTCCAAGAAGATCAAAAATAGTATTCAGAATCAAATCAGGTATATTTTAAGAATAGGATAAGGTTAAGCACCTATTTTTACTCCAGCTCCAAAAGAGTTTTCTGCATCAATGGAACGGCACCAAACGTCATTTGGAACTCAATACACAAACATTAGGAAATTAGAATATGTAGGCAAGAAATCTTACTATTTTTTCTAGAACGGCAAGTACCATTCTGTGTTTCATCTACACAATAACAGATGAATCCACTTGAGCTCTGATTATATCCACAAGCACCCCCAGAACCTATGCACATCAGGCATTCTTGGTTAAGTCCAAGCTCAAAACCGTCTTGAAGAGCCTTCCCTAGATTTTCTGCACGCGGACTTGTCTGCAGTCGGTTGAGGGAAGGTCCAGATGCTGGAATACTGACGTTTCTTTCACATAATCTCCGAAACTCGTTTAAAGCTAAACTGATCTCTTGAAGTAGAGGAGATGAGAGGTTTCTCGTCAGAAAGTAATTTCTTTTGTGCTCAATTTTCTTATCATCTGGACAACTAAGCATTCCACCAAACATATAAACTTCCCTTGAAGAGTTGCAGTTGTAATAAATTGTTAGCAGCTCGGTGTTCGGAGCAAACGGAAAGACGCTATCCACGAAGGACACATTTAAAGTAGACTGGGGACAAAGATTGTAGGAAAAATCGGATCTAGCAAGTCTTACCTTACCAGAGATATAATTTGCGTCTAAGATTCTGAACTTCACAGAAGAGAAGCTAACCGCCGCAAAACTTGTGTTGCATTCGAGCTTGAACTTTGGGTGGCCGCATTCTTCTCTGCCAGGAATCCAGAAAGGGTACAAGAGACCGCTCTTATCGCTACAGGTAAACGGTTGACTACATCGTCTATAAAGCTCATTAGCTGAGAAGACACAAGATGGCATCAGAAAGAGCAACAATATGATTCTAATGGACATAGATTTTCTCGGGGAGAAAAACAGATTGATCATTGTATTGCAAGTGAACAAAAAAAATGGTGAAGAAGAGGAGAAAAGAGATGAAGGGATTGATGAATGTCTTTTGTATTGTAAGATTTGGATAAAGGAACCTATGTTTGGTCTTTTTGATTAAATCTCACGTTTGATGAATGTCTTTTGTATTGCAAGAGAGATAGAGAGATCGATAAGAAGTAAGTGGAAACGGTGAAGCTCGTGTAGGACATGCAAGGAAGGATAGTGACAAACAGAGAGACTTCTAACTTCTAAGTCTTTTATTAGTTGCCCCAAAAACACGAAATTGAGATAGAGAGAGATATTGGTCATTTGGTCTTCCTCTGTTTTTTTCCATAACGTTTTCTTGGGATTGTTTATTATTACTTGTTGTTTAGTAATCTAAGGAATTAGTTAAGTCTTCAGTGGGATGAGAATAATGAGATGCACTTGTCCGTAAAACCCACACGTACACTGCCAAGAATAAGGTGAAAGTTTCACTTATATTTCTAACGTTATATCGGCCCCATAGTTTCTTTTAAAACTGTTTTTACACACGGAAAACAAAAAGCATTAAGGTGTTTATGTGGTCATGCTTCTATTGTTCTAATCCCCTAAATTAGTTTTGTTAATACCAAAACAACAGATTCCTAGGGTACAAATCTGAATCTGGATATCAAGATTTTCCATGAATATCCGATCGTTTCGGGTTCTAGTGGAAAAGGAGGTCATGAAGGACCAAGTCAAGGAGTAGTGGATAAAGACAGAGTCAGAGAGACTTGTTTATTTTCTTGGGGCAGTGTAGAAAATACCTCTTTGAATGCGATTTAAAAAAATTATTTTCTTAAATAATTTTATGAAATATAATGCTAAAACAATATACAATACTATATATTCAGTTAATCAGAAAAATATTAATACCATTTTGGATATCCTAATCTATTTTTTTTTAATTGAATATTCACATTCTGTGTAATATTTTACAAATTAAAGATTATTAATTTTAATTTTAATTTTTTTGGTCACGAGATTATTAATTTTAATATATTTTCCAAACAATAGTATAAAAATATCACATATAAAAAATCTTTCCATAAGAATTTTTTGAAAAAATGAGGCAAAACATAGAATTAAATCTTGAGTGGGGCTTAGAAGGACTTGTTTGGAAATTATGATGTGGATGCAAGCTTTTTGCCGTAGTTACAACTTCCAAGCTCAAAAATTCTCACTCAAACTTAAAGATTCCGGTTAAGTTTAGAATAAAATACTACATTGTGCAACGACAATAATCAAATTCATTGAATAGAGATTAAACTCGGGAAATAACAAACAGGATATCCAATGGAATCACCTTCAGTGAAAGCAACATCACATGATTGGGTTTCGGGATCTTGTATCGCAAGTGTTTTAATATGATATACACTACAATACAACAACTTCTTCTTCTTGTTCTTCTTCTCCCCATCCAAAAGTGCTAATGGCATGAGAGCCCATACAACGTGCATACCAAGCTTCTTGCCAGATGCAACCAAATCTATAGAAAAGATTTTGTCCCATGTCTTATTCCCTGAATTGAATAACCATACATCTTGGTTGATGAAGTTTTCCATATTGGCGGATACACATAAGCGGTTGTCGAGGGTGGCAACGACCATATCGCCATTACTTACACCGGCAAAAGGAGTTTTAGAGATGACTTGAAAAGCTTCAGTGTGAAGATCTAAAGATAAAACTTTGGTTTCAGCTTCTATGTCGTCGGTCAACCAATAAAGCGATCCATCTAGATAAGCAGGACTCTGGCCAGTAACCTGATAAGGTGCAGAGGGAGTGACATACCTCCAGGCGTTAGTGTCAAAGTCGAAAACTTCGCATGTAGTGGCATTTTCTAAACCAAGCTCTTTAGAGTTGTATAACACAACGGGCTTGTATGTGCCCGTGAATTTATCTTTACCGAATCCAAGACAACAGAAACAGAATTTAAAATTATATTCTCCTATGCCGATTATGATTTTCTGGTAGTTGGAGAGAGGGAGAACTCGATGCCATCTAGTGGTTGGGTTGACTACAAAACCAGAGCGGACGGGATAGTAAAGACAAACGAGACCTTCGCAGCTATTCTGACAAACATAGTGATATTTGTTCTCCCAAGGAGTAGGGATCCTGACAGATGATGAAGAACCCAACTCCAGTGTTCTTAGAGATTCGATTTCCGAGGGATCCATGTCCGGGTAACTAGCACAACCATTCTCGTAACGACGTACGGACACCATGAGAATATCTGGTGGACCTCCTGATTGCTGACGATGCTTAACTTGTCTGTTTTGGAAGAAACGAGATTCAATCGTCGATTTCCACTGCTTCGATACAGCCTTGAATCTCAGCAGAGATTTCGCCGGAGCTCTCTCCAGGATGTGCCCTACGAGATCATGGGGCAGCGATTGCATCTGCAAACAAAGTTTTTTCGACATTAAACGTGATTTCAAGACAAATATGTGGATTGACGCAAGAGAGGAATATATATAGGAAAAGTAAATTTCAACAGTTTCCTTTTTATGATAGGAAATTCCTAGGGGTTTCTAAAATTTATTTCTGAAATATCTTATAGCACTTGTAAATCACGATTATGATATTAAAATTTAATAAACAAACTAGAAGAATAAAACAATTAAATAATGTGCAATTCTCTAAAATACCACAAAACTAAAATTAAATTTTCAATTTTCAAACTCTAAAATTTAAATTATACTCAACACTAAACCCTACCCCTACATACTATACCCTAAATGTATAATAATTAAGCGAAACCAAAGATTTAAAACTCCACACCATTGAACAATAATTTGGTATTAGTGATATTTTTGGAAACAAAATCAAATCATAATATTATCGTTTTGATTAATAACAGTAAAAAAATGTAAACTAATAGATCCATTTGATGCAATCACAAACGCTAATTTATATACTCGCCGTATCAGAACTACTAGTCCACTTATCAGTCTCCGGCGTAATCGGCGGAGGAACACTATTATGCCTCAACAATCCAACATCATCACCACTACCTTCAATATCAACCACATCCGGCGACTTCATCATCACCACACGCTTCTCCTCTTCCTTAATCTCTCTCAAAATCTCCACAATCTCATCCATCGCAGGTCTCACTTCTCTCTCTTGTTGCAAACATCGAAACGCTAATTCAGCAACAGACATCATCTTCTTCCTAACGTCTAGATCTTTCTCGAATCCTAAACTCGGATCTACGAGCTCGTGCAATGCGTTGTTCTGGATTTTTGATACGGCCATGTTCGCGAGATTGATATCGTGACGGTGTCTAGTTATGTCTACTGCTTCTTTTGATGAGATTAGTTCTGTTAGTACAACTCCAAAGCTATAGACGTCGCTCTTTTCGTTTAGACGGTAACATTGGTAATACTCTGGATCTACGTAGCCTGGTGTGCCTTGTGGTGCGGTTGAGATGTGTGTTTGATCTAGTGGAAACAACCGCGAAAGTCCGAAATCGGCGACTTTGACTTGATAGTTTTCGTCTAAGAGAATGTTTGTAGTTTTGACGTCTCTGTGTATGATTCCTATAAAACAGAGGAACTCACATTGTGAGAATTTGCGAATTTTAGGATGTTTGATTTGAGTTTGTTATCTTTGTTTACCTTTTTTGTGGAGGAATGATAATGCACTTGCGGTTTCGATTGCGACGTTTAAGCGGACTGACCAGCAGAGAGGACGAGATTCAGCTCGATCGCCGTGGAGATGATCAGCTAGAGTTCCATTTGAGATGTATTCATAGACGAGTAATAGCTCTCTGCTGTGTCTTGATGTGCATCCGTAGAGACTCACGAGATTCGGATGTTTTAGCGATTTCAAGATTTCGATTTCGTTCTTGAATTGCTCTACGCGTTTTAGCGATCTTTCGTAGAGTCGTTTCACTGCTACAGTTCGTCCATCTTTCAATATGCCTATAGAGAATTGCCAAAAGATGTTAAAATCGAAACTCAAAAGCTTTCGAGAAGATTGAAATGTAGTGTCGAATTTTCTTACCGTAGTAGACTGTACCAAAGCCTCCATCTCCGACTTCTCTAGAGAAATTCTCAGTGGCTTCCTCAAGTTCTTCGTAGCTAAAGAGTTGAACTCCGAAATAGTCGCTTCCGTTTGGAAGGTTATAGAGTGAGGGAATAAGAGAGTGATTGCTATTGGAAGAGATTGTTGTGGAAGTTGGGTTCCTTGATGTTTCTCTACTCGAATAAGACGTTATTGGCAACTCTTGGCTTGTGTCTTGAGCTTCATGCGTCTTCCTTCTCCGTCTGATGAGATACAACAAACCTGCGAGTATGGCCAGCCCCAATACCGAAGCAACCGCGATGCCTAAAGAAGAAAACAAAAACAATTTTCAGTATAAGTCTATGCTGTTACCTATGATATACTGCTCCATTCGAGAGATCAGTTACAGAACTTACTATCTAACTAAGAACTTTTTATTAACAAGATCGCAAAATAGCAATCATAATCAAACCACATAGATTTTAAGAATAGGAGAAGGTTAAGCACCTATTTTTACTCCAGCTCCATAAGAGATTCCTGCATCAATGGAACGACACCAAAGGTTATTTAGAATTCAATACACAAACATTAAGAAATTAGAATATGTAGGCTCTTACCCTTTTTTCTAGAACGGCAAGTACCCTTCAGTGATTCATCTACACAATAGCAGATGAATCCACTTGAGCTCTGATTATATCCACAAGCACCCCCAGAACTATTGCACATGAGACATTCTTTGTTAAGTTCAAGCTCAAAACCATCTCTAAGAGCCTTCCCTAGATTTTCTACATTCGGACTTGTTTGTAGTGTGTTGAGGGAAGGTCCAGATGCGGGAACACTGACGTTTCTTTCGCAAAATCTCTTGAACTCGTTTAAAGATGAACTGGTCTCTTTAAGTAGAAGAGATGAGAGGTTTCTCGTCACAAAGTAATTTCTTTTGTGTTCAATACTCTTACCTTTTGGACAAGTAAGTATTCCACCAAACTCATAAACTTCCCGTGAAAAGTTGCAGCCGTAATACATTGTTAGCAGCTTGGTGTTAGGAGCAAACCGAAGAACGTTGTCCACGAAGGACACGTTTAAAGGAGACTGAGGACAAATATTATGGGAAAGATCGGATCTGGCAAATCTTATCGTACCATAAATATAATTCACGTCTAAAATTCTGAACTTCACAGAGGAGAAGCTAACCTCTGCACTACTTGTGTTGCATTCGAGCTTGAACTCTGGGTGGCCACATTCTTCTCTGCCAGGAATCCAGAAAGGGTACAAGAGACCACTCTGATCGCCGCAGTTAAACGGTTGACTGCAGCGTCTATAAAGCTCATTAGTTGAGAAGACACAAGATGGGATCAAAAAGAGCATCCATATGATTCTAAGGGACATAGATTTTGTCAGTGAAAGAAATAGATTGATCATTGTATAGCAAGTGAACAAAAAAAAAAATGGTGAAGAAGAAGAAATGAGATGAAGGATTAGTGAATGTATTTTGTATTGTACTAAAGGAACCTATGTTTGGTCTTTTTAACGAAATCTCACGTTAGTTTTTTTTTGGTAAATGTCTTTTGTATTGTTAGAGCGAGCAAGAGATAAGAAGTAAGTGGAAACGGTGAAGCTCGTGTAGGAAATGTCAAGGAATGATAGTGACAAACAGAGAGACTTTTATTAGTTACCCCAAAAACACGAAATTGAGATAAAGAGATATTTGGTCATTGGGTCTTCCTCTTGTTTTTTCATAATCTTTTCTTGGAATTGTTTTTTATTACTTGTTGTTTAGTAATCTATGGAATTGTCTTCAGTGGGAATGAGATGGACTTGTCTGTAAACCCACACGTACGTTGCAAAGAATAAGGTAAACCATTTTCGATACTCTAATCTATTTTTAAAAATTTAATATTCATATTCTATGTAATATTTTACAAATTAAAGATTATTAATTTTAAGATATCTTTTGAAATTATAGTTTAAAAATATCACAAACATGTTGACCAAAAAAAAAATATCACAAACAAGTCTTTCCATAATAACTTTTTTTCGAAAAATGAGGCAATGGAAAGTAAATCTTGAGTGGGAATGAAGACTTGTTTGGAGATATTAAAATTCATACTTCCTCCTAAAATCTTTTTTTCCTTCATACCACTACAGGAAATGTGGGTATTGATAGCACTAAAAGATAGCGTTTTTTATGTCTATGCTATCTTTGACTGAATCGTGATTTAAAGATAGCGTTTGATAATGTGTAAACGCTATCAATGGTTTAAGCGGGATCCAAATTTTTCACGCGGCCAAAATTTTTAGTTAACCCGCTATTGAATCTGGTTAAGCGGGACAAAAAAAAAAAAAAAAAACCTAAGGCAAAAAATAAAGAAAAAAGTAAAATTCACTTCCCTCTTTTTCTCTAAGGGAAAACATCGTCGATGCTCTGTCTTTGTAAAGAACAATCGAAGAAATCAACTACGATATTCTCCTCTCTAATTCTTCTTCTTCTTCTTCCTCATTTCTTCACCTTTAACCTCTCTTTCTTCTACTCTCATCTATTCTGTAACTTCCTTGATATAACCAAATCGGGTTCTATCATCCTTGAAGTGAAGTATCTTGCCGCTGCGTCCAACGCCTTTCTCTCCGTCCTAGGAATTGGTTAATTCGTACTCTGATCTTCGTCAAAGTATGGGTTTCTGCAATAATCTCTGTGTCTTACTGTTACTACATACCATCCAGCCACAAGGTCGAGATTGAGGTTAGCGAGTGGGTTAATTTCATCATTGGCCAAAACGGAAGTAAGTTCTTTACTAAAAAAATTGATTTTTAGCTCTGTAATTGGCTGAATTTAATCACTTATACCTTACTGAATTTTGGAACCTGGTCTTTTCAATTTGTTTCATCGTGTTAACAATTCAGGTTGGGATTTGCTAGTTGGAGATCATGCTATGTGTTCCTGCCGTCTACGCTTACCCTCAGTACCAGCAGGTTAGTTTGATTTTGAAATTTCGGAGTATTGATTGATAGCGTTTTGTGTAATTGAGATTCCGGGTTCGGATTAGGGTTTTCGAAATTCCTCTGCTTTGATTTATAGGGCGTTTTGTGTTGCTGGGATTGAAGTTTCTGGTTATGACTGTAATGCTTGTCACGGAAAGCTTGGGTCTTCAAGAAATCTACCAATTACGGATCTCAACATGTTTTACAGTTAAAGATTTGCTTTCTAGGATTGGATTTGACTTGTTTTGTGTGTTTTCTGTGAATTTATGCTTAAGGTAGACTGATTGGTATCTTCATTGTTGTTTGGTTTGGTTGTATTTATTGGCAGGCACATCAATTGTTCCAGAGAGATGCACATACCATCACACAAGAAGCGCTTGAGAATGTGAAAGCTGCTTTGGCAAATAGTGAAACCGAACACAAAGCCGAAACTAAAAAGAGAGCCATTCCTCGTAAAGCTGCTGGACAGTCTTGGGAGGATCCTACTCTTTCAGAGTGGCCAGAGAGTACGTACTGTTCTTCTTCTTATTCTTTCCCTTGATTTGGCTGATTGTTGTTTTAGTTTGCGGGGTGGTATCATACTTTTTCAGAGATAGGCTTTTGAGTTTCTTTGCTCTTTTGTTAAAATGGATTTCTTACAAGTTTCTGTTTGACATGTTCAAGATGACTATCGCCTGTTCTGTGGTGATCTTGGGAATGAAGTGAATGATGATGTTCTTTCCAAGGCATTTGCTCGATTCCCCACCTTCAATATGGCCAAGGTAACTATGTATATCTCTCCTCCTTTTCGGCTTTAGTGATGATTTATATCTGGTTTCCCATGAACACATATTTGAGACATTAGTCATGTGATGGAAGTATTTTTAATTCCTTCTGGTTGATTAGGTAGGCTACTAAAAATGTCAACTTTGATGCATTTGCAAACCCAAACATATGTAGTAACAGAACATGGTTGACCTTAGATCATACGGATCATTCTTACTTGAATCACAAAGAGAAGTATTCAGCGTTAGTTTTGTGGTCAAACTCGTACATAAAAATAATAATCTTATATACCATGACAGGTCATTAGAGATAAGCGGACTGGTAAAACTAAGGGTTATGGGTTTGTGAGTTTCTAAAATGCTGCGGATCTAGCAGCAGCCCTAAAAGAAATGAATGGTAAGCATCTCGTTTTAGTCTCTGTTTGATCTGTTGCTTCATCTTGAATCTTGATATCTTATCTCACTGTTTTTGTCAGAACTTGTTATTTGATTCTGTTCTATAATCACTGCCGTTGAACATTCTGATTTGGTCCATTGGTTTCATATGAATACACAGGTAAGTATGTCTAGAATCCCTGAGCACACATCTGCACACTTGTTTTCTTGTATTCAGATAACTATTTTCCCATTGATGTGACACTAGACCTTTAGCTCATAGGGGCGAGTGGAGCTTAAAACTTGTTTAGTTTTGCTGATGGCTTTTGTTCTTTGCATTTGCAGCTATTCATATTGCGCGCAGAAGCCGAACTCTGATGCAATAGGCACAATAGTGGCTTGGCCTAATGACAAGATAGTATATCTGAAACTTTTTAAGTACTGTGTTTCATATATATATCTACAATGTTAAGTGTTGAACACTTTGTTTTTTATTGTTGAATGCACTTGACTTTGTTTTCTCATGTTAAATATATTTGAATCTCTTATTATTTTAAGGCATGTATTTTAGGTTTCAAGTTAAATGATTTTAAAGATTTTTTTAAGATTTTTTAAATGATTTTCGAATTTTGTAAAAGAAAAATTAAAAAAAAAGGAAATACAAACAAATATCTCAAAAAGACATAAATTTTTAATTATAATATTTTGTAATATTATGATATAAATTAAACCATAAATTAAAGTTAAAATCTTAAATGAAAGTTAAAATATGAAATTAAATTAATGCGATTAAACCTTAAATTAAAGTTAAAATCTTAAATTAAATCTCTAACCCTAAACCCTAAACCCTAAACCGTAAACCCTAAACCCTAAATTAAAGTTAAAATCGTAAATTAAATCTTTAAACTCTAAATTAAAGTTTAAACTATAAAACATGAATACTTGAGTAAAAAAATCTAAATCCCAAAGTTAAAACCCTAAACCCTTAACCCTAAACCCTAAACCCTAAACCCTAAATTAAAGTTAAAATCCTAATTAAATTAAATCTTTAAACTCTAAATTAAAGTTTAAACTCTAAATTATAGTTTAAACTATCAAACATGAATACTTGAGTAAAAAAATCTAAATCCCAAAGTTTAAACCCTAAACCCTAAACTATGCCTTAGTGTATATGAACATACAAGTTAGATAGTTGGAATACTAACCTATATTAATTGTTTTTAATTTTAAAATTTTATACTTATAAGAAAAAATATTCTAAAAATTGAAATACATATATTGTATTTTTAAAGAAATAATTTATATTTTTTTCATTAATAAAAAAATTTATATGATAATTTTATGATTTTTTCATTACTAGCCAATGAGAACTCACCTCCCACATTGTGGGACGAATCCTGAGCCGTTAGATCGCGCCGACTTTGATCTCAGCTGTCCATTCTTATTATTGTCGCGATTAATATACACCCTTGATCTGTCTTGCTGATTTGATCTGAGCCGTTCTTTTTCTTAGCCAATAAGGAGTAACTACCTAGATTACACTCTGGGCTTATTCTCTACCGTTGATAAATTTAATCCAACGGCTACAATTTTCTCCTTCTTTTCTTTTTCTTTTGGTTAAAACTCCTTTCTTTTTTGACTCTCTTTTCTCTTTTCTCTTTTCTTTTGTGTGCGAGAAAACTCTTCCTCTTCTCTTCTTCGATGGATTCTCTCTGTTCATTAGCTTGTCTTCTTCGTCTTCGAGCTACCCATCTGTATCGATGCAATCAAAGACGGCAAAATCAACCGCCGATTTTGGTGTTGTTGGTTAAAATTTCCCAATTTCTCAGAGAGACTCAAATCACAACACCAAATCGCCGCCATGTTCAAACAAGACCATCACTTTCTTCTCTCTTTCTCTTCTCTTCCCGTTTTCTCTTTTCACAACTTGATTTCTTCTTCTTCTTCTTCTTCTTCTTCGCCGTCAGATTTGACTGTAAGTTCTTCTTCTTCTTCACGTTCCTCTCGATTTCAGTTACTCAACTTTATTTCAGTTTCCAATTGTTCGACGTTAGATTCGATTTTTTCTATTTTAAAAATGAGTTTTGCCCATTTTGATTAGCTAAAGTTTCGATTTTTTGTTTCTGGGTTGAAATTTCTCTCTCTTTCTGAATCCTGGTCAATGATAATAGATTAATTAGCTCAAGTAACCTAATTTAATCGCTTGATTTGTTAAAACAGTTCTTCTTGTTCCAATTAGGTAGCTTTTGAAATTATAGCTGAAAAGGGTTTGCTAGTGATTTAGTTTGATGATAAATTGTTGCGCTTAGAGCAGAGAGACCGGAGCTTCTCACAGTTATCTTACCTCAAAGTCTGAAAAAACAACCTCCTGAGAGCCAGGAACTACTGTCAAAAGTAAGAGACTAGTTTCAACTTTCAAGATTCTGTTTCCTCCAACTCTAAAACACTCTAAATATTCACATCTTGTCTGCTATAAATCTAAATCTCATCCATTCTTGACTATGCAATAGTGTAACTGGGTCTCCTTTGTTATGTCTGCTACAGGTACAAAACGTGATAGAAAACCCTCACAACGACCATTTACCGTTATTAGAAGCCAGCAGGTTTGTCATTCACCGCTCTTGCTATACACGGTAGCAAAACCGAGAAGAAGATGGCTTTACGATATAGTCAAACATTGCAGAGTCAATTTTGTGAGACGTATCTCCAAATAAGTAGCTTAAAAAAGAATGGTGTTTTGTTTGCAGGCTTTGTAACATGGACATCATATGCACACATATTCTTGCGCTAACAAAAGTTTAAATTTGTGAATCAGGTAGTTTGATTGTTTTTGGCTAAGAGCATGATTATGGTGGTTGATTATGCGCAAGAGACATCTTACTCGGGAGATAAGGAGATTGAGAAGAACTATGAACATCAAAGAGTGTGCTAGGAATCAATAAGTTCAAATATAAGAGTTTTATTAATCTTTTAGTTTGTACTTTTATTTTTTAATTTTGTATTTTTTTCCTTTGTAATATAATTTTTGTATTATGATTTCATTGTTATAATATGATAACTTTTTAGGTGCCAATTTTTTTAATGGTATTTTTTGTTTACAAATATTTGAAATTAATTTTTTATTACAAATATTATATTTAAATTAAAAAATAATTCGTAATTATTTATTATTTTGAATAATTTAAAAACAAACTAATAACACAAAACATTTGCTATCTTTGCTATAGGTAAAATCTAATTAACGAGTTTTAATAACATCTTTATCACGCTATTATAAACATTAACAATTGCACAACAAAACAGCGCTATCGTTTTAAACTTAACTATAGCACAACGAAAAACCGCTATCAAAAGTGTCCGACTTTCTATAACGGGCGATCAGAGAGCGCTTTACGCAACGCTATGGTAGATGAATAATTGCGTTTTTCGGCCGCTATTAATACCCACATTTCCTGTAGTGTACATTAAAAAGTTATCTTGAGTGGGAATTGACCACTTGAATTAGTGAAGGCCGCGAGAGCTAGCGTCCCAACTTCTGGCTCGATGTAGGTCAAGTGGAGGAAAGAGCCTAAGAGCAACTGCAGTGGGGTAAGTTTTAGTAGAGTGTGTGTAATAAAAAAAGGAAAAATAATACAAATGCTTTCTCTCTCTTCACACTCGGTTGTAAAGTTACAACCGGGTGTAATCCACCCTCTCTCTTCTCTCTTTCTTTCTTTCCCTTTTTTTCTCTCTTTCTTTAAATTATAATAATAAAATAAGGCTAAGAGGGGAGAGCGATCGGAAAAGGTGAGGTAATTGGCGAACCTGTGGGTGTCACAGCCTGACCGGCTGTTCACGGTTAAGACAAAAAGTGTTTCCCAGACGGCAAAACAGAGCTTTAGAGATTGTGTTCGATCCATTTGTTTGTTCTGTGTTCTGTTTTGAAGTTATGGCTTTTCAAGATATTTGGAGCTGGAATTTTCATACGACGACTTCAAAGTCATGTGCTTTAACATCTTTGAAACATAATGAAAACAATATCCCAAAGGTCCTTTTCCAAGTTTCTTTGTTTGATTGTTTATTTCTAGAAAATCTAAAATTATTTGAGAAAAAAAGGTGTAAGGAAAACGGCAAAGACCATTCACTACCGAAGTTGACTAACGTGGAAGAAGAAAATTCAATTATTGAAAAGAGAGTATGTAGACGGTATATTACATTGATAATGTATTTGCTGCTTTCGTGATGGTTCAAGGAGGTTTCTTTCTTTATGCGACATTCATGGAACATATTGATGAATTCTCTGAAAGCGTAGAAGATTCTTCAAGAGGATCTGATGGAATTTGGAAAATAGGCCTAGGAGGGACTTCAAGAGCATCCGAGTTTCCTTCCATCATCTCTACAACTCTATTCATCGCTGGGCGATCTGCTGGGGAAGACTGAATACACCACAAACCCACCAATGTCATCTTCTTTGCTAGCTCCTCTTCTTCGATGCTGATTCCATTTTCGATAAGTCTTCCAATGTCTCCCTTCTCAAGATCCTTGTATATCCATTCAGGAAAGTACATTGAGCTTGTGTGTGATGCATCATTTTGAGCAGGTCTATCTTTGTTCCTTGCTCCTATCATCTCAAGGACCAACATTCCGTAGCTATACACATCTGATTTGTGGGAAACTCTACCGTACATTCTTGAAAACAATTCAGGCGCAATGTACCCTATTGTACCTCTTGTGTCTAGCATTGACAAGATGCTTCCTTTCTTCTCGCAAAGCTTAGCAAGGCCAAAGTCTGAAACTTTGGGGACAAAATTGTCATCTAAGAGTACATTTTGTGGTTTTATATCAAAATGTACAATCCTTGTTTTGCAGCCATGGTGCAAGTACTCTAAACCACGAGCAACTCCAAGGGCGATTCTAGAAAGTGTCGTCCAATCTATATCCATCGAGGTCTTCTCTGAGATGAACTTATCCAGACACCCATTTTCCAGAAATTCATAAATAATTGCTCTTTTGGCACCTTCAGAGCAGAATCCTAATAGGGTAACAATGTTGACATGCGAAGTTTGACTCATGCTTGCAACTTCATTGATGAAGTCTTCACTATTATTACCCTTTGAGTCGTTCAAGACCTTCACTGCAACCATACGTCCATCAGAAAGTGTTCCTTTATAGACAGTTCCAAATCCGCCTCTCCCAACTTCTTCCGCGAATGACTTGGTAATTTTCTTCACTTGTGCGTAACTATACTGCTTCAGTGGAATAAGGGATTTGAGTTTTGGTTGTGAAATTAGTGTCTTGACGTTCTGTTGGCCAAGATCATGCGATGTTTGTCTCTTTCGGTGAATATGGAGAAACAACGTTAAGACAAGGATCAGGAAAAGAATAACACCTACCCCTGAACCTAAAGCAAGAAAATGGAAAAATAAATGATCTACCAAAGAACTTTTTTTTAAAAGATCAAAAATAGTATTTATAATCAAATCACATAGATTTAAGAATAGGAGAAGGTTAAGCACCTATTTTTACTCCAGCACCAAAAGAGATTCCTGCATAAATGGAACAACACCAAAGGTTATATAGAACTTAATACACAAAAATTAAGAAATTAAAATATGTAGGCAAGAACTCTTACCCTTTTTTCTAGAACGGCAAGTACCCTTCTGTGATTCATCAGCACAATAGCAGATGAATCCACTTGAGCTCTGATTATATCCACAAGCACCCTTAGAACCTAAGCACATCAGACATTCTTGGTTTTGTCCAAGCTCAAAACCGTCTTCAAGAGCCTTCCCTAGATTTTCTACACTCGGACTTGTTTGCAGTCTGTTAAGGGAAGGTCCAGATGCAGGAATACTGACGTTTCTTTTGCAAAATCTCCTGAACTCGTTTAAAGATGAACTGATCGGTTGAAGTAGAGGAGATGAGAGGTTTCTGGTCACAAAGTAATTTCTTTTGCTATCAATACTCTTATCATTTGGACAACCAAGCATTCCACCAAACTTGTAAACTTCTCGTGAAAAGTTGCACTCGTAATATATTGTTACTAGGTCGGTGTTAGGAGCAAACGGAAGGACGTTATCCACGAAGGACACATTTAAAGGAGCACGGGGACAAAGATTGTTAATAAAATCGGATCTAGCGAGTTTTATCTTATGAGAGATATAATTCGCGTCTAAGATTCTGAACTTCACAGAGGAGAAGCTAACCTCTGCAAACCTTGTGTTGCATTCGAGCTTGAACTTTGGGTGGCCGCATTCTTCTCTGCCAGGAATCCAGAAAGGGTACAAGAGACCGCTCTGATCGCCGCAGTTAAACGGTTGACTGCAGCGTTTGTGAAGCTCATTAGCTGAGAAGACACAAGATGGGATAAGAAAGAGCAACGATATGATTCTAATGGACATAGATTTTGTCGGGAATAAAAAAAGATTGATCATTGTATTGCAAGTGAACAAAAAAAGAAATGGTGAAGAACGAGAAAAAGAGATGAAGCGATCGGTGAATGTCTTTTGTATTGTAAGAGGTTGACTAAAAGAACCTGTGTTTGGTGTTTGTGACCAAAACGTTACGCTATTTTATTTTATTTTTGTTCAAATATGGAGTCTATAACAACAAGATAGTGCAATATATAAGTGGTTAAGTTAATGATGAAAAGTTAACAAAATATCTAGATCCACTATATAAAAGTAAGAAAATTTATGAAACGTTAATGCCAAGAAATTTTCAAAGTAGTTAATTAGCTTATTTCTTGTCAGTAATTTTTTATGTCTAAAAGTGTTCAAAAATTAGTTGAGATCGCACTACAAAAAGTAGATATTTTAACATTACTACTTAATGGAAACAAAACTATTAGCGTCAACGTAATATCGTTTCATGTAGGTTTATCTATAACAGGATAACAAAAGCGAACTTATAAGAAAGAACAAAAGATTACCTTAGCAGTGGTGAAAACAAATTAACTAAAGAGCTCGTCTTATTTCTGTGTAATATCCGTTTAACTCCCACGTGCCACGTGTCTGATTCTATCAAACTACCCCTTATGATGTTGGAAACAATGCTTTGATTCTATGTTCATATATGTTCTCCGTATTCTGTTTTCAGAAGTATAATCACAAGATTCCTTAAAAGGAAAGTGAGAGAGACAGTAGATGAGACAATCATTGACATCATGTATCACATTGCGTCTTATACATTGTATCTATCTTGTAGTGTGGAAATCCCAACTTGTGGTTTTTGGCTGCTTATGATGTTGGAAGCAAGCAATGATTGTGCATCATGTCTAACTATCTTGTGAATGTTATTCTCCATGGTATCTCAAGCCATAGATCAGTGGTTATGATTAAAATTGTTGAGCCCGATTTTTCTGTATAGATCAGAATCTCAGACAGTTTGATAACACCTTGATTTACATATTGTCATTATGATTTGAGCTTGTGTTTAAAGAAAACAGAAACAGAGAAAATCGATAAGAAGCAAGTGGAAACGGTGAAGCTTGTTGAACGACCAAGTCAAGGAAGGATAGTGACAGATACAGAGAGACTCTGGTGTTTTTATTAGTTGACCCAAAGTCAAGAAAGGATAGTGAAAGATACATAGAGACTTTGGAGTCTTTTATTATTTTCAGATAAAAACTAATTTCTTAAACCTAATGAGAATCTAAAGATATTGCAGAAAATATTTAAGTGTCGCAAAAGGCAAAGACCATCATTCATTATTGAAACTGACTGTTCTCGAAGAAGAAAATTAAATTTGTGGAAGTTGTGAAAAGAGAGTGACTAATTAATGCCAATTTTCAAACCAGATATTAACTAAGAGATTCAAATAAGAATGTTCAGGTTACCTTGCTTACCAAGTTACCACCATATCAAAATTCTTTCATGTTTTTCCAAATGCCCCATACAATCCAAGGAATTCCCAATTGAAGATCACGGGGAATATCATTGTTCTCCATCAACTGAAAATTATGTTGCATGCTATGAGGTTATGAAGTCTATTGATATAAATTCTCTTTAGTGTATGGCTGCTATGCTTCATTGTTACCCTTACGAATAAGTAATTAGGAAATATTGCAGAAGAAGAAGAAAAAAAAAAAGTAGATACGAAATAATTTATAGGAGCTTTTTTTTTTCCAAAGCTTTATCTCTTGATTTTTTTTCCAAAAATGGATATTGCTGTTAGTTATCTGCCGTTGAATTCATCATTTTGATGCATAACTTTAATTCTGGTTATTTTGATGTGTTTTTTTTTTGAGAAAGGGTTAAATGGTTGTTTTGATGTTGTGTATGAAGTTGGCGAATTTAATGTACTCTCTCTAGTTAATATATGAAGGATAATGAAAATACGACAATGGTAGATTATAAGTATTTTACATTGAGAATAAAACATCTAATTATGTAGATGGTATGTTACACTTTTTTTGGTAATATTACATTGATAAAGGTATTTGCTGCTTTCGTGATGGGTCAAGGAGGTTTTCTTCTTAATTCTGTGTATCCGATGTATCCTCTGAAAACAACGTAGAAGATTCTGGAAAAGGCCCTGATGGAATTTGGAAAGCCGGCCTAGGAGGGACTTCAAGAGCATCCAAGTTTCCTTCCATCATCTCTACAACTCTATTCATCGGTGGGCGATCTGCTGGGGAAGACTGAATACACCACAAACCCACAAGTGACATCTTCTTTGCTACCTCATTTTCTTCGATGTCGATTCCATTCTCGACAAGCTTTCTAGTGTCTCCCTTCTCAAGATCCTTGTATATCCATTCAGGAAAGTACATTGAGCTTGTGTTTGATGCCGAGTCTTGAGCAGCTCTTTCTTCATTCGTTGCTCCTATCATCTCAAGGACCAACATTCCGTAGCTATACACATCTGACTTGTGGGAAACTCTACCGTAGATTCTTGAAAACAACTCAGGCGCAATGTAACCTATTGTACCTCTTGTGTCTAGTAATGACAAGATGCTCTCTTTCTTCTCGCAAAGCTTAGCAAGGCCAAAGTCTGAAACTTTGGGAACAAAATTGTCATCTAAGAGTACATTTTGAGGTTTTATGTCAAAATGTACAATCCTTGTTTTGCAGCCATGGTGCAAGTACTCTAAACCACGAGCAACTCCAAGCGCAATTCTAGAAAGTTCCTTCCAATCTCTATCCATTGAGGTCCTGTCTGAGATGAACTTATCAAGTGACCCATTTTCCAGAAATTCATAAATAATTGCTCTCTTGGAACCTTCAGAGCAGAATCCTAACAGAGTAACAATGTTGACATGCGAAGTTTGACTCATGCTTGCAACTTCATTGATGAAGTCTTCACTATTATTACCCTTTGAGTCGTTCAAGACCTTCACTGCAACCATACGTCCACCAGAAAGTGTTCCTTTATAAACAGTGCCAAATCCACCTTTCCCTACCTCTTCCGCGAATGACTTAGTAATTCTCTTCACTTGTGCGTAACTATACTCCTTCAATGGAATAAGTGACTTGAGTTTTGGTTTTGGAAGAAGTGTCAGGTTCTGTTGATCAAAATCATGCGATGCTTTTCTCTTTCGATAAATTTGATGAAACAAACCTAAGATCAAGATCAGGAACAGAGTAACACCTACTCCTGAACCTGAAAGTAAGAAAATGAAAAAGTAAATCATCTGCCTAAGAAACTTTTTCAAGAAGATAAAAAATAATATTCATAATCAAATCAGGTATATTTATGAATAGGGGAAGGTTAAGCACCTAGTTTTGCTAGAGTTCCATAAGAGATTCCTGCATCAATGGAACGACACCAAAGGTTATATGGAACTCAATACACAAACATTAAGAAACTAGAATATGTAGGCAAGAATTCTTACCTTTTTTACTGCAAGTACCCTTCATTGATTCATCTATACAATAACAGATAAATCCACTTGCACTCTGATTATATCCACAAGCACCCCCAGAACCAATGCAAATCATACATTCTTGGTTAAGTCCAAGCTCAAAACCGTCTCTAAGAGCCTTCCCTAGATTTTCTACATTCGGACTTGTTTGAAGTCTGTTGAGGGAAGGTCCAGATGCGGGAACACTAACGTTTCTTTCGCAAAATCTTCTGAACTCGTTTAAAAGTGAACTGATCTCTTTAAGTAGAGGAGATGAGAGGTTTCTCGTCACAAAGTAATTTCTTCCGTGTTCAATACTCTTATCATCTGGACAACCAATCATTCCACCAAAATTATAAACTTCCCGTGAAAGGTTGCAGCCGTAATATATTGTTAGCAGGTCGGTATTAGGAGCAAACGGAAGGGCGTTATCCACGAAGGACACGTTTAAAGGAGACTGAGGACACATATTGTTGACAAAATCCGATCTGGCGAGCCTTATCCTACCAGATATATAATTTTCTTCTAAGATTCTGAACTTCACAGAGGAGACACTAACCTCTGCAAAACTTGTGTTGCATTCGAGCTTGAACTCTGGGTGGCCGCATTCTTCTCTGCCAGGAATCCAGAAAGGGTACAAGAGACCACTCTGATCACCGCAGTTAAACGGTTGACTGCAGCGTTTGTGAAGCTCATTAGTTGAGAAGACACAAGATGGGATCAGAAAGAGCAACCATATGATTCTAAGGGACATAGATTTTGTTAGGGAAAGAACCAGATTGATCATTGTATTGAAAGTGAACAAAAAAAAATGGTGAAGAAGAAGAAAAACGATGAAGCGATGTGTGAATGTATTTTGTATTGTAAGAATTGGTCTTTTTAACGAAATCTCACGTTAGTTTTTTTTTTTGGTGAACGTCTTTTGTATTGTAAGAGAGAGCGAGAGATAAGGAGTAAGTGGAAACGGTGAAGCTCGAGTAGGACCATATATATGCATGCCAAGGAAGGATAGTGACAAACAGAGAGACTTTTGAGTCTTTTATTAGTTACCTTAAAAACAGGAAATTGAGATAGAGTGATATTTGGTCACTGGGTCTTTCTCTTGTTTTTTCATATCCTTCTCTTGGAATTGTTTTTTTATTACTTGTTGTTTAGTAATCTATAGAATTATGTCTTCAGTGGGAATGAGAGGGACTTGTCCGTAAATCCACACGTACACGCTGCGTAAAAATAAGGTGAAAGTTTCACTTATTTTTATTTCTAACGTTATAGTCTCGAAGTGTTTTTACACACGGAAAAGAAAAAACATTAAGTCTTTTTTTTTTGAATTACTATAAGAGGTTCTAAATCTAGACCCGTACATCCTCTCAGCCCGAACATTAGAGCATTTAATATGGTTTACTTCCAAGTGTCACTCGAACCAACGATCTCTAAACCTCTCTGATTGCCGCAACTACATGTTTAACTGCGGCGTCTATGAAGCTCATTAGCTGAGAAAACACAAGGTGGGATCAGAACGAGTATATGTATGAAGCTATAGGACATAGAGTTTGTCAGGGAAAGGGACAAATTGATCATTGTGTTGGAGATCAATAAGAATGAAGAAAGAGGTTAATGGTTTTGGTTTTGTAAGAGTTAAAACTAATGAACTTACGTTTGGTTCCTAGACAAACCTTCTCTTTTATCTATAGTGTATACAACGACTTGAAAGTCGTGTGCTTTAGTATTTCTGAAACTTAATGAAAACTATACCAAAAGTAGGATTCATTTTTAAAAGATTTGACCAGCGCAAAGGCCCTTTTCTGAATTTATTCATCTTTTCTTGTTGGTGTCATTTACCTCTCTGTAACTATGTTTGCTCGTTAGTCGTTACCAGCAATAATAACCTACAAATGATACGATAAGGTAATAGGATAAAGATTTAAGTCTCTTCTAATTATTATGTAAGAGATGAAGAAGAAAATTTAAATAAAAATTAGGTGATGTGAATTGTGGTAGAGGAAGAAAAGTTATGCAGAAAAGTGCGGCTTTGTCAATTTTCTGTACAACGACTTCAAAGTCAAGTGCTTGGAATATCTCATTTTTACGTAAATTGACCAGTGCAAAAACATGTTCCAAGTTATTTTGTTTGAGTATCAGAAAATTTAAAGATATTGCAGAAAATGGAGTGTGGGATAAGGCAAATAGCATTTACTACTGAAACTGACTGATGTGGAAGAATACAATTCAATTAGTGAAAGAGAGCGACTATGACAATTAGCCGAAGAAAATTTCAAAACAGTTAATGGCCCCAAGGGTTAGGAAAAAGAAAGAATGCCGAATGAGGACAACTCGTCTTGAGAGCAATCTACAATCTTTTATAATGTATCTACCTAGCTCTCTTTTATTTGTACATGATTTGATTGAGATAGATGAACAGTGTGTCTTTTGGGGTTTGGTTTGTGTCTATAGGAACAGAGCAACTCATGAGATATAGAGAGATAAGACATAACGAGAGCTAGTGGACAAGATGAAGTTCGTGAGGTCTAAGTCAAATGCTAAGCTATTGCCAATTTGCTAGAGACAGAAGAAAATTTCGAAAGAGTTAAGTTAGTATCTTGGAACACCTATCAAGCCCACTAGTAAGGTATCTCTAAAAGTGTGAAAATTAACCGAAGAAGATCAAAACAATATCATTTTCGGGGGAAAATTGTCATCTAAGAGTACTACATTCTGTGGTTTTATGTCGAAATGTACAATCCTCGCTCAGCCATGGTGTAAGTACTCATGCTTGCAACTTACATGATGAAGTCCACTATTATTACCCTTTGACTCGTTCAAGACCTTCGCTGCAACCATACAGTTCCAAATCCGCCTCTCCCAACCTCTTCCACGAATGACTTTGTAATTTTCTTCACTGGTGCGTATACTCCTTCAGTGGAATAAGTGATTTGAGTTTTGGTTGTGGAAGAAGTGTCTTGAGGTTCTGTTGATCAAGATCATGCGAGGATTTTCTCTTTCATAGAATTTGGTGAAACAACGCTAAGATGAGGATGAACGAAGTAACACCTACTCCTGAACCTAAAACTAAAAAAATTAATTAAAAAAATATATTATTTAACTAAGAACCGTTTTCAAGAAGATCAAAAATAATATTCAGAATCAAATCAGGTATATTTTAAGAATAGGGAAGGTTAAGCACCTATTTTTGTTGCAGCTCCATAAGAGATTCCTGGATCAATGGAACAACACCAAAGGTTATATGGAACATTGGAACTCAATACACAAACATTAAGAAAGTAAAATATGTAGGCAAGAACTCTTACACTTCTTACTGCAAGTACCCTTCTGTGATTCATCTACACAACAGCAGATGAATCCACTTGAGCTCTCATTATATCCACAGGCACCTTTAGAACCAATGCACATCATACATTCTTGGTTAAGTCCAAGCTCAAAACCGTCTTCAAGAGCCTTCCCTAGATTTTCTACACTCGGACTTAATTGCAGTTTGTTGAGGGAAGCTCCAGATGCGGGAACACTGACGTTTCTTTCGCAAAATCTCCTGAACTCGTTTAAAGATGAACTGGACTCTTTAAGTAGAGGAGAAGAGAGGTTTCTCGTCACAAAGTAATTTCTTTTGTGTTCAATACTCTTATCATTTGGACAACTAAGTTTTCCACCAAACTTATAAACTTCCCGTGAAAAGTTGCAGCCGTAATAAATTGTTAGCACCTCGGTGTTAGGAGCAAACGGAAGGAAGTTATCCGCGAAGGACACGTTTAAAGGAGACTGAGGACAAATATTATGGAAAAAATCGGATCTGGCAAGTCTTATCCTACCAGAGATATAATTCACGTCTAAGATTCTGAACTTCACAGAGGACAAGCTAACCTCTGCACTACTTGTGTGGCATTCGAGCTTGAACTCTGGGTGGCCGCATTCTTCTCTGCCTCGAATCCAGAAAGGGTACAAGAGACCACTCTGATCACCACAGTTAAACGGTTGACTGCAGCGTCTATAAAGCTCATTAGTTGAGATGACACGAGATGGGATCAGAAAGAGCAACCATATGATTCTAATGGACAGATTGATCATTGTATTGCAAGTGAATAAACAAAAAATGGTGAAGAAGAAGAAAGAGATGAAGCGGTTGGTGAATGTCTTTTGTATTGTAAGAGTTGGACTAAAGGAACCTATGTTTGGTCTTTTTAACGAAATCGCACGTTATTTTTCTTTCTTGGTGATGAATGTCTTTCACTCTTTTGTATTGTGAGAGAGAGAGAGAGAGAGAGAGAGAGAGAGAGAGAGAGAGAGAGAGAGAGAGAGAGATAAGAAGTAAGTGGAAACGGTGAAGCTCGTGTAGGACATGTCAAGGAAGGATAGTGACAAAACACAGACTTTGGAGTCTTTTATTAGCTGCCCGAAAAACACGAAACTGAGATAGAGAGATTTGGTCATTGGGTCTTCCTCTTGTTTTTGAAGTAAGATCTGGAATTGAATGACCGGGACTTGTTTTGAAACGTATACCATACTTTCTCCTAAAATATGTTTTCTTCCATACATTAAATGTTTTGTATTTTCTTTATTGACCATAAAAGATTAAAAAGACCGGGAAACTCCAATGTGGAATTATTTTTAACGCATCATTGTGCTTTTGCATGTTAAAATCTAAATAATTTTTGGGGTAAAGGAAAGGCTTTGATCTCACATTATTGGTGCACTTGACATGTCTTAAAAAAAAGTGTTTTCCCAAGAAATATATATAATCTAATTGGTACATCTAAAGATTATTGAATTATTCTATCAAAAAGACTTTTGAATTATTTGTTTAACGCTTGATTGTGTTTTTGCATATTCTAAATACTTCAATTATTGACTTATTAGGTAAATTCACAATTAAGAAATCAGTGAATTATTTGATTAACGCATGATTGTTCTTATACTTGTTCTACGAGAAGGGTTTTGAACTTTTGATAGTTCACTACAGGAAATGTGGGTATTAATAGCGGCCGAAAAACGCAATTATTCATCTACCATAGCGTTGCGTAAAGCGCTCTCTGATCGCCCGTTATAGAAAGTCGGACACTTTTGATAGCGGTTTTTCGTTGTGCTATAGTTAAGTTTAAAACGATAGCGCTGTTTTGTTGTGCAATTGTTAATGTTTATAATAGCGTGATAAAGATGTTATTAAAACTCGTTAATTAGATTTTACCTATAGCAAAGATAGCAAATGTTTTGTGTTATTAGTTTGTTTTTAAATTATTCAAAATAATAAATAATTACGAATTATTTTTTAATTTAAATATAATATTTGTAATAAAAAATTAATTTCAAATATTTGTAAACAAAAAATACCATTAAAAAAATTGGCACCTAAAAAGTTATCATATTATAACAATGAAATCATAATACAAAAATTATATTACAAAGGAAAAAAATACAAAATTAAAAAATAAAAGTACAAACTAAAAGATTAATAAAACTCTTATATTTGAACTTATTGATTCCTAGCACACTCTTTGATGTTCATAGTTCTTCTCAATCTCCTTATCTCCCGAGTAAGATGTCTCTTGCGCATAATCAACCACCATAATCATGCTCTTAGCCAAAAACAATCAAACTACCTGATTCACAAATTTAAACTTTTGTTAGCGCAAGAATATGTGTGCATATGATGTCCATGTTACAAAGCCTGCAAACAAAACACCATTCTTTTTTAAGCTACTTATTTGGAGATACGTCTCACAAAATTGACTCTGCAATGTTTGACTATATCGTAAAGCCATCTTCTTCTCGGTTTTGCTACCGTGTATAGCAAGAGCGGTGAATGACAAACCTGCTGGCTTCTAATAACGGTAAATGGTCGTTGTGAGGGTTTTCTATCACGTTTTGTACCTGTAGCAGACATAACAAAGGAGACCCAGTTACACTATTGCATAGTCAAGAATGGATGAGATTTAGATTTATAGCAGACAAGATGTGAATATTTAGAGTGTTTTAGAGTTGGAGGAAACAGAATCTTGAAAGTTGAAACTAGTCTCTTACTTTTGACAGTAGTTCCTGGCTCTCAGGAGGTTGTTTTTTCAGACTTTGAGGTAAGATAACTGTGAGAAGCTCCGGTCTCTCTGCTCTAAGCGCAACAATTTATCATCAAACTAAATCACTAGCAAACCCTTTTCAGCTATAATTTCAAAAGCTACCTAATTGGAACAAGAAGAACTGTTTTAACAAATCAAGCGATTAAATTAGGTTACTTGAGCTAATTAATCTATTATCATTGACCAGGATTCAGAAAGAGAGAGAAATTTCAACCCAGAAACAAAAAATCGAAACTTTAGCTAATCAAAATGGGCAAAACTCATTTTTAAAATAGAAAAAATCGAATCTAACGTCGAACAATTGGAAACTGAAATAAAGTTGAGTAACTGAAATCGAGAGGAACGTGAAGAAGAAGAAGAACTTACAGTCAAATCTGACGGCGAAGAAGAAGAAGAAGAAGAAGAAGAAGAAATCAAGTTGTGAAAAGAGAAAACGGGAAGAGAAGAGAAAGAGAGAAGAAAGTGATGGTCTTGTTTGAACATGGCGGCGATTTGGTGTTGTGATTTGAGTCTCTCTGAGAAATTGGGAAATTTTAACCAACAACACCAAAATCGGCGGTTGATTTTGCCGTCTTTGATTGCATCGATACAGATGGGTAGCTCGAAGACGAAGAAGACAAGCTAATGAACAGAGAGAATCCATCGAAGAAGAGAAGAGGAAGAGTTTTCTCGCACACAAAAGAAAAGAGAAAAGAGAAAAGAGAGTCAAAAAAGAAAGGAGTTTTAACCAAAAGAAAAAGAAAAGAAGGAGAAAATTGTAGCCGTTGGATTAAATTTATCAACGGTAGAGAATAAGCCCAGAGTGTAATCTAGGTAGTTACTCCTTATTGGCTAAGAAAAAGAACGGCTCAGATCAAATCAGCAAGACAGATCAAGGGTGTAAATTAATCGCGACAATAATAAGAATGGACAGCTGAGATCAAAGTCGGCGCGATCTAACGGCTCAGGATTCGTCCCACAATGTGGGAGGTGAGTTCTCATTGGCTAGTAATGAAAAAATCATAAAATTATCATATAAATTTTTTTATTAATGAAAAAAATATAAATTATTTCTTTAAAAATACAATATATGTATTTCAATTTTTAGAATATTTTTTCTTATAAGTATAAAATTTTAAAATTAAAAACAATTAATATAGGTTAGTATTCCAACTATCTAACTTGTATGTTCATATACACTAAGGCATAGTTTAGGGTTTAGGGTTTAAACTTTGGGATTTAGATTTTTTTACTCAAGTATTCATGTTTGATAGTTTAAACTATAATTTAGAGTTTAAACTTTAATTTAGAGTTTAAAGATTTAATTTAATTAGGATTTTAACTTTAATTTAGGGTTTAGGGTTTAGGGTTTAGGGTTAAGGGTTTAGGGTTTTAACTTTGGGATTTAGATTTTTTTACTCAAGTATTCATGTTTTATAGTTTAAACTTTAATTTAGAGTTTAAAGATTTAATTTACGATTTTAACTTTAATTTAGGGTTTAGGGTTTACGGTTTAGGGTTTAGGGTTTAGGGTTAGAGATTTAATTTAAGATTTTAACTTTAATTTAAGGTTTAATCGCATTAATTTAATTTCATATTTTAACTTTCATTTAAGATTTTAACTTTAATTTATGGTTTAATTTATATCATAATATTACAAAATATTATAATTAAAAATTTATGTCTTTTTGAGATATTTGTTTGTATTTCCTTTTTTTTTAATTTTTCTTTTACAAAATTCGAAAATCATTTAAAAAATCTTAAAAAAATCTTTAAAATCATTTAACTTGAAACCTAAAATACATGCCTTAAAATAATAAGAGATTCAAATATATTTAACATGAGAAAACAAAGTCAAGTGCATTCAACAATAAAAAACAAAGTGTTCAACACTTAACATTGTAGATATATATATGAAACACAGTACTTAAAAAGTTTCAGATATACTATCTTGTCATTAGGCCAAGCCACTATTGTGCCTATTGCATCAGAGTTCGGCTTCTGCGCGCAATATGAATAGCTGCAAATGCAAAGAACAAAAGCCATCAGCAAAACTAAACAAGTTTTAAGCTCCACTCGCCCCTATGAGCTAAAGGTCTAGTGTCACATCAATGGGAAAATAGTTATCTGAATACAAGAAAACAAGTGTGCAGATGTGTGCTCAGGGATTCTAGACATACTTACCTGTGTATTCATATGAAACCAATGGACCAAATCAGAATGTTCAACGGCAGTGATTATAGAACAGAATCAAATAACAAGTTCTGACAAAAACAGTGAGATAAGATATCAAGATTCAAGATGAAGCAACAGATCAAACAGAGACTAAAACGAGATGCTTACCATTCATTTCTTTTAGGGCTGCTGCTAGATCCGCAGCATTTTAGAAACTCACAAACCCATAACCCTTAGTTTTACCAGTCCGCTTATCTCTAATGACCTGTCATGGTATATAAGATTATTATTTTTATGTACGAGTTTGACCACAAAACTAACGCTGAATACTTCTCTTTGTGATTCAAGTAAGAATGATCCGTATGATCTAAGGTCAACCATGTTCTGTTACTACATATGTTTGGGTTTGCAAATGCATCAAAGTTGACATTTTTAGTAGCCTACCTAATCAACCAGAAGGAATTAAAAATACTTCCATCACATGACTAATGTCTCAAATATGTGTTCATGGGAAACCAGATATAAATCATCACTAAAGCCGAAAAGGAGGAGAGATATACATAGTTACCTTGGCCATATTGAAGGTGGGGAATCGAGCAAATGCCTTGGAAAGAACATCATCATTCACTTCATTCCCAAGATCACCACAGAACAGGCGATAGTCATCTTGAACATGTCAAACAGAAACTTGTAAGAAATCCATTTTAACAAAAGAGCAAAGAAACTCAAAAGCCTATCTCTGAAAAAGTATGATACCACCCCGCAAACTAAAACAACAATCAGCCAAATCAAGGGAAAGAATAAGAAGAAGAACAGTACGTACTCTCTGGCCACTCTGAAAGAGTAGGATCCTCCCAAGACTGTCCAGCAGCTTTACGAGGAATGGCTCTCTTTTTAGTTTCGGCTTTGTGTTCGGTTTCACTATTTGCCAAAGCAGCTTTCACATTCTCAAGCGCTTCTTGTGTGATGGTATGTGCATCTCTCTGGAACAATTGATGTGCCTGCCAATAAATACAACCAAACCAAACAACAATGAAGATACCAATCAGTCTACCTTAAGCATAAATTCACAGAAAACACACAAAACAAGTCAAATCCAATCCTAGAAAGCAAATCTTTAACTGTAAAACATGTTGAGATCCGTAATTGGTAGATTTCTTGAAGACCCAAGCTTTCCGTGACAAGCATTACAGTCATAACCAGAAACTTCAATCCCAGCAACACAAAACGCCCTATAAATCAAAGCAGAGGAATTTCGAAAACCCTAATCCGAACCCGGAATCTCAATTACACAAAACGCTATCAATCAATACTCCGAAATTTCAAAATCAAACTAACCTGCTGGTACTGAGGGTAAGCGTAGACGGCAGGAACACATAGCATGATCTCCAACTAGCAAATCCCAACCTGAATTGTTAACACGATGAAACAAATTGAAAAGACCAGGTTCCAAAATTCAGTAAGGTATAAGTGATTAAATTCAGCCAATTACAGAGCTAAAAATCAATTTTTTTAGTAAAGAACTTACTTCCGTTTTGGCCAATGATGAAATTAACCCACTCGCTAACCTCAATCTCGACCTTGTGGCTGGATGGTATGTAGTAACAGTAAGACACAGAGATTATTGCAGAAACCCATACTTTGACGAAGATCAGAGTACGAATTAACCAATTCCTAGGACGGAGAGAAAGGCGTTGGACGCAGCGGCAAGATACTTCACTTCAAGGATGATAGAACCCGATTTGGTTATATCAAGGAAGTTACAGAATAGATGAGAGTAGAAGAAAGAGAGGTTAAAGGTGAAGAAATGAGGAAGAAGAAGAAGAAGAATTAGAGAGGAGAATATCGTAGTTGATTTCTTCGATTGTTCTTTACAAAGACAGAGCATCGACGATGTTTTCCCTTAGAGAAAAAGAGGGAAGTGAATTTTACTTTTTTCTTTATTTTTTGCCTTAGGTTTTTTTTTTTTTTTTTTGTCCCGCTTAACCAGATTCAATAGCGGGTTAACTAAAAATTTTGGCCGCGTGAAAAATTTGGATCCCGCTTAAACCATTGATAGCGTTTACACATTATCAAACGCTATCTTTAAATCACGATTCAGTCAAAGATAGCATAGACATAAAAAACGCTATCTTTTAGTGCTATCAATACCCACATTTCCTGTAGTGGTTGACCCAAAAAAGAAGATCTCATTATATTGAGAGACTGATCCACTTGGCATTTATAATTTTAAATAGAAATGTTTTTATTTCCCCAAAAAGGCAAAACTATATTTTATTTCCATTGACTTTGGAAAACATATGGAATCTTTCATAGTCAACTAGTAAAGCAATTTGATTAAAAAGCTCTTCATCATTCTGTATATGTCACATTAACTTGGTCTTTATGCTCCTCTCTTCTCCTCTCAATACAAACCAAACATAGAAGACACACTTTTCACAAATCACATATCTCAAACAAATCATGTACCATCATCTCTCCACTCATTGTCTGGTCGTGTTCTTCCTCTTTTTCTTATTTCACCCTCTTCCTTGTGCTCTAAGTAAAGAAGACCTAGGTTGGTGTGATGCTCTGTTCCGGTGTGGTAATGTCACTGCTGGTTTCCCATACTGGGGTGGGAATCGTCCCAAACCTTGCGGTCATCCATTGTTGGAGCTTCGCTGCCTCAAAAATATCACCTCTCTAAACATCTCAAACCATGAGTACAACGTTTTCCATATAGATCAAACACTCAACACTCTTAGACTTGCCAGGACAGACCTACTAGGTTCTTTTTGCTCTGCTGATTTCAATACCACAATCTTCCCGCACGAAATCTTTAAGCTTTTCCCAACTTATAAGAGCCTCACCGTTTTATACCACTGTGATCCTAAGCTATCTTACCGCTCAAGTTATACATGTCCTGATCTAGGTCTTTTCTCAATGTCTCAAAGCCTTGATTACCAGTATTCCTGTCAAGACAGTTTCACAGTTAACGTTCCAACGAGTTTTGTTCCAGAGGAGAAAGAGTTGAATTTGACCCATTTGGAAAGTGCTTTAAGAAAAGGGTTTGAGATGAAGCTAGCGATTGATGAGATACCGTGTCAAGAATGTTCATCCACTCGTGGCATCTGCGGTTTCAACAGTACCACACAGATTTGCTGCAACATAACCTCACCATCTGGTGGAGTTAGTTGCGTCCCACAACATCAACCTAGCGGTAAGTTTCTGACCTAATCCTTCTTCACCATTTCCTATTGAGTGACCTCCATGGAAACAAAGTAAAAGGAGAAAATAATGATCAAGCTATCTCTGTCTTTGACTTATCCTTAAGATGCTCTTTGTGATCCCATTTTTTGTTTTCTTTTTTAGCTGATTTGCTTAAGGGACGCTGCAGTGAACGGTTTAGCTGCGGCAATCAGCGAGATCTCTATTACCCCTTCTGGAAACCTGGCAGAGAATATTGTGGACACCCTGACTTCAAGCTCAATTGTAGCGGAGAATTCGCAGAGCTTAACATCGCCTCCGTGAAGTTCAGAATCTTAAATATGACCTATGACTCTTCTATCATTTCTATCATAAGACTTGCCAGAGCAGATTATATCGGCGATCTTTGTCCTTCAAACCCACTAAATGATGAGCCGCTCATCGAAAAAGTCCTTCAGTTCAGTACTGACACAGAGCTACTAACATTATACTACGACTGCCAACTAAATTCATCGGTTATTTCTGCTCGTAGCTACATTGGAGAACTTGGCTGTGATGACGGAAGAAGTTACTATGTAACGAAAAACCTCTCATCTCCTTTACTTGACAGGTTTAGAGGCGTTTTAAACAACTTAAGGGGAATGTGCAAAAGAAAAGTCAGTGTTCCTGCTTCTGGACCGGCGTTAAAAACACTTCAAAGAAGTCCAAATACAAATAATCTAAAGATGGCTCTTGAACAAGGTTTTGAGCTTGATAATTGGAATTGTTCGATGTGCTCTTCGTCTGGCGGTTCTTGTGGATATAATCAGAACTCAAGTGTGTTTGTCTGCTATTGTAAAGAGGGACCGCAAGACTTTGAATGCGGATTAAACCTCGATAGTAAGATCTCTTCCTTCTTATTAAATTAGTTTAAAGTTTTTGGTATCAAAGCTCAAAGTTCAGTCTATAATTTCAACTAACTTTATTTTTGGTGCCATTTGATTGTTGCAGATATTCTTAGGAATGGAATAGGTGCGACTAGTTTCACCTTCCTTAAAAATTTGTCTTCTCTGAGTTTAATATTTGTTTCTTTTCAAAATATGTTGTTAGTGATGACTAATTTTTACTTATTTACTTGTTCTACAGTGTTAATGATCATCTACATTCTCTAAGGTAAGTTTAATGTCTAGAGATATTTCAAATTGCTCGATCAAAAAAAGTTACTAATAGAAGATTTTCTCTGTTTTCTTTTTCTTTTACAGCTTCGTGTACAGTAGCAGGTTTCATTGCTTGCATGTTGTTACTGTGCCCTTGTTGCAAAGTCCGAATTTTTCGAAGGAGAAAAACATCAGATGATCGGAGACAAGAGAAGCTGAAGGCCCTTATTCCACTCAAACATTATACTTATAAGCAAGTGAAGAAAATTACTAAGTCATTTACGGAAGTGGTTGGGAGAGGCGGATTTGGAATTGTTTATAGAGGAACTCTTTGTGATGGCCGTATGGTTGCGGTGAAGGTCTTAAAAGAATCAAAGGGTAATAATAGTGAAGACTTCATCAATGAAGTTTCTAGTATGAGCCAAACATCTCATGTCAACATTGTTTCCCTTCTTGGATTCTGCTCTGAAGGTTCAAGAAGAGCAATTATATATGAATTTTTGGAGAATGGGTCGCTCGATAGGTTCATCTCGGAGAAGACCTCAATGAATTTGGACTTGACGAAACTGTATGGGATCGCGCTAGGAGTTGCTCGTGGTCTAGAGTACTTGCATTATGGCTGCAAAACAAGGATCGTGCATTTCGACATTAAACCTCAGAACGTTCTGTTGGATGATAATCTTTCCCCTAAAGTTTCTGATTTCGGACTAGCTAAACTTTGCGAGAAGAAAGAAAGCGTCTTGTCTTTACTGGACACAAGAGGTACGATAGGATACATTGCACCAGAGATGATCTCTCGAGTTTACGGGAGTGTTTCTCACAAATCCGATGTGTATAGCTACGGAATGTTGGTCTTTGAAATGATAGGTGCAAGGAATAAAGAAAGATTTGGTCAAAACTCTGCATCCAACGCAAGCTCAATGTACTTTCCAGAATGGATCTACAAGGATCTTGAGAAGGTAGACAGTGGGGATCTCGAGAAGGGAAAACATATCAAGAACGGAATCAGCAGCGAAGAAGAGGAGATGGCAAAGAAGATGACGTTGGTCGGTTTATGGTGTATTCAGTCTTCCCCGTCAGATCGTCCACCAATGAACAGAGTTGTAGAGATGATGGAAGGAACCTTGGATGCTCTTAAAGTGCCACCTAGACCTGTTTTGCAGCAAATTCCTACAGTACCTCTTCTTGAATCTTCTTGGATTTCAGAGGAAAGTTCAAACACCTCTGAGATTGAACATAGGAACTCTTAAGTTTGTGTATAAAATCGTTGTGAAGGTCATACATACTCGAAAGTAATGAACGAATGTAAAATTTATTCAAACAAATAGAATTTACATTATATGCAACCTTACATCAAAAAGTTAAAATGTTTCATAATCTTAGAAAATCTTTTAACCTCGAGGCCCAAACCACAGATGGAGGCGAGCGATATGGTTGGTTGGTCACAACAGGTCTAGGAGGGACTCCAAGAGTATCTGATGCTTTTTTCTTTCTGTTCTTGTTTCGGCAATAGCGGCAAAGAAACACCAGGGCAACAACAACACCTGATAGTAAAAAACCAAATCAGAAACACAATTTAGGAAGATCAAAAACAATTTAAGTTATCTCTAGGCAGCAAACTAACCAATGAGAATCAAGATCAACGCAGCACCTGCAAAACCATTGAATAAAGTAAAATTTGTTACCATAGAACCAAAGTTGATCTTAAAATGAAAATTTAACTCAGAGAAGAAAGGTTAAGGTACCTAGAATTTTCAATCGAGTATGAGATTCTGCATCAATCAAATAGCACCAAAAAGAAAGTCAAGTTAGAGCTGAAAACAGAACTTTAAACTTTGAAACCAAAAACTTGAAACTAAAAAGCTTTTTTTTTTTTTGGTTGTAAATAATCCAATGAAAGAAAGCTTACTATCAGAACTGCATGTTAGGCTATACGGATCTTTACAATAGCAGACGAACGTAGGTGAGGTCTGATTATATCCACAAGCACCTTCAGAGTCTACACACATTGAACAATCTAAATATATTACAGAAAGATAGTGTGTGGAACAAGTCATAGAACAAGAATAATATGTAGTAATTAAGGGAAATAGACTTATGCTAAGTTAATGCTTATCTCTTGTCTTACCTTCTCTATTGAGCTCACTGGTAAGTAATTTATGTCTAAAAGTGTGAAAAATCACTTAGAGAATGAAACGAAACATACCTTTTGGTGGACGACATATAGCTCCTGCAGGTGTTAAGTTCTCATTGAAGCCATGACATCTTCCTTGAGAGGATAAACATTCTTGACACGCATTCTCATTGACCGCCACTTTCACCTCAAACCCTTCTCTTAAAACACTCTCTAAATTGGTCACATTCAACTCTTTCTCTTTTGTAACGAAACTTGTGGGAACCTTCAAAGTGAAACTGGAACGGCAGCTCTCAGGATGTTTTCCAGGGTTTTCAGACACTGAGATTGGACCTATCTCAGGACATGTGTAACTAGGAAGGTCAGGAATCAAAGAGGAGCATTGGTAGAATACGGTGACGCTCATGTAGGTCGGTGAAAGCTCGAAAATTCCGGAAGGTAAGGTTGTGTTGGTGAATACAGAGGAGCAAAATGAACCTAGAAGGTCTTGTTTGGCAAGTGTGAGAGTATTAGATGTTTGATCTATATGGAGAACAGAGTACTCTTGTTTTGAGATGAATAGAGAGGTGATGTTGTTTTTGTTGCAGTGAAGCTCCAACAATGGATGACCACAATCTTTTTGACGATTCCCTCCCCAGAAGGGGAAACCTGCGGAGATTTTTCCACACTGAAACAGAGTCCCACACCAGCCAAGTCCTTGATTGCTTGAAGCACAAGGAAGATGGTGAAACAAGGAGAAGAGGAAGAACAAGGTCAGACTATAATTGAGGAGATGGTACATGGTTTTTTTGGTTTATGAACAATGTGTCTTCTTGATTTAGTTTTTGTTGAGAGAAGAAGAGCAAATGACTTATGAGATAGGGCCAGAGACAGATAAGCAGCCTCTCACGACCATGTCAAGTGGGGAGAGTGGCATGTGGAGTTGTGGACCATGTTCAAGTGGGGACAGAAGCGAAGGCTTGGGGTGTCAGTGTATTAGTTTACTTTTTAACATTTTTTTTGTTCTTTTCTAGAAGCTAAATTTTTTTTAATATCTGTCTTAATCATAATCATGTGTATACATTATAAGTATTTACTATGATAGTATTTGATAGAAGGGAATAAAACTTCGTTTGTTTGACAAAAAAAAAAAAAAAAAAAAAAAAAAAAAAAAAACTTTGTTTCAATGTTATAGATTTTTGTAAATTTTACAATTATTTAAGATATTTTAAAAAAAAATATTACAACACCAAAAATTCTTGCTAACAAACGCTTGCGAAAAAAACTTTTGACTTAAAATTGATTTTCAAACAACTTGAAACGATACCAAACAATTTTCATAATTTTATCAAACATCAACAATCATAATCAACAAGAAACATAGTATTTACGGGTTAAAACGGAACCAATCAAGAAACTAAGGACGTTCCCACTAGTCCAGTAACTATTGCAGTCACTGAAACTCTACCGATTAATGCAGAAACTACGTACATCCACATCACTGAGATATCAACTAAGACTCCTACCGATTAATGCGCATAGTTTGTATCTTGGGCCATAACTTTTTCTTTGGGCTCTGTTCTCACTAATATAAGCTTGTAATGCACCAAATTTTATTACTATTTCAAACGCTGTTAATTAATCGTTATTGCATTTGTAGAGTACAGAATTGATTTTTTTTTTTTTTAGTTTGCATTTTGAAAGTGGCTGTCCTCCGGAACATATATGATCCTGATTGTATGGATTTTTTGGCTCTTATGTTTTTTAGTGGAAAAAGTGATATTTCAACTCCATTATACAAGGATTAGCGTGACCTAATATCGTTGGCTGCTTATAGATTACAATTTACAAAGTATGCGCATGCATGAGACAATTTTTTTGTGATTTTTTTTTTTTGTTCTGCTGAAACATGGTCCGAGAAAATATATTATATATTAGTTAACAAAAAAAACCGAAAAGCAAATATGATTTTGTATATTTACAGTAGCAAAACTAATTTTATAGTTGGAGAAACGATCAGAACTAATTAAACCCTACGAACGTGATCCATAGCGACCCTATTTTCTTTCTACACGCCATAGGGATATGACGACCCTATATATAACGTGCAACGAAAGTTTTGAGTTTTTGACAGGTCAATACATTGCTTTAACGTACAAAGTCATGTAACAATTTTAATTACCAAAAAAAACAAGTCATGTAAGTATGTAACCTTGTCCATATAGTATAAAAAGTCCAAACTAATGACACAAAATAAATAAATATGAAATGAAAGAAAAGTACGTCGTCGTAGGTGCCGCTATACATGTGCATGTGTGCTTCTAAATTAAAAGAGTTAAAGAAATAAATGAGTTGGATAAGGCCATAACTAATAAACAAAAAAATACTGAAGAATAAGGCCATAACTAATAAACAAAAAAATACTGAAGAATCCTTATTCGCTTTTATTCTTAAATTTGGACCGTCTTGAATGTTGATCTCCTAATATGATACTCCTTGGATCATACAGTGGTTTTGCAAGTTTAAGAGTAAAAGCAAAAATCATATACAGTATATGAGAGAAACAAAAACATGTGAGAGGAAGAGAGAAAATTTCCACGAATGAAATTTTTTTTTTGTCCATGAATGAAAAGTAGAGAAAGCGATTAGCCAATGTCTCCATCATGGTCTTGAATCTTGATAACCAATTTGTCGTGCATTCTGCTGCAATTTTTCTTAATTTGGGGACTCTATATCTTAAAGTAAATGCTTTGAATTCCATTATTAGTACTTAGTACGAAGTACTAGCTAGTATTAATGAATATGGTTATGATGACACTCATCATTAATTACTGTTGTATTAATGGATTGCATGGGAATAGCCAAATGCTTTGAATAGTCATGTGATGAAAATCCCTTGCTTCGAGGGCTGCAGTATCTAAAGTTTCAAATTAAGTGTGTTTAAAGATTATTATTTATGTTAAAATAAAGGTTTCTTTTAGATTTTCAATATAAAATCTCTAATTTAACCTCAAATCTATAGCAGAAATGTCACAACTCAACTGAAATTTAAAAGATACGTACTAACATAAATATATGTTTCTTTAATTTATATAAAAAATGTCAAAACAGAAGAAGTACATATTATCCAAAATTAATAATTTTATGTTTAATTGCTATCACATCTTTTTCAACATAGTAATAATTTCCCGTAAGCACTTTTTTTTTTCTTCGGTTTTTGTTGTATAAATTGTTCGAATTACGTTTGAAACCACAATCCCCATTTTAGTAAACTCGCATATCCTTACCTACTGAGTACTGACTACTGTATTTAGGCCACTGAAGCGTACACTTGCACTTTTACTAAAATTTGCAATATTATAGACATTTTAATATTTTCTAACATTTATATACATATAAATTATTTTATTTTTAAAATCTACATATATTCATTATTCAAAAGACTTCACCCCGCCTCATCTCTCATTTCCCTCTCCCTTTAAATGACTAACGCATATCTACCTCCTTCCTCGTAATTCAAACTATACGACTCATTGGCAGTGGCAACGATGCTAGGAAGAGATGAAGATCTGGTCGAAATAATGAGCGGGAGGAGAAGTTTGGCCTCCACCAGTAACCGGAGTTTGGTCGGAGCTTCCAAAAGCTTTAGAGATGTGTTCGTGTCTCCAGCTGACGAGGTGTTTGGGAGGAGCGAAAGGCGAGAGGAAGATGATGTGGAGCTTCGGTGGGCGGCGATTGAAAGATTGCCTACGTTCGATCGGCTACGTAAAGGGATGTTGCCACAACCGACGACGGTCAACGGGAAGATGGAGCTGGAGGAAGTTGACCTCACGAAGCTCGCACCTAAGGAGAAGAAACAACTTATAGAAATGATTTTGAGTTTCGTTGAAGAAGACAACGAAAAGTTTCTACGTGGATTGAGAGAAAGAACAGACAGGTAAGATAACTATAAAGAACAAAAATCTAGATTTTTTTTTTTTTTTTTTTTTTGGTAGGGTTATTTTTTATTTTGTTGTCTAACAAGTTTGGATTTTTTTATTTATTTATTTATTTATTTTCTCTCTTTTTGCGAAAATAGAGTGGGAATCCAAGTTCCGAAAATTGAAGTAAGGTATGAAAATATTTCAGTGGAAGGAGATGTACGTAGTGCAAGTAGAGCGCTTCCGACTCTCTTCAACGTCACCTTGAATACAATGGAGGTTGAATTTTTTCTCTTTTGGTCATGTGTTGTGTTAAATATGTTAAAATAAGTCATGTGTATAGAGTTAAAATTTCTGAAAGTGATGATGAGGAAATAAAACTTGCAGACAGTCCATTTAATTGGTTACTTTTTATTTTCTTTTTTTCTTGTTGATTTTGATATTTTTGAATCATTATGTAAACAATGATGAAGCTTTACTTAAGATTCTTCTGTCTCCTGTTATTTGTATATAGAGCATTCTTGGATTCTTCCACCTCCTTCCATCTAAAAAGAGGAAGATTCAAATACTTAAAGATATCAGTGGCATTGTCAAACCATCAAGGTAACTAATCGAATGCCACAGTGTTCTTTGTTACTTGAAAATTTTTAGATGGAAGGAGAATTATTTGAATTGAGAGTTACATTGTTGTTGAACATTTTCAGGATGACCTTATTACTTGGTCCACCAAGTTCAGGAAAAACAACTTTGTTACAAGCTTTGGCTGGGAAGCTTGATGACACCCTTCAGGTTTGTTGTCTATCAAATTTTTATATAATGCTCTCAAAAGCTCCTAGTCATCATTATCTGACCGGGAAATGGCAAATAGATGTCGGGGAGGATAACTTACTGCGGTCATGAGTTTAGCGAGTTTGTTCCTCAAAAGACATGTGCCTACATTAGTCAACATGACCTTCACTTTGGAGAAATGACGGTGAGAGAGACACTTGATTTCGCGGGACGATGTTTAGGTGTTGGGAGTCGTTACCAGCTGCTGACTGAGCTATCAAGGAGGGAGAGAGAAGCAGGAATAAAGCCAGACCCTAAAATTGATGCATTCATGAAATCTATTGCAATATCAGGGCAAGAAACTAGTTTAATTACAGATTATGTACTTAAGGTAAAGCATTTTTACATGCGTCTTTCTTTTTCTAAAAAAAGTGAAAAAAACATATGTTGAGCTTATTCTTGATTAATACCACTTGACAGATACTTGGTTTAGACATTTGTGCTGACATACTTGTTGGAGACGTAATGAGACGAGGTGTTTCTGGTGGACAGAGAAAGCGTCTAACAACAGGTAAAACTTTGAGTATTACATATGTTTACTTTGATAGACCCATGAGTCATTACACTAGATGACTCTTATCTTAACTGAGCAGGAGAGATGTTGGTTGGACCGGCGAAAGCTCTTTTCATGGATGAAATATCAACAGGATTAGATAGTTCCACAACATTCCAAATTTGCAAGTTCTTGAGGCAATTAGTTCATATCTCGGATGTCACGATGATTATTTCGCTTTTACAACCTGCACCAGAGACATTTGAGCTTTTCGACGACATTATCCTACTCTCTGAGGGACAAATTGTCTACCAGGGACCACGCGAAAATGTGCTCGAGTTCTTTGAGTACTTTGGTTTCAAATGTCCTGAAAGGAAAGGGGTTGCAGACTTTCTACAAGAAGTGACGTCTAAGAAGGATCAAGAACAGTATTGGAACAGGAGTGAACAACCTTACAGCTACGTGTCCGTGAGTGATTTTTCGAGCGGCTTCAATTCTTTTCACACCGGGCAAAAACTCACTTCAGAATTCAGGGTTCCTTATGACAAAGCTAAAACACATTCTGCTGCATTAGTTACACAAAAGTATGGTATATCAAACTGGGAGCTTTTCAAAGCATGCTTTGATAGAGAATGGTTGCTTATGAAACGTAACTCCTTTGTGTATGTGTTTAAGACCGTCCAGATAACAACCATGTCTTTGATTACCATGACGGTATATCTTAGGACAGAAATGCATGTTGGTACCGTGCAAGATGGTCAAAAGTTTTATGGTGCTCTGTTTTTCAGCTTGGTCAATGTAATGTTTAATGGACTAGCTGAACTAGCATTCACAGTGATGAGGCTACCGGTGTTTTACAAGCAGAGGGACTTCTTGTTCTATCCTCCATGGGCTTTTGCCTTACCAGCATGGCTTCTGAAGATACCATTATCTCTTGTCGAATCAGGAATATGGATCGGTCTTACATATTATACTATCGGTTTTGCTCCTTCCGCTGCAAGGTACATTTTCTCTTGCTTCTAGTGCTCATGAAGATCACTAAAGAACTTTCTAAAATATTCTTCTATTGTCATTCTCTTGAACTAACTAAACTTGTGCCAATAGGTTTTTCCGGCAGTTGCTGGCATACTTCTGTGTGAATCAGATGGCCCTGTCTTTGTTTAGATTCCTTGGAGCCATTGGAAGAACTGAAGTAATCTCTAACTCAATAGGGACCTTCACATTGCTAATTGTATTTACTCTTGGAGGCTTCATTATTGCTAAAGGTAAGCAGATGATCCCTTTTTACACAAGGAAGTAAAAGAAACCATACCAAATTTTTAGCATATAGTAAAACATTTGAATAGATACAAAGGAAGTCCTTAAAGATATAAAATCTATTTGAGCAACAAAATAAAATTTAGTCCCATTTTCATTGATATCATATTTGGCTATTCTCTATGAGATTGTTAACTAATAACATATTTTATATTTTTTTGCTTCACAGATGACATCAAGCCATGGATGACTTGGGCCTACTATATATCACCTATGATGTATGGACAGACTGCTATTGTTATGAACGAATTTCTCGATGAGCGATGGGGCAGTGTAAGATTTCACTAAATCCTCATCTTGGTTACTTTCTCTTTGCTAATTGTGATACAAAATCTGTTATGTTACATGATGCAGCCCAATTACGATACCAGTATCAACGCGAAAACAGTTGGAGAAGTCTTGCTGAAGAGCCGCGGGTTCTTTACAGAGCCATATTGGTTTTGGATATGTATCGTGGCGCTACTTGGGTTTTCTTTGTTGTTCAATCTCTTTTACATACTAGCCTTGATGTATTTAAACCGTAAGTGCTCTTATTTTTTCTAACTTTTTGGCTTTTCTAAAATTGGAAGAGAATCATTTTCTTGTTGATAAGGTCTTGACATATATTTCTTCAGCTCTTGGTAACTCCAAAGCTACAATTGTGGAAGAAGGTAAAGATAAACAGAAAGAGAACAGCCGTGGAACAGAAGGTGTAACTTGACTTCTTTAATCTTTTATTACGCGTCTTGTTTCTTACTAAGCTGAGAAGTTGCAGGTTCTGTAGTGGAACTCATTAGTCCTTCAAATGATGAGCCAAAGCGAGGAATGGTTTTACCTTTTCAACCGCTTTCTCTTGCATTCAACAATGTGAACTACTACGTGGATATGCCTGCAGTAAGTAACTGCTTCTCATACTATAAGACTTCACCAATTATAAGTTTCGTTCATTGTTCCTTTAAACATTGCAGGAAGTGAAAGCTCAAGGAGTTGAAGGCGATCGTCTTCAATTACTAAGACACGTTGGTGGAGCTTTCAGGCCAGGCATATTGACAGCATTGGTCGGTGTCAGTGGTGCAGGTAAGACAACGTTAATGGATGTCTTGGCTGGCCGGAAAACAGGAGGCTACATCGAAGGGAGTATAAGCATATCTGGTTACCCAAAGAACCAAGCAACATTTGCTCGAGTCAGCGGTTACTGTGAACAAAATGATATCCATTCTCCACATGTTACCGTTTATGAATCCCTTATCTATTCAGCTTGGCTTCGTCTTTCAGCCGATATAGATGCCAAAACACGAGAAGTAAGTATATTACTATGCAAAAACGTTTCACTGTTTTCTCATAATCGCTCGCAAGACTTTATAAACTGGTAACCTCTTATGTGATTGATAGATGTTTGTTGAAGAAGTGATGGAGTTGGTGGAGCTAAAACCCCTTAGAAACTCCATAGTTGGCCTTCCTGGAGTAGATAGTCTTTCAACAGAACAGAGGAAGAGGCTTACTATTGCAGTTGAATTGGTAGCTAACCCATCAATAATCTTCATGGATGAGCCAACATCTGGTCTTGATGCAAGAGCTGCCGCCATTGTTATGCGCACTGTTAGGAATACCGTTGATACAGGGAGGACTGTTGTTTGTACAATTCACCAGCCGAGCATCGACATATTCGAATCATTCGATGAGGTTTGCCTCCGTAAACTACACATTTGGACTCAAAAACGGAATAAAATTAATGAGTTATCTTTGGTTTATGTAGCTTCTGTTGATGAAACGTGGAGGCCAAGTTATATATGCTGGAAGTCTAGGGCATCACTCACAGAAACTTGTCGAATACTTTGAGGTGAATCATCAGTGATTTTTTCATATGAATTTGTGATATATATCTATGTAAGTAATTATATCTAGAGCCGTACTTTCAGGCTATTGAAGGGGTTCCAAAGATCAAAGACGGATACAATCCTGCAACGTGGATGCTTGACGTCACTACTCCTTCAATGGAGTCACAAATGAGCTTGGACTTTGCTCAAATATTCACTAACTCCTCTCTTTATCGGTATGTTTAAGAAAATATGTTACTACTATACCAGAGTGTAACACTGTCTTTTTAATCCTGAACTTGATGTTTTACTCAGGAGAAATCAAGAACTCATCAAAGAGCTCAGTACTCCACCACCTGGATCAAAGGATCTATACTTCCGGACCAAGTACGCGCAGCCGTTTTCTACTCAAACCAAAGCTTGCTTCTGGAAACAGTATTGGTCATATTGGAGACATCCTCAGTACAATGCCATCCGGTTTCTCATGACAGTAGTTATTGGTGTCTTGTTTGGTCTAATTTTCTGGCAAATAGGAACAACAATGTAAGCCTTTTTGCTTTCTTCTATTCCATTATTAAACTATCATCTTATCAAAACGTGACTGATTCATCCAAAAAACACAAAACCAAAACAGAGAGAACGAACAAGACCTGAATAATTTCTTTGGAGCCATGTACGCTGCTGTATTGTTCCTCGGTGCCACCAACGCTGCAACAGTTCAACCCGCAATTGCCATAGAGCGAACAGTTTTCTACCGCGAAAAAGCCGCTGGAATGTACTCTGCCATTCCCTATGCAATTTCTCAGGTTAAAACCATTCAATTTGTCTTAATGTTTTATTATATTTTCCCTAATGTACGGTTAGACCACCATCAGAAACTCAAACCGAGAATCTTAAAATGGTGCAGGTAGCAGTGGAAATCATGTACAATACTATACAAACCGGAGTTTACACGCTAATCCTATACTCAATGATCGGATGTGAATGGACTGTGCCCAAATTCTTGTGGTTCTACTACTACATGTTAACAAGCTTCATCTACTTCACGCTATATGGTATGATGCTTATGGCCTTGACACCAAACTATCAGATTGCCGGAATCTGCATGTCCTTCTTCCTCAGTCTTTGGAATCTCTTCTCCGGTTTCCTCATCCCTAGACCGGTAAATTAAGCAACTTACATTTAATAATATCAGCAAAAGTTTTTAAGATCTTAAGTTTTTGTTTGGATTAAAATGCAGCAAATACCAATATGGTGGAGATGGTACTATTGGGCAACACCTGTGGCTTGGACATTGTACGGACTCATCACATCTCAAGTAGGAGACAAGGATTCGATGGTGCACATCACTGGAATCGGAGACATAGATCTCAAAACGTTGCTCAAAGAAGGAGTTGGGTTCGAACATGACTTCTTACCAGTTGTAGCAGTTGTCCACATCGCTTGGATACTGCTCTTTCTCTTTGTCTTCGCCTATGGTATCAAGTTCCTCAACTTCCAAAGAAGGTGAAGAAACCTTAATAGTATGGATTTGAAAATCTTTATAGAATAATGTTGAAAAGTTTATGAATTCATGTAATATTTCTTTGAATTGCACTTTTATTATTCTTTTGTCACTTGGTTACAAAGAGACTTTGGGTCTTTTTATATATCTTTATTAGTTGACCCTAAAATAGAAATTGAGATATACTATGGAATTAAATCTTCAGTGGCAATGAGAGGGACTTGCCGGTTAATCCATACCATACTATCTCCTATCTCCTAAATCTTTTTTTTTATTAATTTTTTTTTTCTAAAGAGCAATTAGGAGACTGGGAAAATCAATAATTTGATCAGTCAAAAACATAGTTTTTGGAGTTTGAGTGGCTTAAACAAAAGATAAAGCAAAAGAATGGAGCCAATCAGAGCTGATCGTAAGAAAAGGAGATGTCTTGTCTTTTGCAACCCATTTATCTTCTTGCTCTGTTTTTCTTCTTCTTCATCTCACCTTGGAGGTCTGGTTTTGTTTCTCTTCACAAAACTGTTTCTGCAGCTTCTTTGCGTGGCCAAGAGGAAAAAACCTTGTGTTTTTGAGAGGTTAAAACCTCCTTCACTTATATATCAAATTTCTTAGTCTTTTTTTTTTTGGTATGAATGTTAAATTTTATTCAACCAAAACCATGTTACACTATATGCAGCCTTGGGATTAAAATCAAATTTCTTAGTCTCTCTTAGAACTAATTTATGTATTTACAAAAATATGGATGTTTGAACCGCTTATAGTGTTGGTGATACAATGGGTCAAAGCTTTAACAAAACAGATTATTTTTAGGAGGTTTCTTGGATCATACTTCTTCATAAACAGAGATATCGTGGGAAAGTGTAGATGAATCTTGAATGGGGGCTGCCGGAAAATGCAAAACAGGCTTAGGAGGGACTTCAAGAGCATCCAAAGGTACCTTCCATCATCTCTACAACTCTATTCATTGATGGTCGATTTGATGGACACGACTGAATACACCATAAAGCCACCAAGATCATCTTCTTTGTGATTTCTTCTTCTTCTCTGGTTAGTTCATCCCCAAGAAGCTTACACTCCTGTCGTCCCTTCTCAAGATCTTTATAGATCCAATCCGGGAAATAAATTGAGCTTGTATTAGAAGCAGCTTTTTCGACTCTATCTTTGTTATTTGCACCAATCATTTCAAGAACTAACATTCCATAGCTATATACATCAGACTTGTGAGACACACTTCCATACACTCGGGAGATCATCTCTGGTGCAATGTACCCTATTGTTCCTCTTGTGTCAAGCAGCGACATGATGGTCTCTTTCTTCTCACAGAGCTTAGCAAGGCCAAAGTCAGAAACTTTGGGACAAAGATTGCAATCCAACAGCACGTTCTGAGGTTTAATGTCGAAATGCACAATCCTTGTTTTGCAGCCATAGTGCAAGTACTCTAAACCACGAGCAACTCCTAGTGCAATCTCGTAAAGCCTCCTTCTCCATTCAGTAGTGGACACCGCATTCATTGAGATAAACTGATCCAAAGATCCATTCTCTAAAAATTCATAAACAATAATCCTTTTGGGTCCTTCATAGCAGAATCCGACCAAAGAAACAATGTTAACATGAGATGTTTGGCTCATACTGGCAACTTCATTAATGAAGTCTTCGCCATTGCTCTTTGAGTCCTTTAAAACCTTCACCGCGACCTTACGACCATCAGGAAGGTTTCCTTTGTATACAGTTCCAAATCCTCCTCTACCAACTATGCATGCAAATGACTCTGTAAACCTCTTGACTTCAGTGTAACGATAATGTTTCAGAGGAATAAGAGCCTTGAGATTCTTTCTTGCATTTGATGTTTTCCTCTTTCTTATAAAAAACGCGAAGATCCCCAAAGCCACGAGAATACTTACTATCAAACCCACAACTAAAAAAAAACAGAACATAGATTTCAATTAGTTGCTGTGTGTCAAGAAATCTCATGATTTTGTGGATAAATATCTAACCTATGAGAATCTTTGAGGCCAAGGCTTGATTATCTGAAGATCCTTCAAGAACGTATAGCTTGTCAGTATGCAAACATACTAGAAACTGAGGCATGTTCACAAAATACAGAGAATTTCAAATAATTTTTAACCTTTCTTGAGCTGTGGAAGAGGAAGATCCGAGAGTGCGAGCCTTGCTGCAGCTAGACGGTCTCCACTGCTGGAGAAAGTCCAGCCCATCACGTTGTGCTCACTCTTTTTATCTTTCCCTGTGGCTGCGGTGAATCCAACGTACATTTCTTCTTGCACAATCTCTGACAGCTTTGGAACTTGTTTTGAGATCATTGGCTTTCTTGGGGTTAACGTTGCCGGGAAAACAGTCAAATTCAGCATTTGAGTGGGACCGTCGTAATCCAAAATGGCTCGTATCGGCTCACCGCTCCCCAGGTGGAAACCCTCTTTTCGGTCATCAAAGTTGTAATACAAAACCGATTCCTGGACGTCCGAGGTGCGACTATTGAAATTCAGACCGATGTGATTGGCTATTCCATTAGAACCGTCCTTGAATTCTTGTGCTGTGACGAATTCAACGGCGAAGACATGATTCTTTGGATTTCCGTCGTTTTCTTTGTTGAAAATTCCTAAGTACTTTCCGGATTCCGCGCCTAGACGGTTGGGGGTGGGAGATAATGTGAAAGTGAAGCCGAAACCTCCATTGTTGGATTTGGAAGGGATTATTGAGAAGACGAAAGAAGTGCTAAAAGAACGAACGAAGGCTTTGGTAGTGAGATTGTTATGGTCAAGCTGTCAAAGTACGAGCCGAATAATGTTGTGTCTTATTAACAATGACATTATACACATATATATAGCTAAACATATTGGGCCTATACATATAACCTAGCCCATATCATAATACTCCCCCTCAAGATGGAGCATGGAGATCACAAATGCCCATCTTGGATAAAAGATAATGGAATTGAACTGTCCCTAGTGCCTTGGTGAAGATGTCTGCGATTTGTTCGGTGGTGCGGACAAATGCAGGCTTGATTAAACCATCAAGTATAGCATCGCGAACATGATGACAGTCAACTTCAATGTGCTTAGTGCGCTCATGAAAAACCGGATTGTTGGCGATGTGAATTGCAGCTTGATTATCGCAGTGAAAAGGAATGGGACCAGGTTGCTCAACGCCAAGAAAACCAAGAAGAGAACGAAGCCATTTCACTTCCTTTGTGGACCATGACATAGACCGATATTCATCTTCTGAAGAAGACAAAGAAACGGTGTCCTGCTTCTTGGTCTTCCAAGAAATAGGAGAACCGCCAAGGAAAAACACGTACCCGGTCAAAGAACGGTGAGAGAGAGGACAAGCGGCATAATCGGCATCACAAAATCCTGTAAGAAGCAAATCAGTGCCAGATTTGTAGAGAATACCTTGGCCAGGAGACCCTTTCAAGTAATGGAGAACTTTGAGAGCAGCAGCCCAGTGTGCATTGGTTGGTTTTTGCATAAACTGGGAGAGAATATGAACGGAATAACAAAGCTCCGGGCGTGTAAGAGTGAGATAAATCAGTTTACCAATAATACGACGATACTGAGTAGGATCGTCATAGGGATCATCATCAACGGCGTGAGCAAGTCGATGATTTTGTGCCATGGGAATGTCTGTCGGACGACAACCAAGCAAACCAGCCTCCGAAATGATGTCCAAGCAGTACTTTCGCTGACAAAGAAATAAACCTTCAGCATTGCGTGCGATTTCGATACCAAGGAAATAACGAGGAGAACCCAAATCCTTCATATGAAACTGACTAGAAAGATAGGATTTGAATGACGCAATTGCGGTGGAGTCATTACCACCAATCACCAAGTCATCAACATAAACAAGAATATATATCTCTGTAGAGCCACGCACTAAAGAAAATAGTGAATAATCTGAGACCGATTGACGAAAGCCATAATCAAGAAGCGAAGTCTGAAGGGTACCAAACCAGCAACGAGGAGCCTGCCGCAACCCATACAAAGACTTTTTCAAACGACAAACCTTGTTAGGATCGGAGGAGAGAAAACCCGGAGGTGGACGCATATAGACTTCTTCTTCCAAAGTGCCATGCAAGAACGCATTGTGTACATCCATTTGATGAAGTTCCCAATTACGAGATGCAGCAACATTAAGAAAAGTGCGAACAGTAGTCATTTTAATGACGGGTGCGAAGGTTTCATCGTAGTCAATGCCCTCCTTTTGTCGATTACCAAGAGCGACTAAGCGAGCTTTGTAGCGTTCAATCGTACCATCAGAATTAAACTTGATTTTGAACACCCATTGACAGCCAATAGCTTTCTTATCTGGTGGTAAATCAGTGAGATCCCATGTATCATTGTCTTCTAATGCGGTAATCTCGAAACCCATTGCTTTACGCCAAACCTCAAACTCCATGGCATCTTTGAATGTACGTGGTTCCGTATAAGCAGTAACATTGGCTAAGAACACTTTAAATGAATCAGAAAAATTAGCAGAGCAAACGTAATTAGCAATCGGATAAGGAGCACCAGACAGAATCGGATCACAAGGAAGCGATGAGAGATGACTGTCTTGTGCCTGAGCCGAGTTTGTGACGTACGGTGCAAGCAAAACAGAGCGTGTCTTTTTACGAAGACCTCTTCCCAGTTGTTCAACAGCGACTTCGGGAACCAAAGGAGCTACGACGGGGGTAACAACTGGAACAGGAGGCGGAGCAATGACCTCTGTTTCAGACGACACCGAGTCTGAAACAGTAACCACAGGAGGGTTGCCTTCAAGTAGCGGTGGTGAGGGCAGAACCGAAGAAGGCACAAGAGAGCTCCCCCTGTCGTCTAACACCGTAGGGGAAGGTAAAACAGTATGATCAACATCATCATCATCATCGAAATCAATTACCGGAGCCGATGCCGGAACGGTTGGAGAAGACGACGGCATGGAAGTAGAAGGAGAAGAGACGAAGGGAAAAATAACCTCATTGAACACCACATTTCGAGAAACAAAATACTCCTTTTTGTCAAGATCAAACACTCTCCATCCCTTTTGGTTATAGGGATAACCAAGAAAAACACAACGTGAGGCACGTTCATCAAACTTTTTCCGAACGACAGTCCCTTTGTGAGCATAACACAAGCAACCGAAAACCCGAAGATGATCAAACGACGGAGGCTGATTAAACAGAAGCTCATGAGGCGTTTTACCATCGAGAACCGAAGAAGGAGTGCGATTAATCAAGTAACAAGCAGTAAGAACACAGTCTCCCCAAAACTCCAAAGGCAAATCGGCTTGAAAACGCAAGGATCGAGCAACATCTAAAACATGGCGATGTTTGCGTTCAACGCGACCATTTTGTTGTGGTGTTCCAACACAAGAAGTCTGATGAGTGATTCCCTGAGAAGCAAACCACGACTTCATGGCCATAAATACGAACCTCGGTATGAAACTGACGAGTAACCATAGCACAAAAATTTCGCAAAAGTGTGTTAACTTCACTCTTAGCCCGCATCAAACATACCCAAACGGAACGCGAATAGTCGTCGACAATTGTTAAGAAGTAGGAGGAACCACAAGAAGACGGAGTGCTGTAAGGACCCCAAACATCAACGTGAATAAGTTGAAAAATATCATTTGCTTTATTATTGCTCTCTGGAAAAGGAAAATGCGGCTGTTTGGACCGAACACAAACATCACAAGGCAAAGAAAACGCATCCTTAGATCCAACATCAATAAAACGTTTTAAATGAGTAAAAGTAGACAGCGACGGGTGTCCTAAACGACGATGCCACAGCTCACAACTCCTCGCACTCCCAACCAAATTAGCTTGAACTGCCAAAGCACCACGGAAAATATACACCCCATCACACTCATCACCGGCTCCAATCAGCATCCTCGTAGACCGGTCCTGCACATAACAAAACCTATCCGTAAATACCGCGATACACGCTTTCTCTTTAAGAAGCTTGGCAACAGAGAGGAGCGTGTTGGTTAGCGTCGGAACGTATAAGACAAAGGATAATGTAACAGAACCGCCTAAGGTTAATTTCCCACACTTAGTTGCCACGGTACGAGTCCCATTTGGCAGAGTGATTGGGCACGACTGAATATCAACAACATCAGTCAAAGAATCGAGAAAACCAGTGAGATGGTGTGAGGCACCAGTATCAATAACAATACCAGAGAGACGAGCCGATGAAGACGGGGTAGGCGAGGGTGACTTCAAGATGTGAACAAGTTGATTCCACTGAGAACCAGACAATGACAAACCCTCACGATCCGAAGAGGTAATCGTGTGAGAAGTCGGAGCAACGCTGTCAGTAATCTGGACGTTGTTAGCACGACCAGTAGCAGGAGAAGAACCGCGACCACGGCCAGCAGCAGGAGAAGAACCACGACCACGGCCACGGCCACGGCCGGTGGAGGAATCAGGAAAAACCATGGAGCTGATAACAACGACTTATTTCATGACCAGTCCTGCCGCAGTGAGTGCAAGAGAAAGGCGGACGTCCATGAGCAGGAGACGGTGTACTAGACGAAACAACCTGAGCTGAAAAACCAACCGCATCGGGGCGAAGTTCAGTAGCACGAGCGATGCTTTGATGCTTCTCTTCTAGCTGAATCAAAGAGTAGACAGCAGAGAGAGAAGGAGGTGGAGACATAGCCAAAATATTCGACCGTGTAGCGCCAAAGCGAGCACTATCCAGGCCCATCAGAAACTGTGACCGACGTTCCTTATCACGACGAGCAATATGTGCCTTTTGTTGAGCACATCGAACATTCTCACAACAGCAAGGAGGGATGGGATCAATATCCTCCAAATCATCCCACATACGCTTCAGCTTCCCATAGTAGGCTTGAATTGACAAGCCATCCTGTTTGCAGTTACCAATAGAAGCGTGCAACTCAAAAATAAGGGGATCGTTCCCAACAGAGAAACGCTCCTTCAAACTTTGCCATAAATCATAGGCAGTGTCAGAACATGAAACCGTGGAACGAAGCTTCGGATCAATGGTGTTAAGTATCCAAGCAACCAACATGGAGTTGATTATTCCCCAAAGTTTATATTGACCAGTACCTGGAGAAGGGCGTTGGAGAAGACCATCAATGAAATTGAGCTTGTTTTTAGCATGCAGAGCGTTTCTCATAACCTTAGCCCAACGTTCATAGTTGGTGCCTGTGAGAACCACCGAAGAGATGACGTTGCCAGGGTCAGCTCCATTAGGAAGGTAGTAATCGGACAGGATACCAGCGTTTTTAATTGTAGCAACGGTGAGAGCTTGATCGTCTGCCATCGCCAACAAAATCAGAAACCAACAAAACAATCAACGACAAAGCAAGGGGCTAAGTTCGTGAGAAACCAGAGAACCGATAACAACAAGAGCAAGTGGCTCAAGAAACGTTGATCAAAACGTCGAGCAAGTGGCCCGTGATCAACAAACAAAGAGAGAATGATTCGAAGAGAGATCGAATGCAATCAAGGTCAAGAAACGAAGAAAAGAAAAAAACAAGAGCGCCGCCGTGAAAAGAAAGTAATGAAATTAGGGTTTTGGCTCTGATACCATGTCAAAGTACGAGCGGAATAATGTTGTGTCTTATTAACAATGACATTATACACATATATATAGCTAAACATATTGGGCCTATACATATAACCTAGCCCATATCATAATACAAGCAACCTAACTGGTTTGTTGTAGAACGTTGTTCCGGTGACGTTTGACTTTTGATTGGTGAGTCTCAATAGTCCATTGGGTTCGATGGTGGTCGCAGCTCCTTCTGTTTGAATTTCCGATATGTAATCTTTAAAACCTCGGAAAACGAACTCCGTTGACTCCGGTGATGTACTTTGAGCTCGAACAGAGACGCTCAAAAACTGGAAGAAGAGCACAACTAAGATTGATACCATGGATCCAGAAATTGGATATCAAGAACAGGTCAACGGGTTTGAAGGAAGAAGAAGATAACAAGAGATGTTTATTAATTTATTATGGAGATTTGGGATTTACAGATTCAATGATCAAGGAAGTTCTAAGAGCATCCATATATGATTCTCTAGGATTAAAACAGATTAATCAATAGGAAAATGGTGAAGAAGAGATTAAGGGGTAGGTCATTGTTATTGGAAAGTTAAATTAATGAACCTATGTATGGTTTCTTTGACTAATCTATTGTTTTTTCTTTTCTTTACTCCAAAGTCATGTGCTTTGACAATTCTGCAACCTCATGAAAAATTATCCTAAAGGTAATGCTCTTTTAGGTTGGCAAAAGCTCAAAAAAGTTCGGAAAGGCAGGGTTGTATTGATAAATGCAGAGGAGCAAAAAATACGCTAAAAGGTCTAGTCAGACAAAGAAACTGGATAAGTCAATAATTTGATCAGCTCTTCACCACTATCGTTAAAGACTTAGGTTGAAAGTTTCACTTATATATCAAACGGTCTTGTTTATCGGATGTTTGAACAAGATCAAGTATATTATGGTTTAGCAATAATGACTTAATACTCGAATAAATGCCATCGAACTAAAATCATGCTTCCATCATTTGCTGTACAATTCCAAGAGGGTGTTCTTAAATACAAACAACCAAACGGTCCAAACCAGTCAAAATTATAAACTGAAGATAAACAAGTATAATAACCAAATGACATAAAACCAAAGTGTAAACTGGCACACATAAAACTATAATCATTTGATTGAGTCACACAAGGAAATCTTTATGATGGTGGAAGACATTATAAACAGAGATGAGATGTAATCCAGGGGTTGATCACATAAGTAGAAGAGAGAGGAAAAAAACAGAGAGGGAAAGAGATAGTGTGACTCGGCTTTGTCCGCTAGGTGCTTGTGCAATGGTTGATGGAGTTCCAGGGGTTGAGGTTGGGGCTTTTGCTGAAACCGGTGGTAGTGGTGGCTCAGTAACATCATCTTCTGTCAAAACCGGTTTTGGAGCTTGGGCTGGAGGTAAGGACACAGGACTCACAAGGTTTAAGAGGCTACCGGGTTGAAATGGTAACATGTAGGGTGGTTTTTCTTTTCTGCCCAAACATTGATTCCCTACAAACGATAAATAAAGTTAGGCATTGATGTTAATTATTTAGTGTTGTGAGACATTTTGGTGAAAATTTTGGGCCACTTACTTTTGTATCTTGCGGCTGTGAAAGGGAACTCGGTGATGGTTCCATTGACCCCGGCTCCATAGGTATATGAGTTTATCTCAACAGTTGCATCAGAGAAGAAGTCATATGCTTGAGAGACAAACTCATTTTGAAACAGTTCCACAAAAACCGAGAGCTGAGACTTCTGAAGTCTCTCCACAACATTGGTTTGTCCAGTGAGGAACCCATCATTGATAGGAAAGACTGTTGATTTTTGAATGACAACAGCGTTAGCGAATTTCTTTATGTCTTCGATAGCAGAATCACTAATATCACGAATGTTTTCTTCAATTTTGTAGACAGTCTCGTACTTGCTCTGCTTCTTGATATCAACTAGAACCGAGCTATTCGTAGACTGAATCATGACCCTTGTTGCGATTGTTGTGTTGCTGTTACCATTTTCCGTGAGTGTATCAAGAATCGCTTTAACCACATCGAGCCCTTGCTTCTCTCTTAGGTATACTGTATTCTGAAGGACACAAAAAAGATAGACTAAGGAGATATCACGGTCCGATTGATAAAAATCAAGACGTAGAGGTACACGAGGACTCACCTCTACACTGATCAAGACACCGGATAGAGAAGTGGAGTTTTTTGCCAAGTTTAGGAATTCAACAAGGGAAATAAGCTTCCCTGAATTTCTCTCTTTTGGATTCCTAAACATACTGTAAATCTTGTTGGGGTTTGAAATAGCAGCTGCACAAAAACATGGGAGAATAGCCAATTTAACTCTCAGATTATGTAATCTCTAAAGTGGCAAGTAATTTTGACAACAACATATCAACCTAGGAGAATGAATGATTTTACCAAAAAAAAAAAAAAAAACCTAGGAGAATGTAAAATTGTTAAGAAAACAGATACTTGCAATCTATTTATAACTTTTTTAAGTTAAGTAGAACTAGAAACAGAGCTCTCTGATTAGTTACTATAAATATTAGTAGGAATAAGAGTGTGCAAAACAGACTAGCATTTGTCTAAAGCAATTGGAAGATTTGAGGGAAAACTTACGAGTCAAGTTCTGGATCTGAGGCCATGTGAGAGTAAAAGTGTATATTCCACCATTTGAGCTAATCTCAGGATTAATAGTTGTCGAACGATTTCTAAAAGGAGTTTGTGCGACCATTGTGCTATCCCCGAGGTCGATCGAACTTGCACAAAAGGGTGTCCCGTCACTTGACATTTGGACGGAGCAATCGATAACATCAGCACCATCTTTGATTGCCTTTTCATATGCCAAGTTTGTACATCCAGGATAGTCTCCACTCGCACCATTTTTTGATATAACAAGAAAATCCACTGAGGCATGAACCATTTGGGAGATGATAAAGTCAACTATAAGTTTATTTTGTTCTATTGGTAAGAACAGGACAAAAAATTATAAAGTAATTACCCTCCTTACCTTGTTTTGTAGGGTTTCTGCCCATGTGGGAGAAGCAATCTGATGAAAATATGAAAAGAAAAAGTTTGATTTTGAGTATATCCAATAATGTTTAAGGAAAACTTGTGTCTGTAGAAACAATTTTGTTTACCGAAGGCCGCAGATGCAGTAATGGGAAAATCAGAGAGCACACCATCGACAGAAAAATCGCCATTGTCCACAAAAGATAGATACTCAGACACTGGATCGAAACTGTAGTTATATGCAATATCAACATCATTTGCAAAACCTGACGCATATACTTCTAATCCTTCTTTGTGAGCATCTTGAACTAAGGATGTATGAGGAAGCAAGTACTGCTCGTCATCGAGTGGCAATATGTAAGACTTTGGAACAAGAATCCCTGAAGCAAACGTCTTGACAAATGTTAGGTTGCTCAAGATAGAATCGTAGGTTCTGTTTGTTGTCGGCTCAAACTCTTCTTTCTTAAGAAACTGGAACACGAAACTCGGTCCATTGCGTCCGAAACGGCCAGCAATTTTCCTAAAGAAATTCACCTCAGGGGAAGAGATATAGTCAATAGCAACAGTTCTTGAAGCTGATAACAGAAAATTGCTCATGCTAAAATTTTGTTGCTCGTAAAATGCATCGTGTTGAACATTTAACCAAAAACCTTCTGGTTTCAGCGTTGTTACATTTTGAATCGTCAGAATCGGATATCCAGTTGCGTCGAACTTATCTGATCGCGATGATATTCTCCTGGTCACTGAGGTGAGAAGAAAAAATATTTGTGACAAGTTACAACTTACAAGAAAAGAAACGGACCAAACACTTTACAAAAGCACTGACTGAACCGTAAACACTTACAGTATACATTCTCGAGATCTCTGAAGGAGAAATCAATGGTGAACCAACCTTGAGTAGGGACTCCATTAACCAGGTAAGATTTTTGGCGATTTGTGTAAACATATTGAATACTTGAAGCATTGGCCAGATTTAAATCAGGGAAGCAAATCCCAACTCTATCTTGGGTTAGCTGAACATCACACCATAGAATAGCACCAGGCACACTTGTCTGGATTGCAATACCGTAAGCAGTAAGACTCGAATCTGGTAACAATCCAGAAAACCCACCACGAGCAATCACAAGTGGAGCATCACCTAGTAAATAAATTAAAAAAACCCAAAAAAAAAAAAAAATTAATCCGAAGTTATCTTAATACATGTAAAAAAAAAAAACGCTGTTGTATGGGATCCTATTATTGTTGGGGCTGACATAGCGTTTACCAAAATACTATTAATTACGTATAATAGCATTTATCGTGAGTTTTTTTTTTTTTTTTTTGATCAAACGCATTTATCGTGAGTTAAGAATGTATATTTTTCTTCTAGTGACAAGAGACAAAAGAATTAATGCTCTCATAATCAAAGTAATTATTGGCTAAGCCTATAATACCCAAACCAAAAATCAACTGTCCAAAAACTGTTCTTGTGAAATCAAAGTGAAGTTATTATCCAAACTTCTAACACACATATGGACAGACAAAGAACGACTCACCTATCTATGTAGTTAATACTTTAAGTTCTCTTGTTTTCACCTATTTTGTTGAAAACCATGCGCAAAAGAAAGAGACAGAGTGAGAGAAATTCTCACCACTTAGTGTCTGCCATGGGCTTGTAGATCTTTGAGCATCGATTTGAGCAGCAAACAGCTGTAACAGAACTACACCACAGAGTAAAAGCGTCAAAGATCGTAACACTAGCATTGTTGGACCAAGCCGCGAATTCATCAGTAACGTCACCAGCTTCTTTTTTCTCGCAGTTTAAAGAGAAATTTTTAGAATATTAATAATAAACTACTTTACATCACTTATATGGGAAAATATAAACAGCATATTTTTCGTTTAAAGCTATGTTTATGATTTTATCGTTGAATGCATAAGTATAGACCTCATATTGGAGAAATACAGGGAAGACAGAGACTCAAGAGCTGTTTTTAATCAATTGGCTTTATTAGTTGACTCATAGTGAACAAAAACAGAGAGACTCAAGAGCATTTATCAAATGGCTTTATTAGTTGACTCAGAAAGAGTCGTCTCTTTTTTTAAAAAGCCAAAAACACAAAATTGAGATAGAGGAAGATTGGTTATTGGATATGACTAAGAAGGTGGTGAAGAAAGATAACATATGAATAGTATTGCTCATTTCCAAGATCAACAATGATAAATGGTCTTTTACCGTCAGTTTTTTTTTTTTTTTTTTTTTTTGTTACTATTTCTAAAACCTTCGTTGATATCACCAAAACGTCTATTATTGAGAATTTTCTCAGAAAATTAAATAAAACATGGAAAAAAATCTTCAATAGGGAATGAGAGGGACTTGTTGGTAAACACATACCACACTTTATCCCTTTAACTTATCGACCAAACACCAAAGATCATTTACAATAATATTCTTTTAGGTGTTCTATTTTTCCCCCAAGAAAAGAAAGGATTTAGTCTGAGTTATTGTAAATGACTAGTCTTGATTCAACGTTTTGGTGTGAGTGACGCTTCGAACGTTTTATCGCGATATAAATCTGTAATAACTAGTTTAACATACAGTAAGAAAAAAACTAGTTTAACAGAAAAGTCATCTGGTTAATCCTGAAAGTAAATATAATATAGTAGCTGCGCTTTGATAGGTTCCAAGGACGCTTCTTGGATCATCTTTGTGTTTAAACAGAGACATCCTCTGAAAACGTTGATGATTCTTGTAGAGGCACTGTGGGAATTTGAAAAACAGGCCTTGGAGGGACTTCAAGATCATCCAAGCTTCCTTCCATCATCTCTACAACTCTGTTCATCGGTGGGCGATCTGTTGGGGAAGGCTGAATACACCACAAACCCACCAATGTCATCTTCTTAGCTAGCTCATCCTCTTCGCTGTTGATTCCATTCTCAATATGCCTTTCGGACTTGCCTGATTCAAGATCCCTATATACCCATTCAGGAAAGTACATCGAACTTGTGTTAGATGAAGAGGCTTGATTAAATTTTTCTTTGTTCCTTGCACCAATCATATCAAGAACCAACATTCCATAGCTATACACATCTGACTTGTACGACACGTTCCCATAAACTCTGGAGATCATCTCTGGTGCAATGTACCCTATTGTACCTCTTGTGTCCAGCAATGACAAGATGCTCTCTTTCTTCTCACAGAGCTTAGCGAGCCCAAAGTCCGAAACTTTGGGGCAAAAATTGTCATCTAAGAGTACATTTTGTGGTTTAATGTCGAAATGTACAATCCTTGTTTTGCAGCCATGGTGCAAGTACTCTAGACCATGAGCAACTCCTAGTGCAATTCTATATAGTGTCGGCCAATCCATATTCACCGAGCTCTTGCCTGAAATGAATTTATCAAGTGATCCATTTTCCAGAAACTCATATATAATTGCTCTTTTGGAACCTTCCGAGCAAAATCCAAGCAAGGAAACAATGTTGAGATGAGAAGTTCTGCTCATGCTCGCAACTTCATTTATGAAGTCTTCACCATTACTCTTTGATTCTTTCAAGACTTTCACCGCAACCATACGACCATCACCAAGCGTTCCTCGATAAACAATTCCAAATCCGCCTCTCCCAACCTCTTCCGCAAATGACTTTGTGATTCTTTTCACTTGTGCATAACTAAAGTGTTTGAGTGGAATAAGGGCCTTGAGGCTCTGCTTTCTCAGTCGTGATTCTCTCTTTCGGAGTAAACAGATAAAGAATGTTAATAAGACCAGTAACAAAACAGCTCCTGCTACTGAAGCCGAAACTAGAAAACAAAGAAAATGATAAGTTAGTAACTTTTTTATTAATATATATTGGACGAAAAGAGTTTGAACTTCCTCTGGCCAGCAAAACTCACCTATGCGAATTGCTTTGACTAAAGTCCATGTACAACCATTGAACAAGTAAAATTTGTCAGAAGGGAACCAAACTTGATCTTGAAGAGGAAAAAAAGTAAAGAACAAACTTAGAGAAGAGAGAGAGACTTACTTCCTCTAGGCGCTAGTTTAATGGTTGATAGAGTTCCAGAGGTTGGGGCTTTTACTAAAACTGGAGGTAGTGCTGGCTCTGTGACATCATCATCTGTGAAAACCGGGTTTGGAGCTTGAGCTGGAGGTAAGGACGGAAGAGTGGTTAAGAGGCCACCAGGTTGAACAGGTAACATGTAAGGTGGTTTATCTTTTCTGCCCAAACATCGATTACCTGAAAAAGATAAACAAGTGTAGGGCATTGATGTTCATTATTTTGTGTAGTGACACCTTTTAATGAAAATTTTGGGCCATTTACTTTTGTATCTTGCAGCTGTGAGAGGAAACTCGGTGATGGTTCCATTGACACCGGCTCCATAGACATATGAGTTTATTTGAACAGTTGCATCAGAGAAGAAGTCATACGGTTGAGAGACCATCTCATTCCGAAACAGTTCCACATAAACTGGGAGATGAGACTTTTGCAGCCTCTCTACAACATTGGTTTGTCCTGTGAGGAACCTTTCATAGGATGGAAAGATTGCCGGCTTTCGAATGACAACAGCGTTAGCGAATTTCTTTATGTCTTCAATAGCAGAATCACTAATATCACAAATGGTATCTTCAATCATATAAACAGTCTCGTACTTGCTCTGCTTCTTGATGTCAACTAGAACCGCGCTACTCGTAGACTGAATCATGACCTTCACGGTTGTTCCGTTGCTGTAACCATTTTCCGTGAGTGTATCAAGAATCACTTTAACCACATCTAGCCCTTGCTTCTCTCTTAGGTAAACTGCATTCTGAAGGTCACAAAAAAAACATTGACTAAGGAGACATCACAACCCAATTGATAAAACTCAATACTTATAGGTACACGAGAACTCACCTTTACAGTGATCATGACACCGGAGAGAGAAGTGGGGTTTTTTGCCATGGTTAGGAATTCAGAAAGGGAGACAAGCTTCCCCGAATTTTTCTCTTTCGGATTCCTTAAAATATTGTACTTTAAGTAGGGGTTTGTAATAGCAGCTGCACAAAAAGATGGAAGATTAGTTACTGTAATTCTCAGATTATGTAATCTCTATTCTCTAGTGTGGCAAATAATTTTGACGACAACATATCAACCTAGGAGAATGTAACATTTTAAGTTAAGTAGGACTAGAAAGAGAGCTCTCTGATTAGTTACTATAAATAATAGGAATTAAAGTGTGCAAAACAGACTAGCATTTTTCTAAAGCAATTGAAAAATTTGAGGGAAAACTTACGAGTCAAGTTCTGGATCTCAGGCCATGAGAGAGTAAAAGTATATATTCTACGATATGAGTTCAACTCAGGAATAGTTATCGAACGGTTTCTGAAAGGGGTTTGTCCGACCATTGTGCTATCCCCGAGGTCGATCGTATCTGCACAAAAGGGTGTCCCGTCACTTGACATTTGGACCGAGCAATTGATAACATCAGTACCATCTTGGATTGCCTTCTCATATGCCAAGTTTGTACATCGAGGATAGTCCCCACTCGCACCATGTTTTGATATAACAAGAAAATCCACTGTGGCATGAACCATTTGGTAGATGATAAAGTCAATTATAAGTTTCTTTTGTTGTATTAGTAAGAACAGACCAAAAAAAATATATAAAGTAATTACTCTCCTTACCTTGTTTTTTAGGGTATCTACCAATGTGGGAGAAGCAATCTGAGGTAAATATGAATGGGAAATGTTTGATTTTAAGTTTTTCCAGTAATGTTTAAAGGACAAAGAAATTTTACTTACCAATGGCCGCAGATGCAGTAATGGGAAAATCCGAGAGCACACCATCGACAGAAAAATCGCCATTATCCACAAAAGATAGATACTCAGACACTGGATCAAAACTGTAGTTATACGCAATATCAATATCATTCGCGAAACCTGACGCATATACTTGTAATCCTACTTTGTGAGCATCTTGAACTAAGGATGTATGAGGAAGCAAGTATTGCTGGTCAACGAGTGGCAATATGTAAGACTTTGGAACAAGAATCCCTGAAGCAAATGTCTTGACAAAAGTTAGGTTGCTCAAGATAGAACCATATGTTCTGTTTGTTGTCGGCTCGAACTCTTCTTTCTTAAGAAACTGGAAGACGAAATTCGGTTCATTACGCCCGAAACGGCCAGCAATTTTCCTAAAGAAATTCACCTCAGGGGAAGAGATATAGTCAATGGCAACAGTTCTTGAAGCTGATAACAAAAAATTGCTCATGCTAAAATTTTGTTGCTCGTAGAATGCATCGTGCTGAACATTTAACCAAAAACCTTCTGGTTTTAGCAGCGTTGTTACATTTTGAATTGTCAAAATCGTGTATCCATTTCCATCGAATTTATCTGATCGCGATGATATTCTCCGGGTCACTGAGGTGAAAAAAAAAAAACCATAATTCATTTCTATATAAACACTTAAAATAAGCATGACTGAACCATAACCACTTACAGTATACATTCTTGAGATCTTTCAAGGAGAAATCAATGGTGAACCAACCCTGAGTAGGGACTCCATTAACCAGGTAAGATTTTTGGCGATTTGTGTAAACATATTGAATATTTGAAGCATTGGCCAGATTTAAATCAGGGAAGCAAATCCCAACTCTATCTTTGGTTAGCTGAAAATCACACCATAGAACAGCACCAGGTACACTTGTCTGCATTGTAAAACTGTAAGCATCAAGACTCGAATCTGGTAACAATCCAGAAAACCCACCACGAGCAATCACACGTGGAGCATCACCTAGTAAAAGAATTAGTAATCACAAATTATTTAGATACAAGAGACAAAAGTATTTATGCTCCCATAATCAAAGTAATTATTGGACTTTTTAGTATTTAGGAACTACCCTTAATTTATTGGCTAAGCGGTAAATGCCAAATCAAAAAAAAAAAAAAAACTTTTCAATAGTTCCCACCTTAGAAGGAGTTGTCATTCAGGTTTAGAACAGGGATCGATACCTCCCAAACAAAAAAATTATTTAAATCACGAAAACTTGGTGAGTAGACTACTCGACGCCTACACTCACCCTGAAGAATGAGTCGGGTGGTAAAAAAACCCGGATTATCCTTTTAAAAAAAAGAAAAAAAAAAAACCAACTTTCCAATAACTGTTATTCTGAAATCAAAGTGTATTATCCTAACTACACATATGGACAAAGAAAGAACGACTCACCTATTTCGTAGTTACTACTTAAGTTCTCTTGTTTTCACCTATTTTGTTGAAAACCATGCGCATAAGAAAGAGAGGAAGTGAGAGCAATGCTCACCGGTTAGTGTCTGCCATGGAGTTGTAGATCTTTGAGCATCGATTTGAGCAGCAAACAGCTGTAACAGAACTAGACCGCTGAGTAAAAGGGTTGAAGATCGTACGCATAGCATTGTTGGACCAAGCCAAGAACTCATCAGTAACTTCACCAGCTTCCTTTTCAATCGCAGTCTAAAGAGATTTTTTTATATATATTAATAAGAGAAAACTACCTTACATCACATGTATGTTTCGTTTAAAGTTATGTTTAAATGCAAAGTAGTGACCTCATATTTGAGAAATAACAGAGAGAGACTCACGAGCTTTTTTTAAATTAATTGGCTTTATTAGGCTGACTCATAGTGACCAAAAACAGAGAGAATCAACAGCATTTATTAACACATGGAAAATAAATTTGAGTGGGGAAGGAGAATGAGAGGGACTTGTTGGTAAACATTTACCACACTTTATCCCTTTAAATTATCTACCAAACACCAAAGATCACTTACAATTATATTCTTTTTAGTGTTATATTTTTTCCCCAAGAAAAAAAAAGAGATTTATTCTGATGACAGATATTGAGTCATTCGTAGATGACTAGTGATTCCATGTTTTGGTGTGACGCCTACGTTTTATCGCGATAGAAATATGTATTAACTAGTTTAACGTAGTAAGAAAAAAAACTATTTTAACAGAAAAGTCCTCTGGTTAATCTGTAAGGTAAATAATATATGACATATATATTTGAATATATATATATATAGCTACTAACGTGCTTTGATAGGTTCCAATGACGCTTCTTGGATCATCTTTGTGTGTAAACAGAGATATCCTCTGAAAATGTTAAAGATTCTTGTAGAGTCACTGTGGGAATTTGAAAAACAGGCCTTGGAGGGACTTCAAGATCATTCAAGCTTCCTTCCATCATCTCTACAACTCTGTTCATCGGTGGGCGATCTGTTGGGGAAGGCTGGATACACCACAAACCCACCAATGTCATCTTCTTTGCTAGCTCATCCTCTTCGCTGTTGATTCCATTCTCAATACGCCCTTCAGACTTGCTTGATTCAAGATCCCTATATACCCATTCGGGAAAGTACATCGAACTTGTGTTAGAAGAAGAGGCTTGATTAAATTTTTCTTTGTTCCTTGCACCAATCATATCAAGAACCAACATTCCATAGCTATACACATCTGACTTGTGTGACACATTCCCATAAACTCTAGAGATCATCTCTGGTGCAATGTACCCTATTGTACCTCTTGTGTCCAGCAATGACAAGATGCTCTCCTTCTCACAGAGCTTAGCGAGCCCAAAGTCCGAAACTTTGGGGCAAAATTTATCATCTAAAAGTACATTTTGTGGTTTAATGTCAAAATGTACAATCCTTGTTTGACAGCCATGGTGCAAGTACTCTAGACCACGAGCAACTCCTAGCGCAATTCTATATAGTGTCGTCCAATCTAAATTCATCGAGGTCTTGCTTGAGATGAACTTATCAAGTGACCCATTTCCCAAAAACTCATATATAATTGCTCTTTTCGAACCTTCAGAGCAGAATCCAAGCAAGGAAACAATGTTGAGATGAGAAGTTCTGCTCATGCTCGCAACTTCATTTATGAAGTCTTCACCATTACTCTTTGAGTCTTTCAAGACTTTCACCGCAACCATACGACCGTCACCAAGTGTTCCTCGATACACAATTCCAAATCCGCCTCTTCCCACCACTTCCGCAAATGACTTTGTTATTTTTTTCACTTGTGCATAACTAAAGTGTTTGAGTGGAATAAGGGCCTTGAGGCTCTGCTTTCTCAGTCGTGATTCTCTCTTTCGGAGTAAACTAGATAAATCAATACTATAATAACACAAGTGACTCTCCTAGTGCTGACACATCAGCATTTTCAAGTGTTGTGGAGCTGACACCTCATTAAAATCACCATCCAATGAAAACATTTCGATTAATACAACTCAGATTTTCTAACCAATAAAAACTTTTATTTATGCCACTTCATATTTTCTCTCTCTTTCTCCTTTAACTTGGGTATTCGGATATTTGGATCGGATTCAAGTCGGGGTTTTCGGATTTAGATATTTCAAAACTATAGATCGAGGACCTGTTCAAAGATTTTAAAACTTTGGATCAAATTCGGTTAAGTACTTTTTGAATTCGGATTAGTTCCGGGTACCCGAAATATCGTAAAAATTTAAAATATTTTGAATTTTTCGGTTCTGATATTTCGGGACTAGAGATCGAGAACATGTTCGGAGATTTTAAAACTTTGGATCGAATTCGGTTAGATGCTTTTCGAATTTGGATCGGTTTCGAGTACCCGAAATATCATAATATTTAAAAATATAATTTAATTGGAAAATATTTTGGTTAAGATTTCATTTTGGTATTTTTCGAGGGCAGATCGGTTTCAGGTATTCGAAATATCGAAAAACAATTAAATTTTTTATTAAATTTAAACATATTTTGGTTAGAATTTATCAAATATAATTACAAATTTACGGATATTTTGATTATTTAGTGTATTTTACTTAGTTTGGTGTAAAACTAATAGATATGTTTATATTTATAATTATAATTTTGAGTAACTGACTTATATTAAAGATAAAATTAATTAATATTTTGATAAAGAACTATATTTCAGGTTTTTTTTTTTGTTCTCAATTTAGGTCGGGTTCGGTTCCGGTTGTTCGGGTATAGAAATCTAGGACCTATTCAAATATCTCATAATGTTCGGATCGGTTTCGGATGAGATATTCAGGTTGGGCTCGATTCGAACTTTTTGGTTCGGGTATTTTGTCCAGATTTATCTTACCTATTAAATCAACCGTGTAAATTTATGAAATAAGAAAATTATTTATAAACCTAAAACTAACATATAAAAATTCTAACAAAAAAGTAACATATATATATATATATATTACAAATTGAAAAAGATATTATAATTTTATTTCAAAACTTTTATTTAAATTTATTTTTTGTAAATCATATTTAAATTAAAAAATTTTAGAAAAAGACCCGCAGCATAGCGCGGGGTTCGATCTAGTAATGTTAATAAGACCAGCAACAAAACAGCTCCTGCTACTGAACCCGCAACTATAAAACAAAGAAAATATTAAGTTAGTAACTTTTTTATTAATATTGGACGAAAAGAGTTTGAACTTCCTCTGGCCAACAAAACTCACCTACGCGAATTGCTTTGATTAAAGTCCATGTACAACCATTGAACAAGTAAAATTTGTCAGAAGAAGAAGAAAAGTGATAAAAAAATTTAGAGAATAGAGAGATTCTTACTTCCGCTAGGTGCTTGTTCAGTGGTTGATGGAGTTCCAGGCAGGCCCGTCCCGCCCATAAAGCAAGTGAAGCATTGGCTTTGGGCCACCAAAAATATATATATTTTCCTGGGCCACATTTACCAAAAATTAACTCTAGTCTAGTGGTTAGATGTTTTGTTAATGAACCACAAGTCATGGGTTCAAAGCTCATATCCAACATGTTTCTTTTCTATCTTTTTCTTTTTTTTTCTTTTCCCTTTCCTTTTCACTTTGACGTAGTCTAACTCTTTTTTTTTTTTTTTTTTTCTTTTCTTTGAGATCTTTCTTATATATATATATACCCTTATCAAAAAAAAAAAATATATATATATATATATATATATTGTTAGTTTTTTTTTTAACTAAAAAAATCTTTCAATATTTAATTTAACTTGGCTAGTAGGTATTATTATATTCTTAATTTCTTTAAACAAAACTAAATTTTAAAAATTTGACATCAAAAACTAATATTAGTTGTTTTGAATTATTATCAATGATGGTGCAGCTGGACGACAGGCTGTGGAACACAGCTTACTAACAAAAGAAACAGTGAGCTGCATCCATACGCGAGGAATCGGAGATGACGTGGCAAAAGAAATCGCGTTGCTGGAACAATCGGTTGGAGTGAAGATTTGAAGATATTCATTTCACCAAGATAAGGAAAGGAATTAGCTTGAGATGCAAGATAATTCCAAATATGAAGATTGCGAGATCTAAACAATAGGGTTTTCGCAAAAGGGGTTTAAATACTAGTCTTAAGGTCACAAGCCGCCTTACACAAGATTAGAGAGTTTTTTTCAAGTGAGCATCATTTGAGCACAAGAGAAATAGCTTAAGTGGTGAGTGTGTGTGACATACTTTTCTATTCGTTGTTCTTGAGAGGGGGAGCGTAGGATAGAAGGGTGTGGTGAATTACTTTATTGCTGGGTAGTCTAGGTGGGTAGCTTAGGCATTCGGTTTAATCATTTGTAACGAAGAACTAAAGTTTCATTTGATTAATAAAGTATTCAAGCGTTTGTTTGGCGCGTTCCAAACAGTAAGCTGCTGTGTATCTGTCTCTATACCATTACAATTGGTATCAGAGCAGTTACCTGCTACTGAGAATTCGTGTTGCTAATTCTTATCAGGTTAGATCTTGTGACAAGGTATGGAGAACACACAGCAAATCGTTGCGATAACAAAACATCTGAAACTTGACCCGGAACACTATGGGTACTGGAAGGTGCAAATGAAACAAATGATTCAAGGAATAGATCTGGAGGCATGGATCGCTGTGGAGGATGGATGGACTCATCCAACGGTGACTGGAGATGATGGAGTTAAAAGTCCGAAACCGAAGAAAGAATGGACAACTGAAGAGAAGAATGAAGCAAAATTCAACGCCAAAGCGCTGTCTGCCATCTTCGGATCTCTACCAATGAACCAATTCACACGCGTGCAGGGATGTATGTCGGCAAAAGAAGCGTGGGACATACTCCAGGTTACGTTTGAAGGAACCTCAACGGTGAAAAGGACTAGGTTGGATATGCTGGCCTCAGAGTTTGAAAATCTGAATATGGGAGAAGATGACACCGTTGATGATTTCAGCAGCAAGCTGAGTGCTATCCAACAGGAAGCTGTTGTACTTGGGAAAACCTACAAGGACAAAAAAATGGTGAAGAAATTTCTCAAGAGTCTTCCGTCAAAGTTTCAATCTCACATCTCAGCTATAGAGGTATCCTTGAATTCTGATGATATGAAATTCGACCAAGTGGTGGGTATGATGAAGGCATATGAGCTAAAGATGAAGAAGAAGGATCAACCTGTTGATAAGGGGGTAGCACTTACAGCTGCGAACAATCAGCAAGAAAGCCTAGAGGATGCAGTTGGGTTGATTGCAAGGAAGTTTTTCAAAAAATTTGAAAAAGGACAAAGGAATGCATCATCATCAAACAACATTCGTTTCCAGAAGGATAAGGAAGAGAAAAAGAGTGAAAAACAGTGTGCTGAGTGTGAAGGATATGGTCATTTCAAGGCCGACTGTCCAACGATCAAAAGGAGAAGCACATTACAATGTTACGAATGCAAAGGATATGGTCATACCAAAACAGACTGCCTGGGTTTAAACAACTCAAAGAACAAATCCTACGCCACTTGGAGCGAGAGTGATTCTGAGGAAGAAGATGGTGCTGATGTGTTAAACAACTTCATGGCTCACCTAGGAATCATTGAAGAAGGGACAGAAGATCAGGAAGCTGAGTCAGAGGATGAAGAAATAAACATGAGTATAGACGAATAGCTCATGGTATTGGTTGAAGATTCGATGACCAAGAAAGGGGAAATTCAAGCGCTCACTGCTGAAAACAAGAAACTTACTCACAAAGTATCGAGGCTGGAAAATGAATTATCTGATGAGAAGCAGAAGAATCTTGATTTATCTCGAAAGTTAGAGGATCAGCTGAAGAATATCAAGATGCTGAGCAGTGGTACTAAAGAACTTGAAAAAGTTCTAACCTCTGGACGGACCAGTAACGTGAGCTTGGGATTGGGATACCAAGGAGGAAGTGTCGGATCCACTACCAAGTTTGTTAAGGGATCTTCACAGAATGAAAACAGGAATCCGTCTCAACAGATAAATGAGAACAGGAAGCCTAACCCGAGATCAGTCCCTACAACCTCAAATCACATGAATCAACGACCGAACCTTAGGCAACCAGTGTACCTGTATGGAGGAGGACGGGTGACGGGATGCTGGTATTGTGGAAAACCAGGTCACTACAAGGCTAACTGTTATCGATACCTCAACAAAATCAAGCAAGCCATCTTCTAGCATCGATATTACCAAAATAACAAGCAACCATCGCAAGTCTGGATTAGAAAGGAAGACCTATACTGCAACATGGCGATGATCTCAGAAGGATCAACCACATGCAATGCTGAAATAAAATGGTTCTTTGATAGCGGCTGTTCCCAACACATGACTGGAAATGAACAATTGCTTCATGGTCTTGAATTCAGTCCGAGTCGGTGAGTAATGTTAGGAGATGGATCTCACTGTGTAATCAGGGGTCAAGGAAGGACCACAAATGTTAACCAACCAGCACTAGAAAAAGTTCAATTGGTTGAAGGGCTAGAGACCAATCTGATCAGCATCAGTCGGCTGTGTGATGAAGGGTATGAGGTATCCTTTACTAACTCGGTCTGTACAGTTCTTGATGATCAAAGGGCTGTTAAATTCAAAGGGGTGCGAACTGAGAATCACTGCTATGAGTGGTTATCAACTGAAGAGATACAAACATCACAAGATGGTGTCAAACTCGAAGAAGCATCAACCAGTCTTCCTCAGGTTGAATTACATGATGGCACCCCACATCGGAGCCATTGTAACTTTTCCGATGTTCAGCAGTGGGAGAATCTCTCACTTCAGTCATCTGTGGGAGAGATTCAGGGGGAGAGCAGTGACTCATTCACAGCAGCTGAAACAGCACCTGCAGCAGAAGCAAGACCTTTACCTGTGACGGGACCGCAGCAGTTTGTCAAACAGGAGATCTTCCGATCAAATTGGCGAAATGCCATGCAAGATGAGGTACGACAACTCCGAGCTCACGGAAGAGATAGTAATGATGCTCATTGGAGAAATTCCACGAGGTTGACCGAAATGCGAGAAGATGCTGTAGCTCGTACATATCTGCTTGCTCAAGGATATGAAGAAGTTGAAGGTGTCTTTTTGAATGAGGTGTTTCCATCACGACAATTCTTGGATACCATAAAATTCTTGGTTGGAGTTGCATGTGTTCTAAATGTCAAGTTACACCGACTCGATGTGGCTTTTGGTGAACCAGCTGTTTATCGACAACTGGTCGATATACTACAGACCCAAGAATACACAAGCGTACATGCAAACAATTTCTTGTTTGTCCAGCCAGCAGAGCAAGGTATCTCCATGATCTACATAAACGGCTTTCATCTCGTTGGACTCTCCTCATGCCAAGACAAGCTCGACCATTTATTTGCCATCTTGGGAAAACAGTTAGATGTGATATATCAGGGAGAGTTAACGGAGATCTTTGGTCTGCAAATTCAACAGCTGGAAGAAGGGATTTTTGTAACTCAAAGTGAATACATCAGACAACTGATGATACGCTTCAGCATGGAAACGCACAGTGCAGTAAGAACACCAATCAGAAGACAGTGGAATCAGTTACAAAATGCAGATGGAGAAGAGATTAATCAAACTGTCTACATAGAAATGATTGGGAGTCTGGAATTTGTGACAGCAACTAGACCAGATATTGTGCTAGCCGTTGGTATGTGCTCGAGACATCAAGATGCACCACATATACATCACTTCAGAGCGGTCAAGCGAATCTTGAAGTACATCAAAGGAACTCTGAACCTGGGTCTCTACTTCAACAAGCACACTGATAGCCATCTGTCAGGCTACGCTTCAAGTTATCAAACCAGAATGCTGAATGAATACAGAAATATGTGTGGAGGTTGTTTCTTTTTAGGTGACAACCTGGTGGCCTGGTTCAACAAGACAAGATCGGTGCTAGCCTCTCCGACGGAAAACAATAGTGCCGCAGTAGGTGTCTGTGCTTCGCATCTTGTAAGACTCAATCAACTACTCAACGAGTGTGGTATGACTTCTAATACTCCTCTACTCCACTGTGATGATAGAAGTGCTATTAATGTGATTATGACTGATTCAAATCAAACAGAGCACATTGATGTTTTTGATGAATATGTTCATGCTCAAATTGTGGCGAACAAAGTGGTAGTTAGACCAGTCAGCAATGCCTTGCTATTATCTAATTTATTGTCTAAACCTCATAATCCTGAGCAGCTTGTGTTTTTAAGACAGGCTGTTGGTCTAATAGAACTATGAGAGATTAGTGGGATGTGCCGCTCCACAGAAAAGAAGACAGAAGCCGGAGCAGGTCACGTAAAGATCCAAAGGATGAATAGACAATCTAGCTGTCTGACTATAATGGTATGTGGAAAAGAGCTGCCTGTCATGCCAAGTTCTTCCCAATCGTAAAACGGTGTCTTGTCCTGGGAAGTCAAAGAGCTGAGGAGGAACACAAGGTTGTACTAAACAACTACCAGTCACTGAGAAGTCAAGTGATGTGTCTGGTATGTATTCTAAAAGAAAATTTCATGTGTGAGGGTGTTTGAGACATAATAAATAAAAAAAAAAAAAAAAAAATATTTTTCGTCTCAACACGCCTCTGTGTGTATATCCTCCAAAGGAAATTCCAGCTACCTGGGCATGTTGGTTGTTCTAGAACTCAAGGCATGACAGTGCGAAAGACTAGCCACTAATCCCGAGCTGTTTTGATCAAAGATCCTCAAGGTTGTGATAGTCTCCGGTGGAAGTCACAGACAGTAGATGAGCGGCGCTGAACACCTCTCAGTTCTCTGAGGTAACTAGACTGTCTCTGGTTCTCAATGAATTTTGTTTTGAAAAATGCTGACTGGTCGACTACTAATTTGGGCACACAGCTTGATGTTATGATAAGTTCAGAAAAATTGAATAAAGTTATTTGCATTTCATCAGAAAGCTGAGTTAATTATCAAAGGTGTGATGTACCTCCAAACAGCTGTGACGTGCTTGATTTGAGTGATTAACAGGGTTAAAACAGACAAAACATGGGCAAGACGGCCCAGTTACTTAGGCCCAAATAGCAGTAACTCGGTAAAAAGAAAAGTGGATAAGGATATGTGTCAATTTAGGGTTGTCTATCTCAGAAAGGTGAATTGCTCTCCGCCTTCACGAACTGGTTGGTGAGCTCCTCAATTTGCACTCAACATCAAGACTGCGTGCTCAAGAACAGATGACTGAAACAGAGGTGTGGAATCCTGAAACGGCGCTGGTAGTGTTCGAAGAGCCGGATTCTCAACTGAAAGCTGAGGACGGAGACATGCAACAAGTTAATTGGGTGTCAGAACCCGGAAGTCCAAGTGGTTCATCGGAAGAAGTTCAAATCACCTGTATACAAAAGAGCAACAAGCGCACTGGGAGCGGTCAATCAGTCTGCAGAAGATCTAAGAGACAAAGAGCTGGTAAAGAGAAAGCAGGAGAGAATGCTCAAGATCAGAAGTTCGATTCAACTCGATTTATTTCCCACGATGCCTGGTCAAGGTATGTTGCTTTCTCTCAGGACCAAGAACGATTCATTGAAGAGAAAGAGATTGAACTAGGGAAGAGTGATCCAATCAGAAAGCTGATTGATGGAATGAAGATGCTGGTCACTGTATCAAGTGTCAAACCCTTTGATCCTGATGTTGTCTTAGAATTTTGGGCGAATTTCCCTAAAGGAAAATCGGAGAATGGCATCAAAGAGGTACTGGTGAGGGATTGGATGTATGAATTCTCTGCTTCTCGGGTCAACAAGCTTTTTGGACTGAAGGATGTAGATGAACGAACTCACAAGGTCAATTTTGCTGGGGTACTTGATGATGAAGTGGCAAGCTTCATGACCGGCGGTAAAGTCACGGACTGGGAATCAGTTTCATATTCTACGTTCAAGACAGAGTACAAACAGCTGTACAAAATTTGCTGTAGCAACTGGCTGCCAACAAAAAATGATGCGTATCCGAAGCTGGCTCGGGCGAAATTGATCTATATGATTGCCCACAAGATTCCATTCAACTATGGGATTTTGGTGTATGATCACATTTGCTAGGTGGCTTGGAGCACTCAGGCCAAGTTCAAATTCCCATTCCCAAGTCTGATTCAACAACTGCTGGATGCTCAGCATCAGGTGATTAGAACCAAAGCCGTCAAAGAGTGTCAGAAAACCAAAAAGAAGTCTTCGTCGTCCAAGGATAACGTCAAAGCACTACGAGCTGAAATAAAAAGAGCCATAACAATTCTACAAGAGGCTTTAAATGCAGGTATGGCTTCTTGTGACTCATAAATTTATCTTACTTATGTGTTTTTGACTTATTGGTGCTCTCAAGCAGGGGGAGAAATCTCTGAGTCCGATGAGTAGACCAAGCATAAGCTTTTATCATGGGAGAGCAGTCTAGTGTTTCTGTTGCCATAACCGTTTTTTTTCTTTTGCTAGACTAAGAAATGAACTTGAAACTTGGGTCTGTAATAATGTTTTCAAACTGGTTTATCTATGTGTGGAATTCAGACCTCTGAACTTTAAAATATCAGGACCTATGTGTGCTGTGTATCTGGTTGCTTCTGTGTTCTTTGTCTGGCAGGTTTTCACTGGTGCTTGAGTGCCACATTAAGTCAAAAAGGGGGAGATTGATGGTGCAGCTGGACGACAGGCTGTGGAACACAGCTTACTAACAAAAGAAACAGTGAGCTGCATCCATACGCGAGGAATCGGAGATGACGTGGCAAAAGAAATCGCGTTGCTGGAACAATCGGTTGGAGTGAAGATTTGAAGATATTCATTTCACCAAGATAAGGAAAGGAATTAGCTTGAGATGCAAGATAATTCCAAATATGAAGATTGCGAGATCTAAACAATAGGGTTTTCGCAAAAGGGGTTTAAATACTAGTCTTAAGGTCACAAGCCGCCTTACACAAGATTAGAGAGTTTTTTTCAAGTGAGCATCATTTGAGCACAAGAGAAATAGCTTAAGTGGTGAGTGTGTGTGACATACTTTTCTATTCGTTGTTCTTGAGAGGGGGAGCGTAGGATAGAAGGGTGTGGTGAATTACTTTATTGCTGGGTAGTCTAGGTGGGTAGCTTAGGCATTCGGTTTAATCATTTGTAACGAAGAACTAAAGTTTCATTTGATTAATAAAGTATTCAAGCGTTTGTTTGGCGCGTTCCAAACAGTAAGCTGCTGTGTATCTGTCTCTATACCATTACAATCAAAGGTTATGATTTAAAAGTAATGAATTTATTTGGGAATTAATTATAGCAAAGTTGACTTTTGAATTTTTTATATTGTTAAAATATTCAATGAATTTTTAAATATTTTTAATATATTTTAATACTATAATAATAATTTTTAAACATTAATTTTTATATGGAAATAAGCTTTAGGCCACCAAAATCCAAGGAACGGCCCTGGTTCCAGGGGTTGAGGTTGGAGGTAGTGTTGGTGCATCATCTGTGAAAACCGGGTTTGGAGCTTGAGCTGGAGGTAAGGACGCAAGACTCACATTGGTTAAGAGGCCACCGGGTGGAACAGGTAACATGTAAGGTGGTTTATCTTTTCTGCCCAAACATCGATTACCTGCAAGAGATAAACAAATGTAGGCATTGCTGTTAATTATTTTGTGTATTGAGACCTTTTGATGAAAATTTTGGGCCATTTACTTTTGTATCTTGCAGCTGTGAAAGGGAAGTTGGTGATGGTTCCATTGACACCGGCTCCATAGATATATGAGTTTATCTCAACAGTTGCATCAGAGAAGAAGTCATACGGTTCAGATACCATCTCATTCCGAAACAGTTCCACATAAACCGGGAGCTGAGACTTTTGCAGCCTCTCTACAACATTGGTTTGTACTCCGAGGAACCTATCATAGGAAGGAAACACTGTCGGCTTTTCAATGACAACAGCGTTAGCGAATTTCTTTATGTCTTCAATAGCAGAATCACTAATATCACGAATCGTTTCTTCAAT